>VWZE01025451.1:385945-397338 GCA_013396675.1 Eubucco bourcierii | reverse complement strand
GCGCCGTGCTTGCGGAGCCGTGCCGGGGCGGGGCGGTGGGAGGGGGCTGGCCGCGGGGCCGTAGCGCGGCGGGGCGGCGGGCGCAGAGCGCGGCGGGCAGTGCACGGCACAGTACCGTACNGGGGGGGGGAAGCTGGAGCAGGGGGCTGCGCACCGCGGCGAGGAGCGTGGAAGAAGCCTGGCGAGGGGAGCAGAGGAGTTCGGAGGCAGGCTGGGGAAGGAGAGCGGGGACGGGCTGGGAAGGAGACGCTGGAAAAAGAAACCGAAGAGAGAAACGAGCGGAGGGACAAAAGAAAGGCAGGCTGGAACGGGACAGACACCATATGCGAGAAGGAGATGGCGGAGCAGATTAGGGAGAGACCGGAGAGGCGGCAGCCGTGTACCGGCTGCGAGGCTTCACACCGCTGCTCCAACGCGGCCCCGCGGTAGCTGCAGCAAAGCCAGGCACTGCTGAGCGGGAGCGCAAGGCTAGCGGAATCTGGCCGAGGGAACGGAGCCGTGCGTGGGCTCCGCGGTGCTGCCGGCTGGTCCCGGGGCCGGCGGGAGCCCCGGCCGGGGCGGTGGGTGCGCGGCGCTGGGCGCGGTGCAGCTCGCAGGGGGCTGCGCTGCCGTAGCAGTTCTCTCTCCAGTTAATAAAGAGCCCTGTCTCTCTACTGCCTCTTCCAAAGCCGAAGAGCGATAGGATTTAGTATTTAGGTGAGCCCTTTGTTTACACCTGACATAATGTTTATCCGAGAGCTAACGGGATTTCCTGCCCGCTGAACCTAAACACCTAGGCTGCTCCCACCGCTTGTAGCGCTCCGTGGCTGTGTGCGGGTAAGACGCTTGCAGCTTACCAGCAGTGGGTATCGGCGCTGAGGTGCTCTCTCGCTGCATCAGAAGCAAGCAGGTGAAGGAAGCCCCTCTGTCGTGAAGCTGTGACATGGATAGAGACAGTCTGAGAATCAGCAAAGAGAAGAAAACCATCGATTGCTACCCCTGATTGCTATGGGTAGTGCCATGAACATCAGGCATTACAGCCAGAAGTGTTCAGGCACAGGCAATACACCGAATCTGACTGAAGGGGAAGAATCGTGAGTACTTAGAACATGAGGAAGAGAATTACATATATTCAGCATTGCAAACTATTTCTGAATGAAAGCAGCACTTTCCCTAAACGTTCTTTTTGGAGTGGGGTCTTGCTGTCTGTAGCCGTGCAGCTGTACACAGCATGATGTGCACCATTCTCATGCAGGGATGTCTAAATCACTGCTGCGTTTTTGCATAGAGTGCACAACTGCACTATTAATTATCATTCTAGAAATACATCTCCTGAGTAGCCTGATGTCAGCTTGGCTGTTGCTGCTCTGCTATCAGTCCTGAAGCTCATTCTTCAGATCTGATCAGAGGGAGCTGGCAGAGATCCCGTGGCTCTGATTAATGCCTCACTCGCTAGTATCTCTCTACAACACTTGATGGTGGGGGATGGTTTTCTTTTGGAAATGGTACAGTCGTCTGCTTTCGTCTGGCAGAGCAGGTTACTATTTGTGCTACTGTTGCTTTTATGTACTAGACTGTTTCTCTTCCCTGTGCTTGGATGCATCATCCTGTATCAGTTGATTAAGGTTAGGACTCTAAAAAGGGGAGCAGATAATACATCTAACCACCAATAAACTTAAATCTTTGCACCGTTACAGGTTTTTCTTTATGTATGTTCTCTAGCTGCATACAGCAGTACTCGACCAGATAAAAGACAGCTGCAGTCTCTGGTCAGAAGACCATAGCTATTGAAAGCCTCACTGATTTTTAACTGTGACAGCTTTTTGATAACAACTGTGAGATTTTCTGTTTCTGCTTAGTTGCTTGTAATTGTACTTCATAACCCGCTGGGGCAGCTTTGGGTCTGCTCCTCCTGTTCCGCACCAGATAATGTAGGGGACTGACTTGGTTGGAAACAGAGGAGTCATTACTGTTGTCACTGAGAGCGAGTTTTGGACCAAAAACTGAGGACTAGATTTGGAAGCTGTTCTGATAATCGTTTGCTGCTTTTGCCTGAAATGTGTAAGGCTTATTGAGTCATTTTAACTGCTCATGGTTGCTCTGGGTTCAGGTATGTTGGCTTAATAGTTTTAATGAAATACAATTTCAGAGGGAGGATCTGGGGAAAATAAAATCATATTTCAAGTTGACTTCCTTCTGTATGAGCAGTTCCATTCAACTATGCGGGGATGTATCATTGCCACTTCCTACATCTGTGCTGGAATGTTTCTGTGCCGTTTCTCTACTACTAGTGCTGTAGCCCTGGTAATAGAAGTGCAGTGCCAGTCAAACACAGTGCTATTGTTACTACCCTGACGTTGTGTAACTTTGCTGAGACCTAATACAGACATGAAGAGATAAAAATACTATTTCTTTACTTACTGATTTAGGTAACTGCTGGTGGTAATGTGCAGACAAGACTTTACTACAAAATCTTGAGACAGGGCTCTGCCTTTTTGGCTACAGCACAGGTTTGGGAAAGTCACTGAATTAAAAAAAAAAAAAAATCCATACTGATAAATTGCTCTTCTCCAAAACAACTTTTCTGGTACAAAGACTTTCTAGTTTTCCCTTAAATGTATTGAATCTGTTGTTTCAGCTAAAGTTGTGGAGTTCCCTTTCCAAACTCCTATGTCCTAGTGCAGTATTGTCCCTTGTCTATGCAACTAAGCTCAATGCCAAATACCATTTACCAAAGTGCTAAAAAGAGGATGTTGGGTGATATCCTCTCAGGGGACTGATGATTAACATTGCCAGATTTTTACCCAGTCAGGCAGATATACACAGTGAGCAGGTTGCAAACATGGTTATATTAACAGCAGATTCCTTGTTTGGAGATCTGGGGCCCTGCCTGCAGGCTTTGGTGTGGAAGGGATCCGGCGTTAAGCAAGACATCCTGACGCTTGGTAGGAAAACTACTTCACAACAAGAATACCTTCCAGCAGGCCTAGGATTTAGTGGTCAATGTACAGCTGTCTAGGAGCTAAGAGAAACATTGTTCATCTCCATCAGCTCTCCCAAAAGTAGTTTCACAAATGGAAGTAACTTGGGAAAACTTCTCAAGCTGAAGGTCTCTGCATTTTTGAATGCCTATTTATCTGAATTCTCAACATATTTTATCACTGCTTAATTCTTCCTTTCCAAAAGAAACTGCTTCTTCGTGGAGGGGGAAATACTCTAAATTCATTAACACCCCCCCACCTCCCCCCTCCCAAACACTTCCAGATAGGAAGAGGAAACAAATGATGGGCTGACAATATGACTGCTTACCCATGCAGCACAATCTCCATGGAAACAGACTGTCCTAGAATAGCTCAATCACATGAGGGTTACATGACATGAATAAAGTAACCAGAAAACTGGAAAAGATCTTCCAACTGGAGATACTTGCACTCAATTCATTCCCCTCCAGGTCTGTGGAGAGTAGCTAATAAACAGCATGAGTACTGGAACCAATTTAGTACATGCATATCATAATTTGTAAGTGATAGGAGAGTGGAAAATTAATATGATCATCACTCGAGGGCTGCTAATTGTTTCCAGTTCGGGTGGCATTTAGAAGGAATTTTGAACAATTTTCCATGTGACCTTCTGCTTTTCTTTTTTAATGGACTGATTTGCCTTAGCAGATTCTAGTGGATTTCCTGCCCTTCTGTCAGCTGCCACTGACCATTTCACACTTTTTAGGACATTTTGGATATTCTAAAGAGGAACTGGTTGAAGTAGGAAGTGCCTGTGCCTAGAAAGAATTGCAAAACTGCCTTCAGAATGCTTCCTTCTAGTTAACTGCATACTCACAGGGCACAGAGATTTCTGGAGTGTAACCATATTCCGTACAAACGTGAATACATTTAACTGCTGATTTGTTTTCTGTCTGTAAGTCAATGTTTTTAACATGTTGTGACACAGACGTTGAGAAACCTCTTACCCAAATCAGATATAAACAAGTAAAAATTTTACCAATTCCCCCTTAAGTAAATTACAGCTAGGTAGAAAAAAAGAAATGAAATCATTAGTCATTAGCTGCAGGTCACTGCAGCCCTCTCAACAGCGCAAGGATGCTGTCGTTTCTGTGGGCAGGCAAAGATCATTGATTGCCCTTTCCCTGTTTGTCCAGTCCCAGAGCACATTATTTGTCACAGCCTCCGCTTCTGAGATGTTGTTTTGTGATAATCTTTTTTAAATCTGTTGTATGAATGAAGACCATCAAGCCATTAGGCATTTCTGTTAGCACATTTGTTACGTTGGTGCCTGACGGCGAGCAGCATCGTTTCCATCACCTGTCTCCTGCTAGAGGCCAAAAACGGGCATCGTTGCTGAGTGGAAGGGGAAGGGATGTTAGTTTGAAGACTGAGATCCTCAAGATTTAGCTTCCATCACGACAGGACTGTAAAACCCACAGGTCTCAGGTATAAGAGACTCCCTGTTTGGGACAGGCTGTGTAAGTAGGCTTTGTGTTGGCTCTGAGCAGTCGCCCTCCCTCCGATGCCATTGCAAACCTTTTTCAGCTGTCTTTACACTTCTCAGCGTTTCCATTAAAGGCATTTCTGAGATAGCTTTAGATGGGTAATCATTTGGGGCTGTTTGTCCAGCTTACAAAAGAGCTATTGATACTGTCTCTGCTTCTGGCTGTGTACCTTAAGCTATGTGACTGTCATCGCCTGTTTACTTGGTGCTTTGCTTCCCTATGGTCATACCATACAAATGGAAATCTTACTCTGAACATTTTCATGCAAGTGAAGGTTAACAGCATCAGGTTTCATATCTGGTACATGTAGTGTTTACTTTAGACTGCCCTTACAGGGCACCTTTCACTGGGGCAGCCTGTTCATTTAAAGGTTGTATTTTGAACAACCTCCTTTGCCCTGCTATGCCTAATAAAGCAAATGCCATAATATGTAACTTTTAAAAGCACCTAACCCATGCTCTTGTGAAAACTGAAGTCGGGATTCATCCAGGTTTTTGGTCCTGATGGTGGAGTGGAAGGTATTGTGTTCCTAGAGCTTACCACTGTTGACTGCCTGGACCCAGGAAAGCGATGCTCTGGGTTGTGTTGTTTGTCTCCTTTGAATGGCTTCACACTTGCTAAGAAGCACAATGAGTCATTTATTTTTGATTAGTTGATTGATAGTACTGCATGTGTGCACCATTGTCACAGAACAGGAGACTTCTCTGGCTAACCATTCCCATTTGCAAATGCTATCCAATACCTGGTGCTTGGAAGGGGATGAAAGGAGTGAACAGTGTCCACAGCCCACTGACCAAGCATGGAAAAAAAGATTTGGGCTTTAAAAACCCCACGATGCTTAAAAAAAAAAGGAAAGTGATTTTGACTCTGCCTTTATTCCAGTAAAAGCAGCAAGGCTGTCAAGCAGTCTCATGCTGACACACTTGCATCAGGCCAAGTGCAGTTTCCAGATACTTTAAGCACCTGAATTTGAACAGTAAGTCCTGTGAGTCAGGCGTTATTTTGCAGTGGCGACGTCCTTTCTCTGCTTGTGATTTAGGATATTTGCAGGGGCAGTGTTTGGAATACAGAAATGAGTCAGTCTGTACTGTGAGTACAACAGGCAAAAGCAGCTTTCTCAGAGGGCAGCACAGGGCGCTTAGGGGTAGGCTCTGCCAGCTGCAAATGCAGCGCAAAAACCCCAGCGAGCAGGGGCTGCTGGAGCAAGCTCTGCTTCCGCTTGCTGTGAAATCCTCTGCGGCGCACTGTGGCTAAACACCCAAATATTTTGTTATCTCAGACAGAAAAATGAAAACCTACCCAGCCATTGGTTTCTTCCTGCTCTTCGTGATCAGCTATGGCTCCTCTGAAAACTCCAGCACGTCCCGAGGGTGCGGACTGGACCTCCTCCCTCAGTACGTCTACCTGTGCGACCTGGATGCCATCTGGGGGATAGTCGTGGAGGCCGTTGCGGGGGCAGGTGTGCTGACCACGTTGCTGCTGATGCTGATCCTGCTGGTGAGGCTGCCCTTCATCAAGGACAAGGAGAAGAAGAGCCCCCTGGGAATGCACTTCCTCTTTCTTTTTGGGACTCTGGGACTGTTTGGGCTGGCCTTTGCCTTCATCATCCAGGAAGACGAAACGGTGTGCTCCGCCCGAAGGTTTCTGTGGGGAGTTATCTTTGCTTTGTGTTTCTCGTGTTTGCTAGCTCAAGCCTGGAGACTTCGTAGACTAGTTCGACATGGGAAGAGTCCCTCTGGCTGGCATCTAGCTGGTGTGGCAATCTGCCTGATGCTGGTTCAGGTCATTATCGCAACCGAGTGGTTAATACTGACGATTGTCAGAGATAACAAGTTGGCCTGCAGCTACGAACCCATGGATTTTGCTATGGCTTTGATTTATGTGATGTTCCTGATGGTGTTTACCATGGGATTTTCTCTTTTCACTCTCTGTGGGAAGTTTAAGAAATGGAAGAAAAATGGAGTATGCCTCATTATAACACTTTTTTTTTCCATTCTGATTTGGGTGGCCTGGATGACTATGTACCTCTTTGGTAATGCCGAGCTAAAGAGAAGAGACCAATGGAGTGATCCCACTCTTGCTATTGCACTGGTGTCCAGTGGTTGGGTGTTTGTTATTTTTCATGCCATCCCAGAGGTCCACTGTACCATCCTTCCATCACAGCAGGAAAACACTCCCAATTATTTTGACACTTCACAGCCGAGGATGCGTGAAACTGCTTTTGAGGAAGACATACAGCTTCCTCGCAGCTACATGGAAAACAAGGCCTTCTCAATGGATGAACACAATGCAGGTAAGAATTTACTGCACAGGGCTATGCTTATCTGTGGTAGCCAAGAAAACAACCCGTGAGAGACATTGTTCAGGGGTTCAGAACAAGGGTTGTTACAAACACTGCGCCTCGTCCCCCTTTGTGGTTTCCATTAATGTGTTGCTTAGCAGGGGCAGGGCGGGAAATGCACTCCAGAGAGATGTGTTTAGGTAAAATGATTCTTCTGCATTTTGGTTTCTGGTGGAAAAAATGAACAATTTCAAAAGCGAAACCAACACTGAAAGCCAAAAAAGTTCACTGGTCTCTATTCCAAAGTAGTGCAAATGACTTTTCTTTTGTCATTACAATTAACAACTTTTAATATTAAAAGTTTTTCAAGAGGAAAAGATCAAAAATGCTTAGCTTCCTGAACAACAAAACACTTATCAACTACATTTCCATTAAAGGGGGATTTGGTGGCACTTCCTGGTACCATGGGTGAAAAAAAAAAACCAAAACAAAAAAGCATGCCCAGTGGCTTATACAGAAGTTGCAAGGCAGGCTTTGTTCTGAAGGCTTGGCCCTCCGACCAGCATGTGCATAGGCTGAGCTTTCAGGTGATGGCTGCTTTTCTTGCCAGGGCTGTTTGGTGACGTACAGCAATGGGTGGTGGCTGTTGTGGATGGTATTTGGACCCCAACCACCACAGTGACACATCATTACCATCTGCAGTGGCAGTGGTTTGGAGTGACTGCTGGAAGGGCCAGCAGCACCTGGTTGCTTAAGCGCTGCAGAGCAGTGTGGCAGAAAACACAGGGGGCTGCCTGCGTGCCCAGCGCTGGGAGGCAGGAGCCTGCTGGTGCTCTGTAGTGCAGGCTGCAGCCTGCTGCTGTCCCACACTTGGATGAAGGATTTCCATACTGGTCACACTGCTTTTTATTCACTTTGAGAACAGGGCTTTGGTATCCCAGCCAAGAGCTGCCACGTTGCTTTGGCAGCCCCAAAAGGCAGCTCAGGGCACTTTACCTTTCTATTCATCTTTCTGTATCTTTGATTTCCTCTGGGTTTGATGTCTCCTCTGGATCTAGAGCAGGCAGGGAGGAAAATTGCAGTCTTGTTTGGCGTGGTGTCAGGTCAGGAAGGCATTTGTCTGTGAAGTGTTGTAGCAGGAACTCTAAAGGTCTCCTTTTAGGATGGAGGCTTTGAAGAGAAAGCAGTTAAGTTCTGTAAGCATATACCAAGGGCAGTGGCGAAACAACACAAAAATCACATGCCAAGAATGCTTGGCTATTACCAGTGTTCCAGAGCAGCAGAGGCAGCTTCAAGCAGTCTCTCTTTTTTTTTTTTTAACTGTCCTCCCTCCCCCATTTAATTAATTTCATAGTAAGGGAACTGCAGTGGCTTCAGTTTCTGATTAAGGCAGATCCCAGAACAAAGCTGGACCTTTCACTCTCTATTATTCCCATTCATACATGCTTGTAAAGAATAACTGGAAGCCCCTTTTTTATTTAATCAGTGATTAATTTTTTTTAATTTTTTTTTTGGTGGGATGGATAGAGATGTGATAGCTATAAAATAATCATAGTGCCTACTGCAGTGCAATTTAGGTTGTGGTTTAATCCAGCTGAATCTTATACAGTACAATACAAAACAGATTTCCTTATCTGATGCCCTGATTAACATTTATTGTAATAAATGCACACCATTCCTGTGCCATGGGGGAGAAGGATACATAATGCTCTTAATAAATCCTTTGCATTGGTTCTGCAAGGACAGGCAAAGGGGTTTGGAGAGAAAACTTGCTGGTAGGTTAGAGACTTCCAGTCAATACAGGTAGGATTCAAGTCACATATTGTGGCTGCTGAAGTGTTAACTGAAGTCAGATCACTGCACTGAAGGCTGTCAGTGCCTAAACACCTGCAGTCTGTTAGCAGTTGGCTCTCTGCAGGTATGCAGAAAATGTTCTTTCTCTCTCTCTCTTTTTTTTTTTTTTTTTTTTTTTTCCATTTAATTAACCTCAATTTGAGAATTCATCATTGAGAGTTTAGAAATTACATTCCTTTAGTAGAATTCTTCAATTCTACTTATGAATGATGCTTGAGAATGTAAGCTCTAGCAGTTGTAATATTTTGGAAGACCTGCTAACCAGAAAGCAGCTCTTAGTTCCCTGGCTGTAATGTTTGGTTTAGTTAAGTAGTTAGTTATGAGTTTAAACTGGCAGAGGGAAGATTTAGACTGGATGTTAGGAGGAAGTTCTTTACAGTGAGGGTGGTGAGACACTGGAACAGGTTGCCCAGGGAGGTTGTGGAGCACAGAATCACCCAACGTGATCGTTGATCACGTTGGGTGATTCTGTGTTCTACAACCTCCCTGGAGATCTTCTGTGCTCCACAACCTCCCTGGAGGTGTTCAAGGCCAGGTTGGACGAGGCCTTGAGTGACCTGTGCTAGTGGGAGGTGTCCCTGCCTATGGCAGGGGGTTGGAACTAGATGATCCTTGAGGTCCCTTCCAACCTTACCATTCTGTGATTCTATGATAAGTAGTTAGCTCTAAATAATGGAAAACACATCTATCCAATAAGAGTTTTTAATTCTTGTTAATTGTTTTGTTAATTTCCATTAACAGTCATATAAAGAAATGTCATAATTTTACTCTTTTATGTTAGTTTTAAAGATTTTAAGTGTCATTTTAAGACTGAACACCCTTTAAACCACATTCTCCTAGTTCCTGTCTTCCTCAGCAAAATGTAGCTCCAAGTCACAGGTATCAAGAGCTCTTCTGTTCCACAAATATCATTAAGCATTAGTAAAGCAAAGCTATGTTAAAGGCAGTTATTTAAGCATCATTTAAACAACATACTGATCTGGGAGTTTAATTTTCATATGATAGATAAGTTGAAATATCTGCTTAGAGGTACCTTGTGAAAATGTTAGGGAAGTATTTAGAGAGCCTAGAAAAGGCAAATGCAATCAGTTCTCAGTGCTGGCTGCAAGTGCAACAGACGCTAGTTGGGCACCATCTGTAAGGCACAGAGAATTTGCTTTCTACATGAAAAGTCTCTATGTGAAATGTAGAATGCCACAGCTGTCAAGAAACCCAAACCTCAGCAGCTCTGCTACTCACTGAACTTCCTGTAGTAACTTTCAGTGCTACAAGTCAGGCTTGGAGCCAGTGCCTAACCCCAAGGGTAACAAAATTTGAGGTCTGTGTTAAAAGGAGGCTTTGACACAGCATTGGCTCAAATCTTCTTGGCACTACTTTTTTTAATAAACTCTACCTGAGTAGATGTATTTAATAGTAGATGTCTTTAGTAGTAATTAGTAGATGTATTTAATAGTAATGAGAAAAGTACAAAGAAAAATGGTAAAACTGGTAGGAGGAAAAAAATATTCCCCAAGGAGTATTTTGTCTCTGGATTGTCATGTTAAAAGGGTTTTAGACTTAGTGGAAAAATGGAAGGAAAATTTAGCCAGGTGAAACTGAATTCAGTGGCTCTTCAAGAGAACTTTGACCATGCACGTCTCGTGTTGATATTTTGGCAGTAGTGTGCCTTACATCCTTTGTGTGTAACACACAGTAAGAAGCCAACCTACAAAGAAAGAATACTGCTGACCCTGAGATGGTTCAATGTAAAATAAAAGATACATCACTCTACTTGATGCATTTCCATCTGTTGTTCTGCAAAAGTCTCTATGGTTAGGGGGTCTGTGATTGTGCAGTCCACAGCTGAGCATTGGCTCAGGGCTGGATTTCTACCTTTCTGTGCTGAATCAATAAGTGTTCATCTCTGTGCACAGCTCCCAATGAGAGGAGTAGCAGTGGATGGAGGGCAGGATATAGCAGTGGGATCCACTGAAATCTCTTTCCACACACTGCAGCTATATTAAATCCTTGCCTCCTTAGTCTATGCTGAAATTCTTGTGCACTTCAGCTCACTGGTGATTTCAGCCAGAGTGTAGAATTGTCACTGGCATTTATCTAGAGAAACTCTTGCTCCAGGTGCCCGACCTCAGAGTGCTCCTGTTTACCAGCTCACAGATGAGTATTGCTCATAGTAACCAGGCAGGTCACCTGGATCAATGAGCTCTGCTCCCTGGCCACATCTGAAAGCAGTGAAGCTGTTAAGTACTCCCAGCGTAAGAGGAGAGTTTGTATGTGCCAGGCCCTGGACTTGTTTAGAGAGAAAGAAGCATTCTATAACTGCACACAGCTCTGGTTCAGGATGTTGCTGGGTTGGAGGGCAGAAGGGCTCTGCAGCAGGACCTCGACTGCCTGCACAGATGGGCAGAGTCCAAGGGGATGGAGCTCAACAAATCCAAGTGCCAGGTGCTGCACTTTGGCCACAACAACCCCATGCAGAGCTACAGGCTGGGGTGGGAGTGGCTGGAGAGCAGCCAAACAGACAGGGATCTGGGTGTGCTGATTGACACCCACCTGAATATGAGCCAGCAGTGTGCCCAGGTGGCCAAGAAGGCCAATGGCATCCTGGCCTGCATCAGCAAGAGTGTGGCCAGCAGGAGCAGGGAGCTCATTCTCCCCCTGCACTCTGCACTGCTTAGGCCACACCTTGAGTCCTGTGTCCAGTTCTGGGGCCCCTGAATTTAAGAAGGACATTGAGGTGCTTGAGCGTGTCCAGAGAAGGGCAACGAGGCTGGG
>VWZE01025451.1:353401-385856 GCA_013396675.1 Eubucco bourcierii | reverse complement strand
TGTGCCAGGGGAGGTTTAGGCTGGAGGTGAGGAGAAAGTTGTTGCCTGAGAGAGTCATTGACTGCTGGAATGGGCTGCCCAGGGAGGTGGTGGAGTCACCGTCTCTAGAGGTGTTCAAGGCAGGTTTGGACGTGGCACTTGGTGCCATGGTCTGGTCTTGAGGTCTGTGGGAATGGGTTGGACTTGATGAGCTTTGAGGTCTCTTCCAGCCTTGGTGATACTGTGATGTACACTGGAGTGCACACTTGTGCTAAAGTGAGTGGAGAGGGAGATGTGTTTCTGCTCCCAGCATTCAGAAGCACAATCACTGTCTTTGGTCACTTGCCACATTTAAGCTATTTGGAAGCAATATTTACTTCATATTGCTGGCTGCTCAGAGTAAACATAATCTGAAACATCTGGAAAATGCTGAGATGCTGGGCATGCTGAGGTAATGCTCAGGGGGGGTGTCAGCATGCTTCCTGGCTCCAGCAGTGTTTGGGATCTACGGCCCTGAGCTGAGAGACAGCAGAAAACAGAATCCTTTTGCTTAACCCCGCACTGCCCAGCCCAGCACTGTAAGCACTTCACAAAACACATCGCACACACTGCGGCAGAGGTTCGACAGCTGGGGGCTCCTACTGAAATGAGACTAAGCAAGCTTCAGATATTTGCTTCCAAAATGCTTTTCTTCTCCTCCCCACTGCCCAGCAAACAGCTAACTTTATGTAAGTATGTATTGGGCTGCAGCAAGAGCAGTGTGGGCAGCAGGGCAAGGGAGGGGATTGTGCCCCTTGGCTCTGCTCTCCTCAGACCCCACCTGCAGTCCTGGGTGCAGTTCTGGAGCCCCCAGCACAGGAAGGGCATGGAAGTGTTGGAGTGGGCCCAGGGGAGGCCACCAAGATGCTGAGAGTGCTGCAGCAGCTCTGCTGTGAGGACAGGCTGAGAGAGTTGAGGCTCTTCAGTCTGGAGGAGAGAAGGCTTCCAGGATACCTTAGAGTAGCCTTGCAGGGTCTGAAGGGGGCTCCAGGAAGGCTGGGGAGGGACTATTGACAAGGTGTGGGAATGCCAGGACAAGGGGCAATGGGTTTGACGTGTCAGAGGGGAGATTGAAAGTGGCTGTTAGGAGGAAGTTGTTTGCAGTGAGGGTGGTGAGACACTGGCACAGGTTGCCCAGGGAGGTCGTGGAGCACAGACAACCTCCCTGGAGGTGTTCAAGGCCAGGTTGGAGGAGACCTTGAGTGCCCTGTACTAGTGGGAGGTGTCCCTGCCTATGGCAGGGGTTTGGAACTAGATGATCTTTGAGGTCCCTTCCAACCTTCCCATTCTGTGATTCTCTAAGAAAAAAAAGTGCGATGGCAGCATGGAAGTTGGCATCAGTGGCAAAGCTGGCAGGGAGGGAGGTGGCAGGGAGATGCTGTTGTGCCCTGGCGGGTGCCATGTCCCTAAGCATTGCTCTCTCTTCTCTCAACACAGCGCTGAGGACGGCAGGATTTCGCAACGGCAATCTGGGAAGCAGACCCAGCGCTCCTTTTAGAAGCAATGTTTATCAGCCAACTGAGATGGCAGTTGTGCTAAATGGTGGGACTGTAAGTATCAAAAAGTGATGATTTAAGAAGCCTTTGATATGCACTGATACATACAACCACTGCTAACTAAAAAAAACAAACCCAAAAACCCAACCCCCTTTTAGCTTCTTCACAGGACGGGGGGAAGCTGAGAATGCAGGCAGCGAGCATGCGTGCAAGGCTTCAGTGCCCTCTAGAAAAGCTGTCATTGCTAAGTACTTTGCATTTCTTTTCTTGGCCATTCACATTTTGCAGTATAGCTTGAGTCAAACAAGTACTTCGGTGAGACTTACAGATTCAATGGACCTTTCAAACTCAGTTTGTATTAAGGGATTTAACACAACTGCTAAGTTGACTCAATTTCTGCCATGATTTTTTTTTTTTCTCTGAGATGATTCGAGCCACAAATGTTTGCAGAGCAGAACATCAGAGTCATTGTTGCAGATAGTGGTGGTCCCTCACATATCTCCCATGTTACTGCTCAATGTCTGCAATTCTTTGTAAGCAAGTTTCAGATGTGTACACCTCTAGGAAAAGGTTTCACCAACAGGCATAGAGAATATTGACTTTTCCTCCTTAGGACAGTGCTTTGGCATGCCTTTGGCAGACCTGTTTTTTCTGCAGCCTGGTTGTTGGCGTAGAGATCTGATGCCAAACAGACTTTTTCTCAGCGTTTTTCACATGATGATTTGTGCTTGGAGACATTTCATCCAGCAGGCACATGGTTGAAAAGAAAGGTTTTTCATCCCCACATTTTTCATGCGTACCTACATGCTGCTTGAAAATCTGCCCATGAGCCAGTTTATACTCATGTGAGTTGGGTTTCCTTTGTTTTGAATCATGAGCTGATCCCATAACTCAACCTCTGCTTTTAAAACCAAATGATCTGAACCAACTGCAGGTCTCTTTCTCTTTCTGAGTTAGTGGAATGGGGTTGACTTCCATGCCCAAGAGTGACTAGATAGGAGGAGTCTCCAGTGTGAGTAAGAGAGTGGGAAACATCCACCTGACTAAACCCAAAAGGCTAGGGCTTTGCTGTCAGGAAGGAACAGCACCCTTCTGAGAGTTGGATTCATCCATGCCTATATCTGATACCAGAATCTGCAGCTCAGAGAAAAGGCAGTTTAAGGATGAGAAGCCAAGGAATTTATTTGGGGGCTGGTTGGTTGTTTTCTTTTGTTTTGAGGTGGATACAAAGCTTGATGGAGGCCGTGGGGTGGTAAAATGAGAGATGGATTGTGTATGTGTAGCGGTGATAAAAGTACTGTACGGGTGGAAGAGGAGTTGCTTCGTATCCCTGTGCTCTGGGCCTGCTGCCTGGAAAGCTGTGATGTACATGTTGGCATGCTAACCCTGCTTTTTGACCAGCCCAGACCTCTCAGTTACGGGTTTATTGTCCTTGTTTCCAGATACCAACTGCTCCGCCAAGTTACACTGGACGACACCTCTGGTGAAAGGCTGTAGGCTGTAGAGAATAAGAATCCTTGTTGCAGATGTTGTTCCCTGGCAGTGTGTCTTTGAGGGAGGAACCCATAACAGTACCAGAACAAAGCAGCAAAACATCCAGGAGCTTTTGAAATCCTACAGAGGATTTTGTCTAAATGTGAACACCACTGAACTGAGAATCGTAAAAACAAAATTGTAAAACTGAAGCTGAATCTAACTTCAGACAGAAGCAGGCAGACCTTAAATTGGAAGAGGAGGATATTGTATTCTGAAATGGAAGGTATTCTCTTGTCTGTAGCTAGTGTGTGAGGCGAGCCTGTTTTTGCTGTTTGCCAGTTGCTTGCAAAATACCCTCCTCTCACCTCAACTTAATGTTGCCACAAGAGATTGCCACTACAGTGTGAAAACCTGCAGGATTTCTTTCCACCGTGCTCCTTTCCCCTTCATTTCAAACGTCATGAGAAGTACCTTTGTTGCCTCCTTTAGCCATGCTGTAGAGCCATGTAGCACCACCTGTAGCCAACAGCCGCAACTAATGACCATTACACTGTAGGCTGACACTCTTTAAAGAGCTGGTGTAGGACGTGCAGTTCTGGAGGGATGAAAGGCCTATGTACCTTTCTTGTGAGTTATGGAGCTTCTTGGGGCAGAGGGAAGCAGCACAGGTCCAGCACAGAGGCAGCTGCCTAGGATGGATTCCCTGGTATTCCAGCCTCAGCCCTGGGTGTGAGCAGAGCCGCCTGCTCCCACCTCTCCGACAGATGAAGCCATGAAGTGAAGCTTTGGAGGGATACACTTGTGAAAACACTTAGCTGGGGAGAGAACCTGACTGGAGTTTGCCAGAAGGAGGTGGTTGTGGTTTAAAGGCAATCCCCTGTAGTGCCCAAGCCAGAGGGTTCTGTTGGGCTAATCTTGTCAAGCAGGAGAGTGGTAGCAGCTGAGAAGCGCTGACTGCCGCTCAGGAGGAACTCGGCAGGAGATGGGGTCAAGACCTCCCTTTCTAATCCCTTTTTCATATGAGTAGTCCCCTTGACTGAGGTCGTTTGTGCATTTCAATGTGGTTGTGCATTTTAGTGCCTAGCTCGTAGACTCTCCCTGCTGGAGGTGATTTGTTGTTGTTTTTTGAGGTTTTAAGGTGGTTTCTTCCCTACTTCTCTCCTTTTTTTTTTTCTTTTGTTTTGAGCTGAAGTAAGGCAGACTTTCTCAGAGCTTTTCATCTTTGTTTTCTCCAAGTTATTGAAAAGGTTCCCATTGCCCATTGTTTGTGCCACAGTTTTCCATCATGTTTAAGCAATCATTCCTTTATTTAACATTTAATACATATCGGACATTGAAACCATCATTGTGTCCTCACTGTTTGGCCAACGTTAACCTTAGCTTTTCCTTGATACTAAAAGCTAACTCTTTTTACTTGAGGGCATAGAAAACATATAACAAATAAACTTTGCATATGCTGTAATAATAATAATAAATAATAACTTTAAAACTAATATATTTTCAAACTAAAAAAAAAAAAAGAGTACCATAAAATAAGTGACTTGCTTAGTAGCTTCCCAGAAAGAAGCTACTTGCTGCATACTGCAAATGAAAGACAAGGTTTTGTTTTTCAAGAGTCTTCCTGATCCTTCATGTACCTCCATTTCTACTGAATTAGGAACCTAGTCCTGCAGACTTGTACTCTCACGAGCAGTCCCATCAGCACTCCCCGGTAGAGAGGCTGCAAGACCAGTCCCTAAGCGTTGCACATGGACAGAGAGGTGTAGATATCTATGTGGGGAAAAAGTCTCTGTTGCCATTCCTGCCATGATCATCTTACAGGGTTTTATTTCAAAGCCCTTCTTTTCCAGAAGCACTGGTTTTCTGTTGTGCATGAGTAAAGGAGCATGTTAGCTCCCCCCTGCTCTTCCCTCCTGGAGGCAAAGGAAGCATGTGCTTGTTGTAGGGATTGCTTATTTTATTTAGTGAGTAACTAGGTGGCCCTTAGTAACCAAGTAGGGGTTGGTATCGCATGCTAGCCGTCGACTTAGACACGAAGTCTGCTTGTTTTAAGCAAAGCTGTGATCAAGTGAGATAGTATTTAAGATCATGCTAGTTCCCCAGAAGACTGAAACAATAACAAACCTCTCACCATCAGTTGCCTGCGGAATTTTGCTTTTGAAAACTAATAAAAAACCCTAACCCCCTGATCAAGTGATGGTAAAATCACCTAAGATGACCATGGCATCAATGGTAGGACAGCTTTCTTTTCAGAGGTTTATCATGCTACAACCAAGATGGATGAATTCTAACACGTATTTTACAGACCTTGGACAAAATCTGGACAAGATAGAGTTATCCTAAGAAATACTTCTTTTTTTTTTTTTTTTCTTTTCCTAGATGTGATTGAATTGATAGTAGAGCTCCCAATCCTGCTGCTGATTAAGTTGTTTGTAGTTTGAGGCCTTACGCAAAGATAATGGCCAGAGCCTACAAAGTGCTGCTCACATGAACTGGTCTCCTTGGGTCAGTCATGGGGATTGTTCACAACACTGAAAACCAGCAGGATTGGATTTAATTTGTGGTGGTGAAGGTGTGGCAATAGATTAGGAGGGACTTTATTTTCCAAGTTTATACAATTAGTAATATGCAATTTCTTAATTTTTTTTTTTTTTTTTTTGGTCAGTCCCTAGTTTGTGATGTAAAATGCCCCAAACAAACTGTAATTGCAGAAAGGCACCTTTATGTTAATTTATATTCTCATTCAGTAAACAGATTTTGTTTACTTTGGCCTTTTTGGAAAGTTACCTGGAATGTAGAGCATCTGTGAACAACCTAAGGAAGCAAGCACAAGCCTTTTGAGTTCACTTAATTAGAATTAGCTTTTATCCTATAAAAGCTACTATGTTGTCCCTTGATGGTTATGTGCTCATGGCATTTCCATGCTGAAAAATTAAATGGTAAAGCATCTGAGAACCCAACCTATTAGAGAAGAAGATTTAAAATAACTGGCTTTTGATCGAGGGCTGAAAAAACATCCAAAGCCATACTTCACAGACTGCTTTCAGATGATTTGAGGGTGTTTGGCACTTGCCAGAAAACACACAGCATCTTCAGAACACAACACTCAGAGCTGTTGCTGTAAGCAAGGCACATAAAATGCCCTAGACCTGGATGTGTCTGTTCTTCCTCTAAGCACAGGCATCTCGGCTGGCGTTGAGCTGCGTGCCTTGGGTCTAACCAAAGGCCGTGCAAAAGGGAGCATTGTAGCTTTTATAATGAAACAATTGGACTAGCCTACCAACTGACAGGATTACAAAGCAGGTGCTTTTTATTAATTGATGAGAGCTAAAGCTCCTTTTTGATAGATAATCTATATTTATTAAATGTATTAATGTGTGTTTTATAACGTGCCCTTCTCTCCGCTGCCTGTTGCATCCTGGTATCTTACAGAGTACATCCTCAAAGGGTTTTCAAAGACAATCAATGTGCACCATGAGGACTGTACAGGAGTATACATAACTACAAAGGTTGTAAAGCATGGGCAAATGTTTTATTTTCAAAATGCTGTTCTTAACGAGAATAAAGGCTTTACTATTTACTTACAATGTTTGTGTTCCCTTGGTGTTCAAGTCCCAGGGCAGTAAGGGAGTGGAGCGAGAGACGGCAGAGCCCTCTGGGGTGATACAGCAGGGGCAGCTCTGCAATAGAAGCTGAGCTACACTGAAGGAAACCAGCTTCTCGAGGCTAGGGCCACATTCCTCCACCTTTGAACACACTCCCACATTTACTCTCAGCTCTGCCACCTATCAGACCTGCAGTGAGACAGTCAAGGAGCTGAGCAGCCAAGCTCTTAATACTACAAGTGATTCTTTTCTGCCTTCCAGTTGGCTCAGTGGTTTCCTTTACTGGCTCAGTTGCTAGTGTGTGTGGAAAGGAGGGGACAAGATCACACAGCTGGTGTTGAGTGCAGTTTGGGAGTTTGATTTTCCTGATCTGGTACAACAGTTGGCATCACCAACATGGGGAAAAGCCACGTGTGGGTACTGGTGCAAAGACAAAGCCTGTGGAAGCGACGGAAGAGCTCCGTGGTGAACTGTAACGAGAGCTAGAAGGTGTCCCTGTTTCATCACACTTTCATTCAAAACAATTGTATGTAATTATTAGTAGAACTGCAACTATTTTCTCTGATTGTGAAATTACAAAGCCTAAATAGTCCAATGCTCATCAAGACTGGGTGAAAAACATGGTGAGGGCTCCCAGGCAGGAGGGGCAAATTCGACTTTTTTGTTCTGCTTGCACCTTATGAAGGTGAGTGCCCATCACTGAAAATGCTGTCACTGTCATCTCCATTTCACACTTCCTCAGCACTGTGCTAAGTGGTAACAGAAGGGTCTTTGACTTTTATCCCCTGCAGAAATGCAGAGCAACCCTGCCTTCAGCTGGACTTGCAGAGGCACAGCATTTCTGAAAACCAGACTGAGGGCACAGGGCTGCAGCCGTCAGTGAAGCTTTTCCACCTTAGACTAAATGAAGATTTTTGTCTTGGTGCTAACACTTGCCTACACGTGAGTGTTAACCTGCTTATTTCATCCAGAGTTTTGTTCCTGTCAGCAAAAGCTTACAAGTGAGCATTCAGGAATACAGAGTCAGAATGTTTGGCTAAATGTGCACAGTTCCATCTGCTTTAACATAATTGTGCTTATTTAAACAAGAAATTAATTTTCTTTTGGCAGGCTGGGCCCTTATGCAATCTTCCTTTGCCTTGCAACACTTCACGTGTAAAAGCAAAACTGTAATGCTGCAGTGTTCCTAAAGCAGTACCATCAGGTTGGGTCCATGAGCTGTTTTGTGATAGCAGTGAGAAAACTGAAATCAAGATGTTGAATGCTTTTATAGACCTTCATTGTAGTCTTCTGATTTGCTTCCCACTGCAACCACACAAAACAAACCATGAAAAACATGCACAGAAACAAAAAGTAAAGGACCATACTTCCATTGCAACCACTGTGTTGTCCAGTAAATAAATAAATGAAGATCCTCCACCCAACCCACAAAGGACCTATTTCTTCTGTGCATGGCAATTTTGCTTTCACACAGCTTCAGCACTCAGTTCTCGGTGCTGTCTGTGGGAGCTGTGCATGTGTAGCTGAGAGCACAGTTGTTTGCTAGCAAGAAGTTATTGGATTGCTCAACAGCCAAAGAAATAAAAGAAAGCAGCTCTCTGAGGTTTTTGCTTTGAAGACTTTTTCAATTACAAGTCAGCAGTGAAGTCATACAGTTCACCTAGTGGAGAAATACATTTCTGTCATCTAGGACAACAAGCAAGGTCAACAAAGAATAGTTTTTCTATGTCTCAGTGGAAAGAAGAATGTTATCCATGTGATCCCAAAGGGGCTGCCAAATGGGAAAAATCAGTCAAACAAAGAGCAGAGGGTTGCTGCCTGCAGTAAACAATCCTAAATGAACAAAAGCTCTACATAAAAGTGAAGTGTCCCACCCCCTAGCAAAGCTGGTTTCAAAGCTCTCTATTCTTTCAGACTAACCTAATGTTTTTCTTCTGCTGATACAACAGCCTGGTTCCTCAGTCTGTTGCCCCGATTTCAGCTGTCCTGTTCTTAATAATTTACAAACTGTCTTCTAACTTACAAAAATCTGGTTTTCTACTCCCAGCACACTGCAGAAGATGTATCTGTGCTGTACACCTCACACACCAGCAAGTGTGCTGGAAAGTGTATATTAAAAAGTTAATGCTAGAGGCAAAGAAAGCCAAATAAGCCCCCCCAAAAAAATCCCATTTTGCACATAGAGTTTCAGGAGAGCTGAATTAGCCTTCCAAGGCATGCAACTGAAAACCAGCAAACAAAATCCTCTTGGGACATACCCAGAATACCAAACTGCAACAGGCCCCTGTGCTAATTTAAGGTGCTCCATGTGCTACCAACCCAGAACATCTCAGCTCTCAGAATGGGCTATGGCAGGGGGCTGGAACCAGATGGTCTTTGAGGTCCCTTCCAACCTTACCATCCTATGATTCTCTGACTCCTTGAATGCAGACAGGAGGTGTAATGGATGACACTGAGGAATACAGCCAATACCTTAGAAACCCCAAACATGACTGCAGTGCAGTGCCCTATGTTCTACGCTAGGCAAGGCAGTGTGTGTCCAGTGCCTTGCTGGCACAAGTCTTCTGGGGTTTAGGCTTTTGTTTGTACAGCTGGTAAGGAGAAAAATCAGAGTGGATTAAACATCCCATGTGACTGAACATCCCATAAACAAAATGCTAACTCTTGCCTTGACCTTTATCTAATGTCCCTTGATGGGATGAGGCTCTCTTTGCAACTGCTTCATAAGAATGGCCACGAGGTCCCAAGGTGCGGGGCTCACACAGACAGTTTCATGCAGACATGAGGAGGTGTTTGGGGAGCTGCTAGCAGTGCTTTTAGCCAAGAGCACCCATGTCTTATCATAACCTGTGTTACTGAAGCACAACAATTGCAAATCACATCACACTAAGCAGGAAGCACAGGTTGTCAGCAGGAATCTGGATTTCAGGCAGTCACTTAAATAGTTTTTGACATAAACTTGCTTCCTGTGCAGACAGGGAAGCAAAGAGCTGCTCGGGACTCAGATACGCCGGAGGCACCTGGAAAGAAGCTGCCTGCCTAAGTCTCCTCACTAGAAATTTCCATTGGAAAAATGTATTTTTCAGGCTGTGATACCTCAAACTGACCTAACGTGGTTAAAGTCTGTGGAGTGCCTAAGGAAGATGTTCCTTTGTCTATTAGCACAGCTCCCATGAAGTTCAGCAGCCGACAATCCCCCCTCATTTCTCTCAGACACTGCTAAAAGCAGTGACTGGTGTAAGTGCCAGCGTCTGCAGCCAGCTTACAGCCCTGCCTTTCACATCCTGCATCTTAACCACATCACTCCTGGCAGTCCCAGCATTCATTCTGCAGAGCAGAAGACAGATCCATTTAAAAAACCATACTGGAAGTGGAACTTTCACAGCACCAGTCCCATTTTTATCCCTCTGTGTCTCAGGTCCCTGTGTGCAGTTCTGCTGGCAGACTCCTACGGTTGCAGAACTGTGATTTTCCTGCCAGGCAGTTCAGCTCTTTTCCCTTCAGAGATTTCCTACCTACTGGGGAAAGGCAGAACAAACTGCCCCAGGATGCCAGTTAGGCAATGGAGAATGCAACTGTGCACTGCTGCCGGTCTCAGGGTAGTGCCAAGAAAACCACTCAAGGGAGGCTGCATTCAGCTCCCATGAAAATTACAAACACCTGAAAATTCCCCAAGTGAGTGTGCAATAGAAAGTGTGAAAAACACCTCCAGAGAATGCAGCAGCAGCAGCTTACAGAGGAGCAAGGTAAGGCTTAAACAGAAGTCACCCAGCCATGGGCACAGGCAGCATGGGCACAGTATTTCATGTAGTTTTAAAACAGCAGCTCCTGTTTAAGTACTGAGATGCAGAGGAACTGAGGCCCTTAAGTGCTATGCCAATGTAAGTTTGCAACAAATCTCACATCTCATTTCTTCCCAGTATTACAGCTCCTGCCTGGGCAGGCTGGATGGGGGTTCACAGAGAGCTACCCTGATTGAGCTGTGCTTCAGCCACATGCACGTCCTAGGTCACAGGGCACTATAACCATCACTGCAGCCACCAACGCCGCTGCAGCCTGTGCTTAATTTCCATGGAAGCAGGGTGGGGGTGCTCTGAAGTGGTTAGCACAGCTTTGACTTGCTGCTCTACTACAATGAAGTTTTCTCTTAGTTTCCCTGCCATCTTCCTCGGAGATGCTGCTCAGCTGCCATAGCTCATCAGGTGTGGTGCAGTGCTGAGGCACAGCTGATGCCCAGAGGGAGCACTGGATGTGAATGGCTTTGGGTTTCCTCTGTCAATTAGCTCCTCTGAGGGGAAACTCAGAAATCTGCAAAACTCCCTTTGGAGATTTGAGGAGTGGCCTTTCTTCTACTTATATATGCATTAAGTTCAAACACCCTGCCCACACAATTTGAATGCACAGGACTGACATTCTGGCTTGAGATGTGGGGTTTTTTTCAGCATAACAACAGACCGACCGTGACCTACTTTATACACTACTGTGTAATACAGCTGGATTGTGACAGTAGCTTCTGAAAGGTTCATACACCCACACTATTTTGTTTAAATCACAAGAACTAGGAGAATTACATTTAGTAATTTAAACAGTTGAAAACAGCAAGGAAAAGCACCACAGACTCAGACTGTATGAAGATGAAAATCCATTAAAGAAAATCTACTGGAATAACTTATTAGCAGG
The DNA here is from genome assembly GCA_013396675.1 of Eubucco bourcierii. Lineage (NCBI taxonomy): Eukaryota > Metazoa > Chordata > Aves > Piciformes > Ramphastidae > Eubucco > Eubucco bourcierii. The sequence continues at coordinate 374,581 of VWZE01025451.1, read as the reverse complement.
GGTTTAGAGTAGAAAATATATATATAGAAAGGAGTTTCACCCTGGACTCCCAATGAAATGCCACAGAAGCCTGAACATGAAACTGGAGCCACCAGCAATCTTTCTGAAACAAGATCTGACTTTTAAAGAGAGAGTTCTTTATAAAGGGTGTATAATTTTAGCCGCTTGCTATGGGAAGTCAGCATGTCTGCAACTAGTAGTGAAACTTTTCTCTTCAGGAAACCTTCAGTCAGCACTGATAAAAAAATGGTGCCTTGGAAAAGCAAATATATTAAACAATCAAATAATGAAGCAGAAATTGTGCCTATAGACATCCCTGCTGCTTGTGAATCTGAATGGGATCTGGCAGAGGATCGACCATCAGCAAAGGCTTCTGTGGGGTGGATATATAAAGGCAGCAGGAGAAACCCAATTCTCCAAATCAGAGTCATAAAGCCTTGTCTTGCCTCTGTGACTCTAGACAACAACTTCAGGACACTTTTTAATTCACTTAGGATCAAACTAGGGAAGCAGCATCTGACATGCAGGAGAATCCCAAACACCACCATGCCGTAATGGAGATGGAAGCTCTCTAGCAGAACTGTTTGTGCACTGCACCCTGCTGCTCTCCTCTGACTTTGACAGGTTAAGACTTCATCTGGACATAGCTGGGAGGCACTTTTTCAATCCCAGGTCTACAGAGAGTAAAGAAGTACTGGAAGATACAACCATTAGACTAGCTAAACAACTGGTATCAACAGCTGAGTTTAGGAGAGAGCAAACTACCCAAAGGTACCGGAGACCCCATTGCTACTGACGATCCAAGTGTCCTCCTCGGCTGAACTGAGACTCACCAAGGGACAGCAGCTTAGGCAATGAAGGCCACCAGCACACCTCTGGTGCATCTGGTTAAACAGTCATGACACAAAAAGGGAATGGTGAGAATAGAACTGACCAGAAATGGAGAAAAAAAAAATCGTTCTAGAGGGGCAGGTTCCCATCAAAAAGCTGTTTGGGATTTCCAGGCAGATCCAGCACAGACAGAAAACTGGAATGCCAGATTTGCTGGGCAGCTTCATGGGAACTGCATTGATACCCATTAGCCTCTTATTCTGGCAATGTTTCCTGCTTGCAGGACATGACAGGCTCTGTAAAGTCACCAGATTTCAGCCCCCACACAGACTAAAACAAATGATCAGGTGTGGGGGGGGGGGGGAATCCAAGACAATGACATTGAAAATGATTCCAAGTGACTAATGCCACAGTCTGGGTTTAAAGGGACGTCTGGGGCAAGTAGCTCATATGTTCTGCAATCTGTCACCCACTTCTTGCTAATCTCTGAATCATATTTGAAGTCTCCACTAGCGGTTCATGGTCTGTTTTGCCTTCCCCTGTTTTCCTTTTCAATCAAGACTCTCCAGTCCAGTTTTGCTGCAGGACTATTTGGAGGTTTTACTTTTTCACCGGTGACAACCTTCTCTCCAGGCTTTTACCACACCTCACAGCTATCAACAAAAGTCTTGCACATCTAAATCGCTCACAAAACCCACCAGCAGAATCTTCAATGAAAAAGCTCCCCCTTTTTTCACTGCTGCCTTATAAAAGGTTAAAAGAAACAGAACAAAACCAAACCAAACCAGAAAAACCCAAACAAGCAAACAAAAGCCAACCTCAACCCACAACAAAACAGAAGAGTTTCCTCTCACCTTCAAAACAGAAAAAAGAAACCAAACAAATTCTCTTGAAACAATCAGAGAAAGATCACCAAAACGCAGCTGTGCTTTTGGTTGGTTTTCCATTACAAATCGTTATTAACAACTGCAGAGTGATAGGTAAAAATACAGCTCTGGGACTGGCAGCTTAGCTCAGGCTTGTGCTAGCCACAGGCTGCTGCTGGTGGGTGAGCACAGTTCAGCAGATCACATCTTCTGTAGCTTATCTAAATGAGCATCTTCCCTTTCCTTTCTTTCGTTTGCTTTTTTGCCTTTCCAACATTCCCAACATAGCTCCAGCAACCAAATGTTACAGGCAAACTTTATCACTTTTCAAAGATGTCTGGGTCTGGGGCGGGGAGCAATAAAGCAGAATCTGCATCATGAGTCTTATGACTTTTATCACTGCATTCTCAGCTGTTAGTGCCAAGATTAAACTTTCAGAAACATCTCAAGCGTCTTGAATTAGGCTTGATGAAAACCACCACATACCCAGTTATTGCCACTGCTTTGTTCTGGGATTTTCCTTTTTTCCCCCTTTCTTTTCCCCCCAAAAAGGAGGTCTTTTGTGTAACTGAAACCTTATTCATGTGCTTTAAAATCAAAAGCAAGCGCAGACAGGAGCCCATTTTGACTGCAGCACTTTTGTTTTCAGAAAGGACCAACCAAGTAGCTGGAAATCCAGCCCAAAAGGCAGAGCTGAATTCCATTAATTGCAGTGTCCAGCAGTTGCCCTCCAAACCTGTCTGTACAGCTCAGTTTGAAAGACAATAATTTGAGGAAATGCCTTCAATGTGTCAGATCATCCCACCTCTGTGTTTGTGCATACAGATATATGCTCTATTTTATAACAGCTATATCAAAAGTGTAAAGCCATGGAATGTGAGAAGGTGACCACTTACAGGAGCCCTGTAATGAGACTAATTAAAGACCCACAGCTACAGTAAAAGCAGGCCAGCTGAAATTAGAAACAAATGATTTTGTTTAAAGTTTTCCTAAAACATGACCTGATTTAAAGCACCCTTGCTGTAAGTAGGGGGCGGGGGAGAAAGTCTCTTATAGATAAAACTGATGAATTCCTTAGAGTTTCCTGAGCTGCATTTTCCCAAGTAAGGCACAGAGGTGCAGTCCTTAAGGAATCCATCAGCTATGCAGACCATAGCTTTTCCTAACCCAGCATTATTACCCACAGTACATGTTAAGTGTTTAAGTGTGAAATGTCCCATTTATGGAAATCTCCACCTCAGGATTTTCCTTGGGAAACTCCTCAGGCCTGCCAATGTTCACTGCAGCTTCCCTTGGAGGCTCCTTAATAAGGGCCCATTAGAGCACAGGACTACACTCAGGCTCATTTCCTTATGGCATCATTTCCAAGGAGCTTTACAGCAGAGCCAGTTTTTTGCTGGCTACTGAATTTTACATGTACCTTCCTCAGCTCATTCTGCTCTGATGTGATGTGATTATTTCTCCCCCTCTGGAGACATTCAAACCCCACCTGGCTGTACTCCTGTGCAGCCTGCCCTAGGTGCTCCTGCTCTGGCAGGGCGGTTGGACCAGAAGATCCCTGGAGGGCCCTTCCAAGGCCTGCCATTGTGTCATTCTGTGGTCTAACATGCAGCCACCCCTCAAAAGGAGGCAGACTCCATTTCTCCTGCCCAGCTTTTAGCTTGGTAAGCATATTTAGCTTCCAAATCCTGCCTCATGATTCAGGTGCCAGCACACCACAGCAGCTAAGGAGTAACTGCGTTTGCCTGCTTGACAGCAAGCAGCTGTGCCAGCTCCAGCACTCCTGAACTGTGCAGCCTCTCCTCTCCTCCATCTGCACTCTTTCATACTTCCAAGCCTTTTCCAGTGACAGAACACCTATGTTTTAAGTTCCTCAGCATTTTGCTCGTTGCATCTTCCCAAAGGAAAAGATTTTTTCCATGACAGAAGTATTGTTTTAAATGTCTCCATAGAGGTGAGCAGTAACTTCTACTGCCAAAGGAGAAATGCAGCTCAAACTACAAACAGAATGTAAAGGAACATTCCCTCCTGGATCTGGAAATCAACCCCTTGCCCTGCTGGGAAGATTGCTTTATGTCTCAGCTCACTCTAAGTGGATTTTCCACACTGTACGTTCAGTGCTACAGAAGGACCTTGCCAAGCCAAGGCTATGGTTGATAAGAAGTGCCAGCTAGCAGGGTCACAGCTGTTTTTTGACAAAAAGCCAGGAATATATATTTCTTTTACTATTTTCCATAAGAAGAATGCATTTTAGAAGTGGAATTTGACAAGTTTTCTGCAAGTATGAAGAAGGAAAGAAAGAAAGAAAAGAAATCCCTTAAGAAACCATCTGAAAGCTCCAGGCAGTGTCTATAGAAGCAGTGATCCTCCCTCCAGCACACCAGCAGAGGAATAACCAAGGGGCAGTGCTTATGAATGAGAGAAGAGTACATTTACACTGGGGGTTAGGAACAAGATCTTTACCGTGGGGGTGGTGGAACACAGAAGCAGGTTGCACAGGGAGGTGTTTGAGGCCCCACCCCTGAAGATATTCAAGGCCAGGCTCAGGCTAGAATCACAGAATGGTAAGGTTGGAAGGGACCTCAAAGATCATCTAGTTCCAACCCCCTGCCATAGGCAGAGACACCTCCCACTAGTACAGCTCACTCAGAGGCTCATCCAGCCTGGTGCTGAACACCTCCAGGGAGGTTGTAGAGCACAGAAGCACCCAGCAAGATCTTTGATCATGTTGGGTGCTTCTGTGCTCCACAGCCTCCCTGGGCAACCTGTGCCAGTGTCTCACCACCCTCACTGTAAACAACTTCCTCCTAACAGCCACTTTCAATCTCCCCTCTGACACTTCAAACCCATTCCCCTTGTCCTGGCATTGCAAGACCTTCTCAACGGTCCCTCCCCAGCCTTCCTGGAGCCCCCTTCAGATCCTGGAAGGCTACTCTAAGGTCTCCTGGAAGCCTTCTCCTCTCCAGGCTGCAGAGCCCCAACTCTCTCAGCCTGTCCTCACAGCAGAGCTGCTGCAGCCCTCTCAGCATCTTGGTGGCCTCCTCTGGACCTGCTCCAACACTTCCATGTCCTTCCTGTGCTGGGGGCTCCAGAACTGCACCCAGGACTGCAGGTGGGGTCTGAGGAGAGCAGAGCCAAGGGGCACAATCCCCTCCCTTGCCCTGCTGCCCACACTGCTCTTGCTGCAGCCCAGCACACAGTTGCTGTCTGGGCTGCACTCACACTGCAGCCTCATGTCGAGCTTTGCATCACCCCAACCTAGAGGAGGATGTCCCTGCTGACTGCAGGGGGTTGGACTGGATGAGCTTTGGTGTGTTCAGAAAAAAGTCCAACTGTTTTCAAATGCTTTTCATTGCAGGACAGATAGTTTTTAACTTTTTCACTGATGTCTCATCAGTGCTGCATCTGCATAACACACTGCTCACACTCACCATTCAACAGAGTCTGTCCACAGGCTGCAGGCACAAATCAAATGATCCCAAGTTGCCAGGAAAAAAGCAAAGGCCTATTTCTTCTTGGAAATATTAAAGCCAAAGCATGACTGGAGCCATGTGGCACAGCAGCTAGAAGACAGGAAGGTGCAGCACATTCTGTTCTGTTTCAAATGGATGCTGCAGGCTGCAGATATTGACAAAATTGATATGGACAGCCCTAGATAAATGCACTTTGGGAAAAGAAGTTCTCCTAAACCATCACTCTCGTGGCAGAACATCAGCCTCATGAAACTAAAATCAGGTCTTGCTATGTGTGTGCCACTGCATCACATCCTGCTAAACATGATCTCAAATAACATGCAGGTTATTAAATAATCCATCTAAACACCTTGGCATTAAAGTCATTTCAGTAAACTGGAACCATAAAGTCAGAAAGGAACAATCATCTTTAACAAAAATAAATAAATAAGCAAGCCCCAGGTCATCTGCTGCCCACTCACATCCTCTGCAGGTTGGGGTTTTATTGGATGCACTTTCTGCAGCCAATACATTTCTGTTTTAATTCTGTTAAAATATTCTGGAACAAATTTCTGCCACCAGCTGTCCTGCACTGGGGACAATTCTCTTTGTGCCTACAAGTCTAAAGCTGTCAGCTGCTCAAGTGGGTCTGAGTGCTCTGCATCTCTCTACATTTGCAGCCTGCAAGCAGAGATTGTTAGGAGTGAGGACTGCCACACCTTACAGACAGCTCCTTTGGTGGCATGGGGCAGTACAGCAGTGCCAGCTAGGAATGCTGCAGCTCCACGATCTGGGGTAGAGGCTGAAAGAAACACACCTCCTTTGCACCCAAGAAATTTAGCACTAAAAGGGCTCAGTAATAATTTATAAAGTAATTTTCATGCAAAGTTTTCCCATTGTCTATCCCAGCACACTTTTCAAAACTAGTAACACAGAGTACAAGGGTTAGAGTGAAAAAAAGAAGAATAAATGTCATGCAAAGGTAAATCAGCACAACAAAGCCAAACAACTCTAAATGCATTGTGAGGCAGGAGGAGAAGCAGCAGTTTGGATGAGACTACCCAAGCCAGCAGAGCTACCTTGCAGGCTATGATCTCATGTGGCACAGCAGACAGAGGACACATTAGCTGCTCTGAAAGCAAGCAGCCATCACAAAGGGGCACTTTTGACTCCCTCTATTACTGCTACACCATTCCCCTTACACTGGCTGCAAGGATTGTGCCACTGCTGGGCTGATGCAGCAGAAAGCCAACCCAAGGGGCAGCAGAACAGAGCTGTCCCTCGGCCAGCTCCGCCAGCTGGAGCAGCACACCATGAAGCCACCATCACTAGTGCCAAGAGAAGGAAAGGATGGCAGAAGCCTGGGCCAAGGAAGCACAGGACTGCCTTTTTGCTGGGGAAGCTGCTGGGTCACTTTAGCTGCCCCATAAAGATCAGACTTCTGGGCCCTACTTAAAAAAACTCCTGAAATGTTTCATTCTGGATTATGCTCTAATGAAAACTGAAACTTCCCTGTAAAATCATAGAATGGTCTGGGTTGGAAGGGGCCTCTGAAGGTCATCCAGTCCAACCCCCCTGCAGCCAGCAGGGGCATCCTCAGCTAGACCAGGCTGCCCAGAGCCCTGTGGAGGCTCACTTTGAGCATCTCCACGGCCAGGGCCCCAGGCAATGACAGTGAACAGGTTCTAACACACTTCCTGAAACACCAACGAGAAATGAAGACTTTTGCATGTGTTAATCACAAGCAGCCCCTGGCTAGCTTCCTCTTAACATCCCATTCAAGTGCCACACTGGTCAAGATTACACAAGCTCACTTTGATAGAATGACACATCCCTGCCTGAAACACCCTTGAGAGCAGTTCTGCACAGCCTTGTGCTGAGAGCCACAACAAAGCAGATCTGTTAGCTGCCATGGAGCCAGCCTTTGGCTGATATTTGCACGGGAGGTATGCTGATCTTTCTGGTAGTGGCATCAATAGCATCACATTACTGCTCCAGTCAGCACTTTGTGAGCACCACTTGGCAGCTCCCCACTCATCCCCTGCAGTTAGATTCAACACTGTTTACAGCAGCTAACAAACAGGATTAGAGCCACAGACAAGTGTAACAGCTACTCCATCGTTATGCTTTGTGTAGTTAACTTTGTAATTGTTGTATCTATTGAAAAATGGTTTTCTTCTTTTTCCTTTTGATCCTGATCCTAAGGCTTTGTTGGTGACATCTGGAGTTCCAGTAACAATGGAGGCTTTGTCTGCTCGATGCCAAAGCTCAGTGGTTTAATTAAAGGGGATTAATTGAATTAAAGGAATTGTTTAATTGAGTTAAACTAACTGCACGGAAAGACAAGGTTAAGAAGTAGCTGTGTTTTGCTGGGTTAGATTGGATCACTGGTAAAAGCAGTTTGAACTAACCTTGCTGACTTTACAGTTTAACTACATTGATCAACAGCACAACAGTGCTGGCAGAAATAAGAGCAGCTGGAGCCCTAACAAAATTAATTACGGCATCACAGATGAGCTAGATAATGAAACCCCCTGAACACTAACTTCTCAATCTAGTACAGCTGTTTGCAGCCAGCCATCTGTCTGGGCCCCCAGGCTGGTTTATGTATGGATACTCTTAAATTAACTTAGCAGAGCTGAGGAATCACCAAATCAATGTGGTAGTACTGAAAGCTAAAGTGATGTAGGCAAGATGGACTTGTATTGGTTTAAGGAAGAGAAACCGAAAAGGGGCAGTTTTCCATCTTCCTTTGGAGTGGGGAAACAGCTTTGTGTCCTGGAGTCCTAAAATCATCTATTGGATGTCAGGGAAGCTCTATGAGAGTGCCTGAAAGGAAATTTGTTTTGTCTTTCGAGACAACTGATCTCGAATCTGACCAGCACGTTCCTCTCCAGAACAACTGAAACAGTTTCTGGAGAGCTGGAATTCCGACAGAGACTGGAGTCCTTGAATCAGCTCAGCTGCCAAATCACAGTCAGCTCCACCCTCAGCCTCTGCTGCTCTTCCTTGCTACATTCTCAAAATGGTTTCACCTCACTCTCTGAAATGCACTTGGAATTTTCACCCTGAAGATTTCGAAGGCCCAAAGACTGTAAACTGTGAGTGTATAATCAGCTAAGATCAGGTCTTTTGCTTGCAGTGGTATGTTGCAAATAGACAGGTTTAGTTCTTAGAAGCACATGGGAAATGCATGCATTTGTCACTCCTCCTGGCATCAGGAAGGTGTGAAAACTCATACCTTGAGATGATGCAAATGTTAGCAGCACTGCAAACTCATACCTTGAGATGATGCAAATGTTAGCAGCACTGCAAACCCATGCCTTGAGATGATGCAAATGCTAGCAGCACTGCAAACTCATACCTTGAGATGATGCAAATGCTAGCAGCACTGCAAACCCATGCCTTGAGATGATGCAAATGTTAGCAGCACTGCAAACCCACGCCTTGAGATGATGCAAATGTTAGCAGCACTGCAAACCCATGCCTTGAGATGATGCAAATGTTAGCAGCACTGCAAACCCATGGCTTGNAGCACTGCAAACCCACACCTTGAGATGATGCAAATGTTAGCAGCACTGCAAACCCATGCCTTGAGATGATGCAAATGTTAGCAGCACTGCAAACAGAGAGTCCAAGCCACAGACATCAAACAGCAGCCATTTGCAATGAACTAGCAAAGCCTGCTAGGTCAGCTTCTATCAGCACCTCCAGGAATGCAGTTTGTTACCAGCTACCACTGGCAGAATGAAACACCTATCACAGAATGAAACATCTATCACAAAGAGAAGAATTTGGCTCTTTTTTCTTATTTTAAAGTTTCTGATGAGATTATGTTTATCAGATCCACTGTTTGTAGAGCTTCAAAACCAGATCTATTTATGTCTTCTTAAAGAAGGGAAAAAAAAAAAAAAAAGCCTGCATTTATTTCAAAGTAAACTCCTAATAAACCACAGTAAATAGCCTATGAAATCCCACAAAGACTGGAAGAAAACCTTAGTTGCTGTGCCAAAGTTTTCTTTCTGCATCAGTCAGGTTTGCTGGGAGACAACTGATATCTCATGGATTTTAATTTTCAGAATTGTTGTGCACTGTTACTACTTTGTTTACTCTTCTAGCTCTAAACTACTAAAGCCAAGAACTCTACTTCACTTACTGCATATGAACACCCCATATAAATATATACACATCTCATCTGTGTACAAGGGCTTGCAATGCCAGGACAAGGGGCAATGGGTTTGAAGTGGCAGAGGGGAGATTGAAACAGCCAGGAAGTTGTTTGCAGTGAGGGTGGTGAGACACTGGCACAGGTTGCCCAGGGAGGTTGTGGAGCACAGAATCACCCAACGTGATCAAAGATCACGTTGGGTGATTCTGTGCTCCACAACCTCCCTGGAGGTGTTCAAGGCCAGGCTGGACAAGGCCTTGAGTGCCCTGTACTAGTGGGAGGTGTCCCTGCCTATGGCAGGGGGCTGGAACTAGATGATCCTTGATGTCCCTCCCAACCTTACCATTCTATGATTCCATGATACACAGACAGAAATGTGGTTTTCTCCTGCTGGATGTGTGATTTTGCTCCTAAGAATGAGTTCTTTTCAGCTATAAAACATTCCTTTAGGCCACAGCATGGGTTAGTAAAGAAATCCTGCTCTTCTGCAATGTAAATATGAATGTTTGGAAAATCTATGGAGCCCTTGTAACAAACCATCAAAAAAAAAAAAATCATGCCAGTCTTCCAGTTGTGGTATTTGTACTCTAATGTATGCTGCCCTGGAGTAAATTCCTCCTGTTCTGAACATTTTGTGAGTCAGTGAAGCAGTGATCAAAAGGTCCTGCACACAGCACACTGCAGACAGAAAAGTGTGTCAGCTCCTAACACCTTGCCATACATAACACTGTACCTGAGGGGGCCATGACACATCAAGGGAGGGTCTGAAAACAGTATCTCTTGAAAACTTACTCTTTTAGGGCAGCTTTGATATCAGTTGATACTGACTTGGCTTGAGGATTGAAAAAACTACACCCTGAGAATCCTGCAGACTGAATTCATGGTTAAGCTCACTGAGTCTAAACCCTCTCACCCTGCAGGGATTCAGATGTGAGCCTTTCCCTTCCCAGCCACGTCCCACAAAAGCCAGCTCAGAATGAGGGCATGGACAGATGTGCTTTTGTGTACTGAGCTGAAGAGGTCTAAGCCATGACTTGCCCCTGGCTTTTAACTCCTGCCAGTCCCTTGGAGATTGGCCCTTCCTCAGCCATGAACATGTTCTGCTCATTTTAACCAAGCTGAAAGCCATTATCACTGACCTCCCCAGTTCACCTTCTCCTTTGTGTAAAAGATGCAGCAATCCTGTGGCAACGGAGTTGTGGAAAACCAACCTGCCCCATGCCGAAACTGCTCACTGGTCCAAAGCCATGGTGCAGTCACACAATCAGCAAAACTGCTGCAAGAGCTACAGAATGAGGTCAACTCCCAGTCTGATCCAGTGGAGTGCATGAAACTGCACCTTGAATGCTCTTGGGTGGTGGAGGGCAAAGCCTGCCCCTTTGCCAGCACATCTGCAGCAGTGCCAGCAGGCTGAAGTACCACACAATGGGGACTGGCAGAAGGGAATTCTTCCTTCCTTCAACACATGAACAACATTGCTTAGCAAACTCTTCTCACCTCCACCTGCTGGTGTGCAGCTGCTGTGTACCATGTTTGAGTACAGGCCACGGAGGCTGATGAACACAGGCTGCATGAGGAGCTACTGGACCCTCTTGCTTTAGCAAAGAGCCTGGGAGAACAATCACAGTGACACCACTGTGGCTCAGGAAGGGAATGAGAACTCAGTGAAGCCTGGGCCCCCATCAGGGCAAAAAAAAACCCTACTGCAGTGTCTGTTCTTAAAGCAGTCTGGCCTCACTGCCCTTGGAAGTGATACTGAGCTGTTTGAGGTGGTTTTCCCTCTTTTATGGAATTGCAGAGGCCAACTTCTCCTGTAACTAAGTACAGGAAAATGCCAACAGAACACTTATCAGATAGCAATCCCAGAGTTCAGAAACAAATGGTACCACAGCCCACCTGCTAAAATCAGCATGAACATCTTGTCAGCTGGTAGGAACTACTATGGCAGGACACTGTCACAGTTCTCTGCAGTTACTGAGTTTTGGCCCTGTGCTGTATTTTCATTGGTCACTTTCAGATACACAGGAAACAGAGTAAGCAGAGACGGACAGGGATCTCCACCAGACAGTCTCTTCTCTCTCAGGCTTAGTGTCCTACTGTGTGTCCTATTTTTAACACAATGCAATGGCAATAAAAACAAACACACAAACACCATCATTTAATTCACTTACCTTTGGCTTCCTGCTTAGCCCAGAATTCTTCCACTATCTTAGTAATGTTTCTGGTCTCTCTCAGTTGCTTTTGCCACTGACGCAGCTCTTGTATTTCACTGTTGCAGCGGACCTGGGAGAGGGAAAACAGAAAACCAACTAAAATGAGAGACATTCACATTACCAAGAGGGTTATCCCCAGGGCTCTGGCTGGGCAAATACATGGCATCCATCCTGTTTGCTGGGCCTGATATAAAAGCACAACCCCAAAGGTTTACAGTACAACTTACTCAGAAGTAAACCCCAGATAATTGTCAAACCCTGTTGAGAACATAAATATGCCAATTAGGACATCATTTTGATTACCAAAGGACTCCTGAGAATGTAATTGCAGTGAGATGCCTATTCTTTGAGTTAATTAAAATCTCAAACGTTATGCTGAAGGGTATTAGTGCCTTTGGAAAACCACAGTGCTCTAAAACCAATCCCCTGACCAACATAATAGAGCAGGAGAGGAGCGTGAAGGGTCATGCAGCAGGAAATTTATTCCGGCACACTGATTCACACCTGCTCTCAGCTGCAAATAGGCTTACTGACTGCTCCAGCCACACAATTTGCACAAAGAAGGGAGCCATTAATCTGTTATTTAAAGTAATTGGACTGCATGAGGTGACACCTATTCTCTGACAGGCAGTAACCCCCTTCTGAAGGGTGTCATTCTGCTTCCACGTAAAACAACGGGCACAGGCCTTAACTCCACTTAAGATTTAAGTTGAATCCTCCTGTTACTGCTTTGGCACTGGTGTGCTTCCTGCCAACATAAGAAAGAGCTAATTTTGCACCAGCAGCCCTTACTACTCTGCTACTTAAACTTGTTCTAAGCAGGATTTGATTGATTAGCAGAGTGTTGCCCGTTGTCTACCTCAGCACTCACACACACATCGCTTCCAGCGCTGGAGCAAAGCTCCAGAATAAACAGCATCCTTCTGCAAGAGCAGGAAGGGGCCATGCCAGGAGCAGCTTTGACACTGCTCAGTGATTATTCTCTTAGAGTCATAGTCAAACCAGAACTGAATCACTAAACATGGAGCTGCTGTTTCTTCTCAGTGTTAGGTATATAAAACGTCAGCATGTTTTAGAACTTCACGTCCCAATAATTCAGTTTGAAGTTGACTAACATGGTAGAAACAAGCAGCAAGTGCTTTCTCCTGGGCACATTTTAGCTTTCAGAAAGATGGCTCCTTAGTTTTCTAGAAAATGCCTTGCATTTATTTTATTCTTACATGACATGGTCCTGAGTTTATTCTGTAATACTCCATCACACTCTGGTTTTCTCCCACTTTCCTGGGATAAACACAGAACAAAAGAGCAGGACTTAGGTTCCCAGCAATTAAAAAAAAAAATCTTAAAGAAAACAATCTAAATTATTTATCAGATGTGTTCTTTCCACCCAGAATTTCTCCTTTGCAGTGCAGCTAAGGCTGTACCAGACAGCAGATGGACTCCCACAGCACAGGAGAAGAGAACTTGCTGTATTTCAGACGGTGCACTGGCAGAGCAGAAATACAATACAAGGTTACAAGATCAATAAAGAGAGGCAAGACTTTTACTCAGTGACCTGACATCAGATACCCCCTAGGCCTCTAATAACATCTAATATTATACTTGTAAAAGTTACAAGGAGTTCTTAGAAGGCTGATAGGAAACTGTTAAGAACTGTTTACAAAGACTGGTACTGGGGATCTTTGCAGCTACACTAAACAAATCAAAGCCAGGTTCTATAAAGCCATTTTCAGAACTAAAATAGAAGCCCAAATGTGAGACACTTTCTTTAGGCTTTTCCTTTCACACTGCCATGGATCCTTTCAGAAATAGATTATTCCTGCCAAGTGGGGGCAGTTCACTGAATGGTTAGGGGACATGAATCGGGCAGGAAGACAGAGAAATTACTACCTCCACGTCTATACATATACTTGACAAGCATCCATTTACAACTGCAGCTACCTTAGACCTGTGTTTTGGTCCACAGTGATCTCTGCACACTGAAAATGAAGACAGTCACTCTTGTCAGTGAAAAGATAAGGGCAAGTACAGTAGGCTCTGTGTACTCCCCCAGATACATAGAGCAGTGGAAGCACAGTGAAATGCACAGCACAGGACAGGGTTGGATACAGAGGCACAGTGCTCAAGTGCTCCCAAGTGCAGCACTGAGCCCAGGCAGTGAGCAGGAGCTCCCAGAGCCAAGTGGTATTTCAGAAAAGGGAAAGGAACAGAACACAGGTGTGGGTGGCACCTGCAGCAACACGGCTCAACGGGGCCCGAGGGCACTCTCAGCGTGCTCCCAGCCTGCTTAGGGGATGCTCTTACAGCATAGCTGTGCTGAGTTCTCCGAGAGCAGGCGTTGCGTAATCAGAGTGCACCTCTGGAGCCACCACTTGGCAGCAAGATCTTCAGCCAAGCAATCCCAGAGGCAAAAGCTTTGTCCCATCGACCACTGGGTCCCTCCTGCAGACCAGAATGAAGCACTGCAGGGGTCCTAACTTTGATCCAATCTGCACTTGCTGTAAATAACAGCAAATATTTGTGTGACCTTCTGGGTCTGAGCCTCTACCAGCAGCCACAGCTTGCTGGAAAGGAATATAACTCACAATAGCAAAAGCACAGCAACAGCCTGTGAAGCACAAAGATAAACCTGCTTGAATTCTGATTTAACTTCTGCTCAGACAGCATTTGTGTGAAAACCCAGCACTGGATGTGTACAGAGCACTGTCCCGTTTAAAGCCAGTGGTACAAGACTTAGCCAAACCAAACTGCTTTCACTGCTAGGTGGGGATGTGTTGTGCAACACTGGAAAGACAACACTGAAGCTCTGACTAGAGACATCGGAGAAAGTTGTACTCAAGCAAAACCCCTTCAGTCTGGAACAGTTATGCATACTGCAGAGATCAAAAAGAGCCCATCAAGCAAATGGCACTAAGCACAGATTCTGCAGCAGAGGGGTGAATATATCATCTCTTCGTGGAAAGGCACCTGGAAACGTGCTGTCTGCTCATGAAGGGGTTTTGTCAGCTCCTGAAACTGCCTTGGCCCACGACAGCTGACTGGAACCTCTCTACAGGAAAAGGTGGTGAGAAGTGAAGAGAAAGAGTTCTGATGACAGAGCTGTGTCAAGTCTTATTTGGTTGCCCTCAAAGACACCCCTCGAGATGACATCTTCCTTTCTGATCTCCTTAGAGCACTCAGCAGCTGCACTTCCACTGCTGTTTGTTCTGGAATTTAATTCCTCCTTAAACATGAAATGATTTTCAGAGCACTCATCAATGTCTGTGTATGAGAGACTGCAGCAAGGACTCTGTTGATGGCAGCCATTAATTATTCCCAGCAAAACAAGAATCCTTCTGAAGTCTGCTTCAGGTAAGGATGGATGTGCTGCTTTGATCATGCTTATTAGCAACACCTTTTCAGTGTTCTGTACCTACAGCCTTTCCCCTCCCCCCCTTACACAGAAAAAACCTTGACTTCCTGATCCATTTTTGCTGACTGCCATGTGGTTTTGCTACTGGCACTCTGAGCTAGCTAGATGTGGCAGAAACATGCCAATACCATGAGAAGACAGGATGCTTAGTCAGCTACATAACCAGCTGTAACATGGTCACAGCTCATGGCATCAGAGCTAACATGGCCCTGACCAATACAGTTAAACTATCTCAAAAGTGGACTGAGACAATCCTTAGCAAAATAACTTGCAGGGGTTACTCACACTTTATTTGACACTGTTTAAGAATAAAATACTTCCAAGGTTCAGATTTAGGATAGCACTGTTAAAGACCAAACTGTCCTGCCCACATTTCTGAGCCTTTTATTTCCCTGAAATCCAACAGTGTGTCCAGAATCTTCCACCCAACTTGCAAACAAGCAGCTAAGGCATGTGATGTTATGCCCTTTGAAGAGCATCTTGAGAAGGGCAGTGCTGAAGCACATTGGTTCTTTGTCACAATGCTGTACAAAACATGTGTGTGTGTGCTTGTGTTCAGCCATTCAGCCTCACCCCCATACAGAACTTCTGACTTCAAGAAAAGTATTGAAAAGTTCCAAATTCTGGGAATTATGAAACAAGGTTTAATGAAACATATCAGGAAGGAGCTTAAAAGACTAACACCATAATAGCAGCAGAAGGCAAGTGGGCATTATATCATAGAATGGTAAGGTTGGAAGGGACCTCAAAGATCATCCAGTTCCAACCCCCTGCCATAGGCAGGGACACCTCCCACTAGCACAGCTCACTCAAGGCCTCCTCCAACCTGGCCTTGAACACCTCCAAGGAGGGAGCAGCCACAGCCTCCCTGGGCAACCTGTGCCAGTGTCTCACCACCCTCACTGCAAACAACTTCCTCCTAATAGCCACTTTCAATCTCCCCTCTGACACTTCAAACCCAGTACTCCTCACCCTGTCACTACAAAGCCTTGTAAATATTCCTCTCCCCCAGCCCTCCTGTAGCCCCCTTCAGATCCTGGAAGGCCACTCTAAGGTCTCCTGGCAGCCTTCTCTTCTCCAGGCTGCAGAGCCCCAACTCTCTCAGCCTGTCCTCACAGCAGAGCTGCTGCAGCCCTCTCAGCATCTTGGTGGCCTCCTCTGGACTGGCTCCAACACTTCCATGTCCTTCCTGTGCTGGGGGCTCCAGAACTGCACCCAGGACTGCAGCTGGGGTCTGAGGAGAGCAGAGCCAAGGGGCAGAATCCCCTCCCTTGCCCTGCTGCCCACACTGCTCTTGCTGCAGCCCAGCACACAGTTGCTGTCTGGGCTGCACTCACACTGCAGCCTCAGGTTGAGCTTTGCATCACCCCAGACCCCCAGGGCCTTATTTGTAAGTGTTCAGTTATTAGCACAACAAACCAGCATTAGCCAACAGAGCTGTTTACTTTCAAAGGAAGCCATCTGAATCCTTTGGTAAATGGAATTCCATTTAAGCTTGGTGTTCTCTTCCTTTACAAGCCCAAGGATAATACACTACCCTATGCATTAACTTGTTATTAATGATTTTTATTTTATGTTCTGGTTTTAATTTTATTTTTTTTAAACCCCCCAAGTTCTTTCAGCTCTAATAAGATAAAACATTTAACAGCAAATGTTTACAGCCTGAATTACTTTGGATGTCTCTTACATTTCGTAGGTGCAGTTTCTCTTTCATTCCTAGGAACTGCTTCAGAATGATCAATAGTGGTGTGAAAATTTCGAAGCTCATTAGCTTCACTATACAGCAAGGAGGGAGTGAGCACCAGATTGCTTCAGAAGCTTTGGTGGAAGCAGAAGGTCTCCAAGCAACCTTGCACTGTTCAGCAAACATCACTGCTACAGGGTAATAGTTGCCTTTGCAGTGCCCCACTGTAAAGATGCCTGCAGTGATATTGTCAGTGCTAATTAGTGTTAGTGTCAATGCCACCTCTGGTTAAAAAAAGAAAAATAAGGAACACCAACAAGCAGAAAGCATCAGAGAAATCCATCAGTGAAGAGCATTTTTGGCTGCAGAGCATGTGACACTAACCACTCCTATTTGTGCCTGGAAGAAGTACTAAGGAAGAGAGAACAGAGTGTTTTATACTGACTTTTATTTGAAGGGCACCTGCTGCACAGACAGAGCTGCCTCACTCTCCATCACAATGCAATCACTGCTCTATCTGGAGGCTATTTACAAGCTTAAACTTTGAGAAAGGCACTCAGAGACATATCTTTGTCACTGAAGCCATCTGAATTTCAAGCCTATTTCTTTCCTAGGCCTAAAAGTGTTAGAGCCTTTCAAAGATAGATTTAACAGAATCTGCCCAGGATTTTCCAAAGAGGTTATTTTGTAGCCTATGGTTAGCATGGCTGTTAGCCTTCAGAACAACAGGATTAGCCAAGGGGCTTTGGCTTTCTTTTATGTCCCTTGCTTTTCCCCTTAAATTGGGGTTTGTGTTAGTATTGTATTACTAGTACAGCTTGCAGTATCTGCTTACCATTCCTCCCTGCCTCTTCTTGAGTAACGGCCTTCCTGTCTCTCCTACACCTCCTGCCTTCTTCTTGCCTCAGTTTTTGGTCATTTTGTTCAGAGGTTTAAATTTCCCAACAGACCAAACATCTACACTCACTCACAGAGGCCTGAACGAAGCAGAGTAACACTGCACCCTTTAGCAAGCAGCCAAAGCTAGCTTGAAAACGAGACTTGACAATTGCTCAGTGGCAACTGCACTTGTGCAAATCACATTTCAGTGGAGTTGCTGTTGTTGCTGAGGAAAACGGTGAGGTTACACCAGTAGAAATGCCTGGGAAAAAAACTGGAGTCACTCGGCATAAGGCAGAGCAACATCCAAAGCAAATGAACCATGGGGGTCTCAGCAGCTATTTATAGTATCCTCTACTTCAAATTTATGTAAGGGTTTTCCCTGGGGCCTTCACAGTCCTATGGTTTTCACCATCAAGCAAAAGAGTGCCAGATTACTCTTACCCGATAACCTCTCCAGAAGGACTGAATTACTGTGCTTGCTGCTTCTTCTGACAGCCGCAGAGAGAGGGGGATTGGTGGCCTAGGACTTTAAAGAGACAAAAACGTTTTGTAAGCAGACAGCCTATCAAATGAAAATTACTTCTTCCCTAACAGAGCACCTTTTCAAGGAGAGGACGCTTGCAGAGGAGCCTGAATATTACAATTTCTTAGTGCTCCAAAGATAAAATGTGCAAAGAACCTCCTTTAGAAATCATTTCTGTGTTATCTGCTCTGCAATCTTCTCTTTTTTAGAGCAATAACATTCAAATGGATGTCAAGTGCAGAAATTGTTCTTGTTTTTCTTCATGGATTTTAAAGTCCTGCTGTTATGGTAGGGTTTGAGGTGGCAGTGGGAGCAGGGCAAGAGGAGCAGGCGAGAGGATTTATACTGTAAGACCCAGAGACACTGCAAAGAGCAGCAAGGAACCAGCTACTGATGCAGCCTTAAATTCTCTGGCTAAAACATTACTCCTGCCAATGTGTTTTATAGGACAGCACGGCTCAGGCTAGGAGGCTGTGACAGCTCACATTTTCCTTTCACTTAATTTCATTCATATTAGTCTCTGCCCTAGTAAGCTTCCTATGCTCTCTGACATCTTTCTCTTAGGGCTTATCTTCACTGCAGGAGCATTTCAACTGAGAGTGGAATCTCAGCTACTACCTAATGGTGCCCTGCCTGCACCCCTTCGGTCTGTGTACTCAGCTCAGTTGGTCTCATCACTGCGTCAGCAAGAGTTTGGGCCTACATTTGTTTTCATGTGAAAGAAAACCTCAGTCTGTTTGGAGGAGGAGAAGTAAGACAGAAATAAACCAGAAGCATCTCCCTTAAAGTAAGCAGCCTTAGCTGTGTGAATGTTGGTCCCTGCTGCTCAAGGGAAGCATTAGCCCTGGACAAGTCAGGCTTCCCCAGCTAACAACTTCCAGTGCGCAGACCTCACAAGTGGAGCTGGGCTGTGCTGGTTTGGCCAATAGCTTTTCATCCTCTCTTCTGGTTTTGATCTTTTGGAAACCCAATATTTAAAATGGGAAAAAAATCAAAACAAAAACACCTACATATTTTACAGCCCTTCTGTCAAAGATACCGAACTTTCTGTAAGGAGCACAGCTCCTAGTCCCCAGGACTCCTGCACAGATCTGCTTTCCTTTGCAGAGTACCAAAACGTCTGGTTTATAATGCAGCACTACAGGTGAGAAACTCAACTGAAAATCAAGCAACAACAGGACTGAAATTTCAGCATGACAGCCACTGGCAAATATCAATCATACAAGAGGACTGGAATTTCAGCATGACAGCCACTGGCAAATATCAATCATTTCAACAGGGCAACTTTAAAGAAGAGAAGTCAAGCCAGGTCCAGTTTTGTCTGAGAGAATGTACTGGCTTTGGGTCAAGTAAAAATAGACTGAGCAGAGGCAATCAGCCCTCAGCAGTGAAGTAGGAAAAGAGGGAATATGGCATTTGCGGCCTCCATGAAGATTAAAACTGACAGTAAAATGTACACCAACCACATTCCACTTAATTGGTCTTTGATTATGCACCATTATAAAAGCTCACACATTAAATATATAGATATACCCTGAGATACAGATCAGATACATTTTCCCTAAGCTGCACTTGTGAAAATAAAGCAGCCCCTGACCAAAGGAAAAGTTCAAGTCTTGCTTTCTGAGCAGATCCTGATGATTTGTGGTACTTACTAATGATATTATATTACGTAGATGGAATTTGGCACCCAGAAGATGAAAACCAGATTTGAATTAAATGAATGTCTGAAGTCCTGAAAAAACATTCCACTTAAAGGTGTGTATCTGATTCCCCCAAGGACAGAAGCTGTGCTTCTCAGTGACATCTCCAGCAGGCAGACAAGAGCTCTCCATTACTATTAAATCATTTACCCAAAAAAGACAACAAAACCCAAATCCCAGACTATTCACAATCAATCAGATGCCTGTGGGACCTGCCCTAGGTCATTCTGCTTTGGCAGGTGGATTGGACTCGATCTCCAGAGGTCCTTCCCAACCCCTACATTAATCATATATTACACTATTGCTGAAGGAGCCTCACAGGTTTGTAGGGAAGTATTCCCAGAGACAAAAATAGCCTGGAACATCATCACAGGTCAAACCGAGCGTGAGCTGAGACCTTCCTTTGTAACACTCTTGGTAGTAACACAACTATTCAACAGTCAGAAAGAAATTACTGGCTACAGTAAATCTAAATGCACCAGCGTAAGAGATGAATACTTGGAGGAAAACCTTTCAATATAATTGTTGTGAAATCTTATGGAGGGTACATTTTTTAATGTGGGAATAATCAAATTTGATCTCCTGAAGAAAGGAAGCGCAAGCAAGCAGACATTTTGAAGT
Source organism: Eubucco bourcierii (assembly GCA_013396675.1). Taxonomy (NCBI): domain Eukaryota; kingdom Metazoa; phylum Chordata; class Aves; order Piciformes; family Ramphastidae; genus Eubucco; species Eubucco bourcierii. The sequence continues at coordinate 354,226 of VWZE01025451.1, read as the reverse complement.
GTGACTCCTGCTGTCTGAGCCTTTCTTTCCCACCACCTTCTCCGAATAAAAGCTCCTTGATACTACCCATAGCTAAAAGAACAATAACCCAATGTATAGATAAACATATACACACAAGCACACACGCACACACAAGCACGCACGCACACACGCACGCACACAAGCACGCACGCACACAAGCACACACACGCACAGACACACACACGCGCGCGCACACACACGCGCGCGCACACACACGCGCGCGCACACACACGCGCGCGCACACACACGCGCGCGCACACACACGCGCGCGCACACACACGCGCGCGCACACACACGCGCGCGCACACACACGCGCGCGCACACACACGCGCGCGCACACACACGCGCGCGCACACACACGCGCGCGCACACACACGCGCGCGCACACACACGCGCGCGCACACACACGCGCGCGCACACACACGCGCGCGCACACACACGCGCGCGCACACACACGCGCGCGCACACACACGCGCGCGCACACACACGCGCGCGCACACACACGCGCGCGCACACACACGCGCGCGCACACACACGCGCGCGCACACACACGCGCGCGCACACACACGCGCGCGCACACACACGCGCGCGCACACACACGCGCACAGACACGCGCGCACACACGCACGCGCACACACGCACACACGCACAGACACAAGCACACACACAAGCACACACGCACAGACACACACACGCGCGCACACACACGCGCGCGCACACACACACGCGCGCACACACACACGCGCGCGCACACACACGCGCGCGCACACACAAGCGCGCGCACACACAAGCGCGCGCACACAC
>VWZE01025451.1:337804-352583 GCA_013396675.1 Eubucco bourcierii | reverse complement strand
TACATACAAGCACACACACACGCATACCTACATACAAGCACACACACACGCATACCTACATACAAGCACACACACACACATACCTACATACAAGCACACACACACATTTATACATACATACAAGCACACACACACACATACCTACATACAAGCACACACACACATTTATACATACATACAAGCACACACACACACATACAAGCACACACACACATATACATACAAGCACACACACACACATACCTACATACAAGCACACACACACACATTTATACATACATACAAGCACACACACACACACACATATAGTGCTTGTACACTTGCTACAGCTTTTGCAAGGTGTGGCCTCAGCGTTTTTCCATTTACAGGACCCATAGTTATGTATTCTGTGAGAGGCTCTCCGGTCCCATTCCACAGTCCACTCATGTCAATGGGGGAGTTTCCATCCCTGTTTGTGTGCTTTAGATCAGACCTCATCTCCTGTAGAAATGAAAAACCCACAGCAGCAAAAAAGAATCTCCAAGTAACGCTCTGCCTGACATCAAGGAGATGTCACAAAGCATCGAGATATTTTCAATTTTCTCACTGCTGTTCCTACAATCTTGGCACAAATTAAGGCAGGTTTCAACACTGCATCAGGATTTGTAGCCATAAAACCTTCACCTCATAAACCACTGTTATGCAATGCAGAGACTTCATACATAAACTCTGTGCAGTTCTCTGATACACAGCTGGAGGTTTACTAGCCAAAATTATCTCCTTTGTCACCTTGAATTCCCTGCCGTTATTGGATGGCAGCTCATTGCCACAACCTCCTTACAGATACATACACTGGAGTTTTCTGTTACTGCAATTAAATGTGCTTCTCATCATATCACTCCCTCTCCCCTCCCCTCAGCAATAAATAAATAAACCTCAAGACTCAAATTGTTAAAGCAAATGAAAGAAAAAATACATCCTGCAAAACAAATATACTCTAAACGTGGCTGGTTTAGAGACAAAGCAGTGAAACACAGCAGCCTGCAGAAAGCAAAGCCTGTAGAAACTGGGCACATTATGGAAAGAAAGAACTCGGTCACCCATGCAAAATTACCCCTATTGGCCATCTGAGAACTGACAATGAAGTCAGCTGTAAAGGCAGCTGAGACCAGCAGACCTCACCTAATTAGAGTAGTGGGGGGAGGCAGAAAAAAGTCATCGAAGTATATCTACACATGCATACACAGAAAGCTGGCAGAGAGTCTCTGCTTCAGATTTACTGCCCATGTATGCACTTATTTATCTATTTCTATCTCTCTGTTCAGCTGCCTGCCCACTTCATCACAGCCCTGATCAATGGATTTTCTCTGTGCTTGCACATTTGTTTTTGGGGGATACAGATGAAACCAGGAAGTGTGTCCTGAACTGAGGAGCAGGTGAATNGTTACTCAAGGCCTCATCCAATCTGGCCTTGAACACAGGAAGTGTGTCCTGAACTGAGGAGCAGGTGAACACCTCTGCAGAGGAAACGAGAGCAGGCAGATCATTCATCTTGGTTTATAAAATACATCTCCAGCTCCTGCAAAATATGCAGACAAAGCCTGATCTTCCACAGCCACGTTCCTGTCATATTCTTAAATTGGTGTGCCAGCAGACTCAGGATTTCAGCACTTCTAGAGCATGGGGCTTTTAAATTGTTTTCTTCGTACTCCTTTCCCTGAAGCACCGAAGGAGGCTGGGTCTTGGCAACCCCCAGACACTCCGAATAAAGACTCAGCCTATCTGTGCCAAAAAAGTGAAACTGCAGGGAGCCCAGGGTACAAACACAGCTCCCACTCTTCCCCTGCCCCTGATTCAGTACATGCAGTCAGCTGCTTGCGAGTGAGCTTCGCTGCTTTTCGACCAGAACCACCACAGCGAAGTGCTGACAGAAGGCAACCGTGCCGCTGTTAGCACATTTATCCGAGCACAAACACGCCAGGCTCTCTTTCTCTTTACTTTCCTTGGCTCTATCAGAGGTCTTGAAAGCAGGACTAGGGGCATCGGAAAGTATCTCAGCAAGTTCCCAACAACTTGTGTTAGGTCCTTGTCAAGGCTCCAGCTGCCTGTGCTCCGAGGTGCAGCTGTCCTGCAAGGCAACAGAAACGTTTTGTGTTCTCAGAGCGCTGAGCCTGCTCCTCCCATTGCTTTGGAAATCTGCTTCGGGAACCAAGGATTCCCAAGGGATGGAACATGCTGTCGGTGCCGCTGATAAAACACAGAATCCGGAGGGAAACAGGGTAACTATCCTGAGCCTTTATTTCCTGATGACCCAGCAGTAACTGACGCTGCCAGCAAATTGCTATTTCCCAGCTCCTCCACCTACGGTAACCAGCAGCTTCTGAAGGTACATGGTTGGCATTCTGAGTTCTGGAAACTGAAGCAGCGCTTGGGTCTCCTTATAAAGGAAAAGCAGGCTGCAAGCTGCCGTTTAGGAACACATCACACAGGGAGTGAGGCTCCTTTGACTACTCTGAGAAAGAACTGAGATTCAAAGGAAAAAATGGAGGCACTGGAGCAGAGCCAGAAAAAGTCACACTCAGGCAGGGAACATATTTAACAAGCTGGATCTTTGAGAGAACAAACACTTATCCCTCAGGTTTGGGGGAGCTTTTGGGTTGTTTAGTAGGCACTGACAAACCCTAATTTAACACAGTATAGAGCTGTGCTCCTACTTAACAGGTCCCTCAGGAGCCTCGCCAAAGTTAGACAAGCAACTGAAAAAACAACACAAGTTTGCCCCTGACATTTGCAGCAACACTTTCTACTTCTTTATTATGTCATCTAAAGAGCTGGGATGAGGACTGTTTCCCAACAAGACCTGACCATGCCTTTTTATCATCTTGTCTCTCACAGATTCAGGAATCCTGTTAAAAAATGAAGCCTCTTTTACAAATAAACTCAGAAGTGATCATAAAAAGTACAGCACCAACTACATTTTAAATGTGGTATCTGGCAGCTACAGTAATAAACTATGTAAGATGTATCCAGAAGGACTTAATCATTAATTCTCTCTTATTTAATATTGCAGCCTTTCACTTTAATGATTATTTCATCTGCAATATTTGTTCAGAAATTTGTAATTTTAATATAAGTTCACCAAAAAAAAAGGTTCATTTTCATAGCTATTATTTTAAAGGCCCACTTGTTCAGAGGATTTAAGGTGAAGCGTGGATCAGCTTCAGTAAGACACTGACACTTGAGTGTCCTTGTGGAGCTGTCACACTGTTATTTAGGAGCACAGGCACTAACAGAAGCTGTGAGTCATTCAGGCTGTGATTCCACAGTGTATTTCTCTTGTTGGCAAAGCTGACTCAAGCAGTTCCTGCCACCACCTCTACATCTTACAGCTCATTTGTTCTCCTCACCTTGCCCTCAGCCCTGCATTTTAATCCTTTCTCTGTGCCAATACAAAAGTTTGTCAGGCTCCCAGGTGAACCAGACTGGAGACATTATGGATGTTTTAAACAGCCATACAAACACTCCTCTCACACTTTGGCACAGAGATCTCTAACTTGGAGGAGGTTCCTGATCAGAATAACCAAGCATCACAGGGTCATATTAGGTCACCTACAAGCAGTCTGGGGTGAAGAACAGGAGAGAGCCAGGAACCAGTTAGGGCAGCTTTAGTTCCAAGGCAAACGGTGGCAAACTGTGATCTCACATATTTATCTGAGGTACAAATACCAACACTCACCAACTGATGGCTCTTCAGTATGCTCAAGAATGAGGATGGCAACCTCACTGCAGGTCATAATCACTTCCCCAACTACAAAATTCCCTGCTTTAACTGGGAATCTTGTTGGCAAGACCTAATGCTCTACAGAAGGAACCTTTCAAGTGTCCCACCAGCGGCAGGTTTGAACAACAGTGGCTGGGCAGTAAGATGCAGCAGCAGGTACCTGCAGGTATTAGAGCTGAGATGCAATGGGTCACTCTGTGAAGATCACAGGCTCACAGGATGCCAGGGGTTGGAAGGGACCCAAAGAGATCATTGAGTCCAAGCCCCCTGCCAGAGCAGGACCATCCCTTACTGCAGAAACCTCCTAGGCAGCTGTGACCAACTGACTGCCTCTCAGAGAGTCAAAGTTAACTGCCCATGCCACAAACACCAGCTTTGCTCCAGAGACCTGTGAATGTCAGGGGGCTTTCCTCTTGCCAGACCACTGACTCAAAGGTTCCGAGTTCCACATGACACAGAGCTCAAGAAAGCTCCATTTCCTCTTAGTTTAATGAAGTAAACACATCCCCAAAGACACAGAATCACAGGATAGTCTGGGTCGGAAGGGACCTCCAAAGGTTGTCTAGTCCAAACCCCCTGCAGTAAGCAGAGGCATCCTCAGCTGCACCAGTCTCTAGGTTTTCACTGACCACCAACCTAGCCTCCAACTGAGTTCTGAAATGGACCATTTTGTTTAAAATCTGACCTCTAAAATGGTCTTATTCTGTCACTGAGGCAAACACTTCTCTTCTTCCCTCATACAACAGCTACCTTGTAGCTGCAGCCTCAAGGACAGTAACACTGCTTTCAAAACTACTGTGGAGCATAGTTCTGCAGGATAATGAGAACTATGGCAGTGAGGCTGCCAGAACAAGTGTTCATTTCTCAGATGCAAAGCCATAAATGTCTGCAGAAATGCAGAAAGGCATCCTGAGGCCAAGGATCATCACAGGGATTTTTAAAACAGGTGCTTACAGTCAGGGGAAGAAATTTCTAGACTGTATATCCTCAGCAGGAAGCAGCACTGAAGATACTGCTCCACTTCTTAGTACACTGCCAGACTAGCTGAATGCCGTGCACTCTATTCCTCTGGTACAAAATACCTGGTAACTAATACCCAACCAAGTCAGAAAGCATCACACAGCTCTTTGCTGCACACAGAAGAGGGCACTTAGAGAGCACAATGGTAACATGTTGGAGCTCTGACACTTTTTTTGGGTTTTTTTTTAATAGCAGAGGAAAAAAGAAGTATAAAAGGAGAAAAGGTTACTCTGAGGACTGCAATAACTTACTGGTCCTTTAGCCACTCTTTAACAAAAGGAATGGCAAAGAATTCTGTGAATGACTCCTCTTTCCTCTTCGGGTTCTTGCTGTAGCAAAGAAAGAAGAAAACAACTCATAGTAATGAAAATTTCAGCTCCTCTGTTTCCAAATTAACGTCTTTGAATCATTGAGCATAATTAATAGCAAAAGCCATGATTAACTTACTTGTACAACCATTCTGTCAGGAAATCACAGGCAATGAATCTGGTCCTTTTTCTCTAGAGACAGAAGATAGTTTCCAATTATTTATTATCTCTGGATTGGTCACATATTTTTTACTCCTGGAGAGGAACAAAAGCTAACCTGTCTGCTTTTATCAAATCAAATACACAGTACATTTCTGTCTACTGTAATACTGCCACTGCCAACAGTCAGTGCCTTAGCCAAAAAGTTAGCAATGTTGCAAAGTGCTTTCAAGTTGAGTCAAAAAAATGAGGGAGAAAAGTTAATGTGCATTATCTTGACCTTTGCTGCAGTGCAGTTAGAACAAGTATCTCTGAATGGTGTTCTAAGTTGTTTTGGTTTAAGCTGGATGCACAGGCTGGATGCTTGTCCTGCTCATCACTAACCACAGTAACTATAACAGGGAGACTTCAAATTACAGTAGCAGAAGAGCCTGACTGGCATTTTCTGAACTGTGCTATGGATGTACACAGCCAGGGAGTGAATACTGACAGAGATCAAGGCCCTGCAGAACAAAGAGCAGCCCTGTGGCTAGGAGAAAGCCTAGCTCCCAGCCTGCAGGCAATACTTGCCCTGCCAAAGGGAGAGTCAGCTGCAGCCATCCTTCCTTAGGAAGACAATTCACAGTAGTCAAACACATCTGTGAAACTGCTAAATGCCACGAAGGAGGCTGGAGTTTAGATTAAAGCATAAGACAAGAAGGTGCTACTACCACTTGCTGAGGGAGACACAGCAGAAGAGGAACTGGAAAGACAAGGCCTGACAGGTTACTTGGTGTTACCCTCACCACTCACACTGCACAAGAATATGCCAAAAGGACTGGGAGATGTGATCAGTGAGGCAGAAAAAAAGTGCTCTGCTTGAGGCAATTGTTTCAAAGTTTGGGGGCATTAGCACGTGGCATAATGTGGAGGTCAGGCACAGGAAGTGGAAGAGGAACACTACCCAAGATGCTGGCTGCCCAGTGAAGAATGCAGGGTAGCCACTTAGCCAGGGGGGCACAAATGGCAATTTGAGAGTTAGTCTGCATTGCATTATCATGAGATACTTGGAAAGCTTTTACTTCTCTAAGTAAATTTTATTCTTGGTAGACATACAGCCTGGCTCCCACAGGCAACAAAGAGATCTTCCTTAGAAAAAGGGAAAAGAAGAAAAAGAAAAGCAAGCAAAGGGAAAGAGAACACTGCAAAGGAATTACCAGGGCTGAAGCCCATGTGCCTTTATGACGTGTTTCATGACAACAAAAGCTTTGGGGGTCATGGACTACTCCCTTAGAGTCCTTGGCTGTGAAGAGACTTCAGTTTCTCCTTCAGGAATTTTCACACCTGTTATGCTCACAGCAGGTACTGTTCTGAGAAGCCAAAGACCTAAGCTTTCAGAGAGCAACACCACTGGAGAGCTTTCTACAGGTAATTTCAGATAATTAAGTGGGCAATTCTTGATTTGAGCAGCACCCAAAACCAAACAGCAGTCTGCCCACGGTACAGCTACTCTGATTCACAGGATGAAACTGGGTCCTGTCACTTAGTGCCCTGTTTCAGAGGATAAACTCTGCTTTGACAACACAATGCTATTTAATCTAGCAGTTGTGATTTAATCTCTTTCAAGTAAATTGCTTTGCCTTTGCAACGAAAAAGAACAATCAGAGCAGCACTGTCAAAACAATCATCACCAGAGGAATCAAATTCATCTTGCTTTCCCCTTGTTAGACCCAGTGAACTTCTCAGGGAGGAATTTGGTCAAGCTGAGGGTTTTTTTTTTATTATTATTCTGTTATTTTTACTCCAGGAAATGGTTCATTTTGCTAATGACTTAAATCATTAGTGTCACAGCAGTCAACATTCACAGAAGGGGGGGAAAAATGACATCAATTGACCTGTCTTTGACACATTCCTCCTATGCTATACAAAAGAGGACAAACACAGGAAATACCTGCACAATGTGCATTGTTCACTTGCAGATGTGTTTATAAGCTGCTGGTGCTCAGAATTCATCCTCCCTTTTTCAGTTTAAAAATGATGAGCTCGCTAATAATCAGGCCAAAAGACTGATGATCAGGAGACGGCAAAGTCATTAGGGAGCCTTCCATTCACTTTCCCTGACCTATCATAATTCTAAATACAATCCATCCAACTGCAGTCTGACACAGCAGCCTCCTGTGATGGCTAATCAGAAAGAGAAAGCAGAGTTATGCTAATAAAGACATCCAAACGCCGTTCAGCGGGAACGCTGAGGAAGGAAGGCAGCGGTCGGTTGTTGAGAGAGCAGGGGTTTCAGAAGACACTGACACTCTTTCTCCTGGAGACATCTGACAGCAGATAGGATAAAGCGCAGGAGAAGTCACGGCAGGGGGAAAAAAGACAGCAAGGGAATACACTGGGCAGGCTAAGAGGGTCCCTTTCGTCTCTGATTTCAAAGGCAGGCTTCTGCAGCCTGTTCTCATGCCGCTGTCAGCCTGAAGGCTGCAGGCACACCCAGCAGCTGCCGGTTCTACCTTGGTGCTGCTCAGATTGCTCTTCCCACGCCGTGCAAGACAGACTATTCTAAATGAAACCGGTGTTAAACTGTTACGCTTCTGGATCACTTTCCAAATAACACCTTGCCAACTTCTCTCCCACACAAACAACTACTTCCAGCACAACCACCTCCTTCTGACCTTCCTGTCTGATTCCACCATTGGATGACTACTTCCTGATCTTTTCCTCGAATTCCTTCCTTGGTCCCACAATCTGATCTCACTCCAATTTCAATTGCTAAACAAATCTACTTAATTTTTCATTCTCTTCTCATTCATCTTCATTCTCCTTTAAAACATGAAAACCTTCAGGGCCTCTCCTCCAAACCCCACTCCTCCTCCTCCCTGGCAATTCCCTCTCCCTTCTCCCAGGCTCATTCAACATGGACTGCAGTCAGTTTGATTGCTCTCCTTTTGCTTCTCCCATTAATCTTCCACTGGTTTATTCTGTTGGAGCTGCCCTTTAATGACTCATGTCTAGCCAAAACCCAAACCCAGTATTTTGTTCTCATCCTTCATGATTTCAGTGAGGTTAATCACAATTAATCATGGTCCTCATGTGTTCTCTCATGAATTCCATGAATCTTTTTACTCCTTGTCCCCCTGTTTTTGAAGCTGTCTTCTGGTGTGTTTATTATAGGATCCTTTCTCCTGCCCCTAACTATCTCTAGCTTTCTAAAGGCTCTGCTTTCAATCCTAAAAATCACTCTAACTGGAATTGATTTTCAGGATCAAAACCGGGGCCTTCAGAAACCCACTAACAATTTTAATGCAAATTATAGCTTTGTTTCCTCCTTCAAATCCACATGGAACACCACATTCCTTATGAAACAGAAGTATAATTAGCAATTACATATTTAAGTCAGATGAGGAAACAGAATGTCCAAGTACAAGCACCTGGGCACTAATGGGAAAGAACACAAACATTCAGTTATATGGCAAGCAAAAAGAGCTATTGTTCTGCTAGCTATTGTTCAACAAGAGGAAAAAATGCTATCACAGTGGAAAATGATCATCTGGCATGAGCTTGCTTTCCTAAACTTCCTTCCCCAACGGCAAGCCTGCTCTCCAAACAAGAACTAACATCACAACGTCTTTTGGACAAGATGCACTGCTTTTTGTGACCTTCCCATGCTCTAGGAAAGAGCTGGGCTGATCACTTTGTATAAAAGAGACTCAGACAAAAACCATGTTCAGAACAGAGCCTTCCTAATGTATATACCACTGAACTCTGCAAACATTTCTTGCATTAAAAGCAGACCAAGTGACCTTAGATCGGTGCTGAGCTCAAAACTGAACTATTTTTAAAAGAATTGCCCTGGTTTTCTATTAAATGCTGGTTTACTGCCCTCAGAAGCATGGGACATCTATCAGGGACTGCATCTTAAGGCAGCTGTAAGGCATGCATTGTCCTGTTTACAGGGATGTGCTATCTTTAAACAAAAAAATCACTCCCAGTGTGATGAATTGCATATACTTCACCTGTTCTTAGCTAGGTAGTGCCAATATGACAGCAGGAGTGGTGTGCAGGGATGCCATGCCACAATGACATGTAAATGAATCATCTCACTATTCCCCCTGTATTAACCACAGACTGTAAACACATACACAGCTCCAGCAATCAGCTTATAGATACACAAATGCAGTGAACACTGAGGAAAATTTGCACTGACTGTTATTAACTGTAGAGGCTGGGTTTGAAACGCAGCACATGCTATGCTCTGTGTGTTTCTGGCTGTGCCAGGCATGTAAAGGTCAGGGGCAAAGAGCCCACATGTCACTGTTAAAGTATTCCACAATGTCTGTTCCCACAGTGTCTGCAGCAGGAAGTCAGTAAAGGCAACTGGAGAGGAGGTAGACTGAGACCCACAATGATTAATAACCACCTAGCAACATAAAGTGCTCCTCACTTCTCTATCATTTTAGTCAAGAACATTTCAATTCTCAATGCTAAGAGCACAAACTGTGTTGCTCAGATGTGTATCACGTAGGGGAAAGGAGATGTCTTCATTGACATTTGTGTGTCGTTGCTCTTTACGTTGTGAAGCTGCAAGAAGGAGAAGGCTCAGCTGTGGCATAAAAAAAAGCAAAGTTTTACATTGCAGAGTGTGGGTGACAGGCAGAAAGCTGGAAAGAAACAGAAAAAAATCCCCCAAACTTCTGTAGTTGGAGCAAACAGCAGAAATGACAGAGTCCCACAACTCCCAGTACCTCATCTATTGCTGGGTTTCTGTGAGCTAGGCGATGGTGAGCCAAGGAGCTTTATTTCACACCAGCTGTAAAGCCTTTCTTTTAAGCATTCCCCACACACAATGAGGAATGCCTCCTCTACATGTGTTTACACACACACTGAAGACAAATGCACAAAACTCTCTCTAGCAAACAATGACTTTTCAAATGTACAGTTTTTATAAGGCCATTCCTGCTGATTATTCTGCTTGCCCATTAAATGGAATTTACAGAGAGCACTAAAAAGCTACAGTACAAAGTATACCCCTATTAGGATGCCAAGCCCAGCAAAAGAAATTGAATGGTGAAGTAACATTTGAATCCTTTATGTCACCCTGAAATAAGTGATGGGCACAAATCTGAAGGGAAGCCTGCTTCTCTGAAATACAACACTGCCTAGGCTAGAAACAACTGGGCATTTAAGGAGCATTTGTTGTGTTGGAGATTGGCATAATGATTAGGTGTGTGCAGTGTACAATCTGTGCTGAATTACTGGAGAAAACAACGTTTCAGACCAGACCCCAAACAACTCAAGGTATGTTAGTTTGTATTACCATGGCTGCCTTTGTTGCAAAAGATCAAATAAGGAAACACAGGCTGTGAAATGAAAGGCTGCAGCTCCCTGCCAGTGAGCTGAAACCAGAGCTGAGCACTAACCTCAAAACACTTTTCTTTCTTTGCTCGATGCAGAAGCTCAACCATTCCAGGTAAGAGCACTGGGAATATGAAGTACTCTAAGTATTCTCCAGCAGAACCTGAGCAAGAGAGTAACAGCCTTCACTTAGAGGCAAGCTCTGAGAGTTCACACAAATGTCTGTTTTGAAACAAAAGTTCCACAGCCATGTAACAAACATTAGATTTCATAAACCAAGTCTCAGCCATTTAACAATACCAGCAAGCCCCAACAGATTCCCTCCGTTCAGATACAGCCAGGGATGTGTCTTCTCTTCAGCCAGGACAACACAAACCTCAGTACATCTGAAACTGAAGGTGCATCACCACTGCCAACTCCAGCGTGCCTCAGAGATGTCAGACTCAGTTCTTAATGAGTGAACTTGGACACCAGCAGCAGTTTAGCCATGGAAACCAAAAGCAGTGTGTACTAATTTACCCTGACAGGAAGGAGAGGAAATGAGCCTGCACTGAACTCAGTGCTGTTACAGTCAGACCATTGCTGCTACCTATCCTCATACCCTTTGCCACCTGCAGTAGCAGACTTGGTCATAAACCTGAATTTCTAGACAGAAGGAAAACCAGAGGCTATATTCCAGTGGTGCTATGATTTCTCTCTCACACTTCCTACTTGCCAGATCCCTCAGAAATGATTCCATATACCAATTGTTTTCTACCTTGAGAGGGCTGTCTGGGTTGACATCTCACTCATGTTTGACTGCACTGCCCTTACATGAGGTCTACACCATACTACCCCTGTGCTCATACACACTGGCATCCCTGATTTCATTGCAGAAGCAAGCAGCTGCAGTCAGCACGCAGTAAGTATGCAGGTTTTGGTGTGGCAAGATTGAAATAACAGAAGTGTTCTCTTTTAGCAACATCCCTGAAGCACTGAATTTTCTCTCTGCTTTATACCTTTAATTGGTTTGTATGCTGCCAGAAAATGTTCGTAACTGGAAAGGCAAATATTTATTTTTATATATATATATATAAAATCCAAGGCTAACACTGTTTGTGACTAGCAGCAGGAATTCTCAGTGAGCAAGAACAAATAAGACAAAAAAGGCTGAAATACATAACAAAATACTACATTGCTAGGTGCTAAATTTTATAAAGTAGAGAAATAGACAAAAAATGGAAGGACAACATTTCAGAACTGTTCCCATGCTAATCTGGAACCAGCTGGGCAACAACAACCTTGTGAAAGAGTTTTCAAACCCAGTTGTCTGTTTAGCCTGTTGATCCTTGTTTTGCATCATTAAATTAGAGGAAGAGTTGCTTGCCTCTCTCAGCCTCAAGTGGCTAAATAGAAGTCCCTCATTCAGAAGGGAGCTACCTTAACAGCAAAACAATGCAACTGACTTGTAAGGCACCAGTAGAGCTTTCTCCCACTGACCAAGTGGCCAAGCTGGTTCCTTCTTTACAAACCAGGGGACTAAATCATGCAAACTCCACTCAACAGCTACAGCAGCTTTTCTCAAGAGTTAAAATTCAACAAGTGACAAGCCCTTGCCAAATGCAAGGAAAGTCATCACATCAGGGTTCAAGATAGTATACTCCTACTTACATGTTTTGGGATCTGGAAGTGTGGCTGCCTGGGCTATGGCAAGTGACTGGTGGACAACAGTATCAGCTGCAGGGGCTGAATGTAATTGTTCCATATGAAAGGGCTGCAATAGTCCTGCTTCTAAAGATACCTGTTCAAAATAAATGTAACCTATGTAAGTACCTCAGCCAGGCTGCAAAATATTGCAGAAGTGAATTCAACAGGAAAAATTATAAGGTCACTTGAGCAAAAGAATTGTGCGTGTCAATTTAATTATTTTAGTATTTTCTAAGTGCTTTAAAATAACTAATCACACCCTTTTAAAAAATCTGCAATTCTCAGCACAATAAATACATCCAAACCTAACAGGTGTGTGTATATATATGTATGTGTATGTATACATATGGGGGGTGTGTGTATATATAATGCCCAGACTAATACCCCAAGAAGAGTTCCCTATTCATTACAGGCTGTAATTAAACTGGAGGAGTTTCATTTGTGGAAACACGATAGATCCAAAGAGGCCAACTGTCTAACTATTAAAATACAACCTCTTAAAATGGTTTTAAAACAAGACAGTGTTTGAATAGTAAGATAAATGCACCTACAAAAATGCCTCATTTAAACAAAACTGAACTCTAATCCCCAAAAGAATTACTACTTCTACTTCTAGAACTGCTGGGAATAAAGACTTCAAAAGTGATTTGTTGAATAAATATTTAAGAGGTGGTTTGTCTTCCTTAAGTTTTTATCTCTGCCACAGATCTTCCTAGACTTAACTTAGCCAAAAGTCAGCCCTCAAGCAATTCTGATCGGGTTTAACTCCACTAATTTCAATGGCCTCACTGAAGTGGTCTAGCACAGGTAAAATTGAGGCATAGCTCCTTTGTTGCACTTGTTCCCCACTCCTGCCTACATCCGTGCCCAGTCTGCTCCCACACCACCCAAAGCAGATCCTGGCAGCTTCAGAGTCCTGCCTGTGAAGCAGCTGCAGCAAAAGGCCAGCGAGCTGCACAGGCCAAACACAGCTGGCAATCTATTTTTAGGATAGCACTGCCCAAGTTGCTTTAAATAAATGCAGTGATTTGGGATATTACCATTTGCTGATTCATTTTGCTGTTTGCAAAATGCACTTTTGTTTTCATTTTATGAATCTCTGTGTGTACCTAATTTTCCAATTTAGTTATTTCAAGTGTTTTAAAGCCAGCCCTATGCAGCTTTTTTAAAAACTATACTCACTGGTCTATGTTTGGAATCAGGAATATCTGGAAATTGAGGCTGCTCTGCTTCATACTCTAAAAGTAAAAAGTACAACATTCATTTAGAGGACTTTAAAACATGCTTGTTTTCCACACAAACACTATTTTCTAAAGTACTTACTCTAGTTGGAAGCAACACAAACTGTACACAGCAAATATTTAACATGAAATCTAATATCTTAAAACAAAGGAGAACTTTAAAACATCTTGGCTTGGCTTTAAGTCTAGTTCAAGGTTCCCAGTGCTAAAAGAACCTTTTATTGGAAAGATTTATCAATAGTTTTGGTTTTTTGGTTGGTTTTTTTTAATGTAAGTAAAATGCAGATGCCTGCCCAGAATTAACCATTGCTTTAAGCAGCATGTAATGGTGCCTTGCAACTTCAACTCCTCTATAAGCAATTAAATCCCCAGGACACTGCCAAGTAGTACTGTCTCCAAAAGGCAAAAGCAGTACATGACCCACGTAGATAATGGAGGGAAAAACAAAGGAGGACATTAGACCTGATATAAAAATCATTCACGGGTTGCACAACGCAGAAAACTCCTACACCCAAGCCAAGGTTTACCCTCCCACCACTCTACTTTGGAGATTTACTGGCGTTGCAACCTCCACATGCAGTAGGTGCCTCAGCTGAAGAAAATACCTGCCTGAAGGCACTACAGAGTTCTAAGTGAGAAGACCCTCATTCGGACTCCACAAAACTAGAGCTGGTCTCAGCTTTCCAACCGGCGGCGGTGCCCTGAGCCCTTAGAAGAGGGTAGGACTACTGCTGCTACTGGAACGGGGCTCCGAGGGCAGGGGCTCTGTACCCGCTGCACTTGCCCAGCAGCAGCAGCGTTGTCACCGTTCTGCTCTCCCAAGGCAATAAACGAATAAGCGAAGCCCCAAAGCTATAGCCAGGCCGAGCACGGGTGCCCGCGGCAGCACCGCAGGACAGTCCCGGCCTTGCTGGCAGCAGCACAGACGAAGGTTCGTCCCCGACAGAAGACGACAGCAATCAGAACCAAGGTAAGGCAAACGAGCGGAGGCGCTTCGGGCCTCGGCCCCGGGGAGGACGGCGTTTCTGGTAGCCTTGGCGGGCAGATGCAGCCGAGCCCCGCCGCCCCTCAGGCACAGCTTCGCCGCCCGGCTCCACGGGGCTGGTAGGGGAACGCCCGCGGCGGTAGCGAGGGGCAGCCCCGACAGGCCTCGGGTGACCGAGACGAAGGGCTGCAGCGGCCTCTCCGCGGCGGGCGGAAGGCCCCAGGAGTGCCGGGGCCACCCGTGCAGAGCCGCGGCCCGCTCAGGACAGGGCCTCCCCCCGCGCTCC
>VWZE01025451.1:321130-337798 GCA_013396675.1 Eubucco bourcierii | reverse complement strand
GCGTGGCCGCAGCAACCGCTCGGCCAATGGCGGCGGCGGGGCGGGCGCGGTAGCGGCCGCGTTCCCCTTCCGGGTCGCGGGGCGGAGGCGGCTGCACGTGGGCCGCGGCAGGTAAGCGGCGGCAGGGAGGCCTGCGCGGGCGCTGCGTCTGGACCCGCCGCTCCTGGGGCTCCCCCCGGGCGGCCGCTGGCTGGTGGGCGGGGGGCGCCGGGGGCGGGGCTGGTCTGCGCAGGACGGTAACGAGGTGCAGCCGCCGCGCCCTGCATCGAGTGGGGCCTGGAGGTGGAGCGATCGCCCCCGCGCCTGGTTGTGCAGTGCCGAGGAGGGGGTCCCTGAAGCTGGGACCGCTCGGCGGGGCCCGCCCCTGCCTTGGGGGGCGGTTTTGGCACCGCTGGAGCCAGCGAAGGGCAGGAGCGCACACCCCTGGCCTGGCTTTGTGTGCGAGCCCTGGCGGCTTGCGAGTAACAGCTATATGGCACGCTTGGGCTGCTCTAAAGGGTTCTGACGAGGCGCCCTGCAAGAGGCATTCAGATCCCCTGGGTTAAATATTAGAAGCTGATAAATAAGTATACCGCAGGCAGTGTCAGTGGGTGGATACTAAGGGCATCTCTGCTGTAACCTGTTCATAGGTATAAATGTCCCCAGAAAGGAACTGTCAAGGATGAGAAACTGCAAACAGGAGCAAACTCAAGGTAATAAAGAAAGTGCCTTAAAACATCTTCTATTAAGTGGGCAGTAAAGTGAAGTTCAGTGTTGCATAAGAGAAAGTCCTACATAGGTGAAAAAGCACTTTATAAAAATATATAAATGTATAAGGCTATGTCTTGTCGTTTAGGGAAGGTCTCTAGAGGGTAGATACTTCTGTGAAAATGTCACAGTTAGCTGTCAAAAAGAGAAACACAGAAAGTGACAAACTAGGACAGTACTAAAGAAGAGCACTAAAGCTCACCTTGTGCCCGCTGCAGCAGGCTGTGCTTTGGGTGCTGCAAGCAGCTCAGGCTCTCCATGGAAAGCAGACTGTGAAACTGGAGAAAGTGCTGGGGACAGGGAGAGGTGTGGGGTGGTTTCAGAGTAAAGGAAGATCAAGGGGTGTAGGACTTGCATCATCTTTGTGAAGCTGTGCACCAATGACTTCATTTAACTTTTTTAGAATGATAGCAAAGAAAAAGAGAAAAGTTCATGAAGAACCAGAACAGAAGAAAAAGGTGAAAAGCAGTCGGAGCCAGACTATCATTAAAATTGAGAAAGATGTTCAGATTGTCATTAAAACTGAGGATGATGACCAGCTGCAGACAAAAACAAAGGTGAAAAAGAAAGAAAAGTTTAAAGAAGATGAATATTTAGACCAATTAAAAGTGAAGAGGAAGAAGAAAAAGAAAAAGAAGAGATCTGACTCTGAACTACAGAAAGAAACTCATTCAAAAAGCTTTATGGGTTTGGAAGGCCCTCTGGATACAGAACCTCAAGAGAACTCAGAGGAGCAGATGAAAATTCTCCAAAAGAAGAAGAAGAAAGTGCGGTGTCATTCCCCCTCATCACCGGAGAATAATCAGAGCTGTGATGTGCAGCTGTCAGATTGCCATGCAGATGGCACTAAGGGAGAAAGCAGAAAGAAGGCTGCTTGCAGTCTGCATGGTGAAGCAACTAAGAAAAAAAAGAAGAAAGATGTTTTTTCTTTTTCACTGGAGGGCATCCAGGCCAGCGAACAGAAATGGTCTGCAAGTGTTTGTACAAAAACACACAAATGTATTGCACAAGGAAGAGCTTTTATGGACCACACCTGTGCAACAGCTATGATCCAGAATGATGGGGAGAGTTATGAGAGAAGAAAGAAAAAGAAGAAGAACAAAGGTAGGTCCGACTTCGTTTCACCACTAGCACATAACCAGGAGAGCATCTGTGGAGTTCCTCATAGCACCATAAAATTCAGTGACTTTAGAGAAAGGCAAAGAACGTTGGCAAATAGAGAGGAAGAGGACACCGCTGAGAACTCCAGAAGTAGTAGAGAGGGCAGGAGGAAAAAGAAGAGAAGCAAAGATGTTTCTTCCCTAACGTATGAAGATGACCCAGAGTACAGCCACAAAGGTGCTGGTAAACATCCCCCAGCGCAGCACAAAGCGGAGTTGGAGGAAAAGGAGCATTCTGGGAAAAAAAGCAGGAAGAGTATCAAGGATAATAAAGTCATCAAGAAAAAAAAGAAGATGCAGAAAGAGGAGGAAACAACATACTCAAAAGTTTATTTAACCAATGTTGGTGCATCTAAAAGCCAAAAAGTAACAGTACTAGAGAGTAGTAAAAAGAATAGAGAGAGTGAAACGAAGCTAGCCCAATGTGTCACAGGGGACACTGTAGCTGGGGTGTTAGGCAACAGGAATCATCTGCTCTGTGACAGGAGAAGCAGAAAAAGAAGAAAATCAGCTCTGCAGGACTGTGCTGAAGAGCCAGGTTCAAATGGCAGTATAAAAAAGATGAAAAAGGAAGCCATGGGAAACGAGGCACTGGTAAGTTGTAAAGAAGGCATCTTTGCATCCTCCTGCTAAGGAGCCAAAGGCTTTTTAGGTCGACAGTTTCCTATTTTGTAGGTTGTTCTGCCTGTTCAGGCCCTTAGGTTGTATTTAGGTCACTCACTCTGAGTTTTGAGAACCAGGGTCATCTGATCTGATTTCAGCACATAATAGCTGTGAGAGGTGGGCAAGTACCTGGAGCACTGTGGTCACCTGGGGTTTGGAGAGCAGAAACACAAATGGTACAGCTGCCGGCAGACCCTGGCACAGAGCTGGCACATACACTCACAAGTGTTCTCTGCCTCTCCTTCAGCTGCTCTTAGCAAATTGGCAACTCTTCTGCCGTGGCACTTAGCCTGAGCAAGGTGGTGATGTGGGGAGTGCGTCTAACTGTTAGTGCTGCAGTGGCATCGGGTTGGAAACAGGGAGGGGGACTTAGCCAAAGCCTATTGGCTAACTCGGACAGAGGCCAGGCGAAATCCCAAGGGTCCTAACTGGAGACTAGGCCTAGAGCACTGATGTGTAAATTCTGATAGAAAAATGCTAGAGAACAACCTGAACAAATACTTACTTAAACAGATCTCTGCAGGATAGATAGGAGAGCCATGTAAATTTTAACTGAAGGGAACTGGAATTGTATCCAAACTGACTTGAAGGGACGTCCCATTCCAGAGTCTTCCAGTACTCCCGTTCCTGAGGTGAAACAAACATGGGGAAGAACTGGTGAAAGGTTTGGCATATAGAGGCTTCCTTGATTTATTTTTTAATTTTTTTTAAAGGCTGTTAGAATTTATTGCTTTTACCTTTTTTTTTTTTTTTTAATTCCAATTCAAGTAGTATTATGAAGATACTTTAGTGCCTCAAATTAGTGCCCACATGCCTAAGCTCTGCTGTCATTGGGAATTAAGCTGTGAACTGCATAGAAATTCCGTAGGTATCTATCTGTATTTTTGTCTGCTTCAGCAGCTTTGAAAACAACTCACTGCAAGTCATGAGGGGCTTGGGTTTATTTTCAGAGCTAATGGCAAACTGGACTCCAGTTGGTTTTTATCAAGCATTCTGTGTGCTTGGCTGCTTTAAAAGTCAGGCAGCAGTTAATGGAGCATCACTGAAGATGCGTGTAAATGAGGGCTGGTTTGCAGAGGTAGGAGCCCCTGGCACCAGCTGCCTCCAAGCACACGGTGTGCTTTGCTTTGCCTGCCTGTATGCAGTGACTTCATTTGCTGTTGAAACAGGGCAGTTTCTGCTGCCAAGTGCTAGTAATCGAGTACAGGCTTGGAGAAGCTTTCCTGGAGACCCAGGCACAGGCTTTTGCCACAAAGGTTTGTGTGCTTATCAGATATTAGGTGAGCAGATGTTCAGGGCTTTGTACTTAAGTTTTTCCTCCTGACCTTTCCAAAGACAAGGTGCCTTTATTGCTGGGATTAATTTCTAATTAAAGTGACATCACCTTTGAGGCTGTTTGACATTCTTTGCAGCTGCTCCACGTTCTGTGGAGGCAAGATCAGGCTAGCAATGACAGATGAACTTGTATGAGCCACTCCAGTGGAAAACACAGCTAACAGCTTGCAGGCAATCCAGGAGGGTGTAGGGTGATGCAGAGTTTGCTTCTTTTTCCTCTACCCACCTCTGCCCCTTAATAATAAAAAGAACTTCAGAGACATTTTCCTGCAGGTGGAGAAGTCTGAGTAAATCAGTTCTATAGCAACCTAGTTCCTGCCAGGCCAAAAGACACTGCTGCAGTAAATGCATTTAACTGTGCCATAGTCCTGAAACGTTTTCTAGTCTGTGGTGTAACATACACAGAGCCAGATGCTTTGAAAACTCCTCTGCTGGGCTTGTGCAGCAAGCAGGAGAGTCAGTTCTTAAGAACAGTGTGGAGTGGCACCCACTTCCTTGCAGGGGCTGATCTCATCTCATTGGATGCCAGCATAGTCAACTTGGGCAGAGTGAGGAGGATTAAGGACTCAGTCCTTTGCCTGCAGATACCATAATCCTGCCACATGTGAATGTGCTCCCCTGCCATGAAGTAGGGGAAGATTGGCACACCTCCATAGGGGGTGATTTTCACCCTGCAGTAGCCCTCAGCAGGTCAGTGACTTGAAGGGAGGGGGGGCACCCTTCCTCCTTCCTTGTCTGCCACTTAACCTTCCAGCTAAAACCCCCAAACCGTTGCAGCTGTGTGCAGAATCCTGTCACAGCACCTCCCCTGCTCCTGTTAATAGATCTGAAAAGACAGTACCAGGCCATCTAGAAATAAATTGGGGTGGGTTTTGTATTTAATTTTTTTCCACCCAAGAGGAGCTGTCCTTCCTGCAGACAAGTGCTCTTGCATTTTAATGGTGTAAGTACTCTGTGACATCAGTGTATCAAAGGTAGCTTTGCCAAACAAGGTCAGTCATTCACTGCTTTAAATGAAACTGTAAACCCTCAGAAAAGGAAGAGGAGCTTCTGCTGACAGAAGTGTGTTACAAATCTCTTCTTTGTCTTAGTGTTCCCTGGCTATTTCATGCTTGGGTTACTATGTTAGCTCTAGCAATAGATTTTTCCTTTGGCCACCTCTTCCAGGCTTGTCTAAAGCTTATGGCTTTAATTTACCACTATCCTGGGCTTAGTCTGCTACAGTGGATGCCCCAAAGTCTTACTTTTATTAGAAATTTGGAAAAGAAAGGCTGAGGGCCATGATCTAGAAATGCCAGACAGTGTGACCAAAGGCTGCTGGAGGGCTGCACTTTGTGGAAGAGTTACCAGTGTCTGGCTGCTTGTGGACTCTGCCACTGGCTTACCTCCTGCCATCCTGCCCCTCCATTCCCACCACAGCTGCTCTGCCTCCTCACATCAGCAGCCCTGATCCTTGCTCTCGATGTGGAGCTGACATTCTGTTTGCTGCCACAGCAGGAGACAGTTTATGTATGTGCCACACCTCTCTCTCCCTGTGCTCTTGGCAGACCAGGAGCTGCCTGGGACCATCTCCTACTCTGCATTTGTACGGCACAGCACAGCGCAGCTCTCTCAGCAGGGGTTTGGGTTGTAGTTTTGTTTGGGGTTTAAATGGCAAGTGGCATCACCAGGCCTGAGGCTTACCCTGTGCCCTCGGAGGGGCCAGATTCTTACCACCCTTTTGGTTTTGGTTTTTTGTTTCTTTAAACTTTTACTCTTTCTGTCCCTTATTCCAAGTATGAATTGAAGCTTCTGTGAAGTGTTTTAATCTGCAGTGACTCTGTCTGCAGCTGTTACTGTATGTGCCAGTCAGGCTGTCGAGGCCATTTCAATGGCTGCATTTCAAAAAATGCCTTATCCTTTGCTTAAAAAAACACAGCCAACTCTTCCTTGGGGAAAAAGTCTCCCCACAGAAAAACCCAGGTTTAACTGCCACTTCTCGCACAGATCTGACTATTTCTTCTTGCCCCGGAGTACTACTGTACTGCTCAGTGGCTTTACTCCTTTCATGGCCAGAGCTGTGTGAATTCTAATGAACCAGAATGGATATCCTCAGACAAGTGTTTTTGCTGTTTTACAGGGACATATGGATGATGTAACAATTGTGCAGGAGAAGAAAGGAAACTGTGATGAAGTTAACATAGACAAGGTATGGTTTGTGTTCACTGCGCAAGCTTTAAGGCAAGGCAGCGTTCAAGGTATGCACAGAATTTGTAACCAGATCCCTGCCAAGATTCCCCTAAACAGACCTCTGCTTAAAATGTGCTTTACTTTCCATGAGTTAAGCCCAAAATGTACAGCTCCAGTCACTGTCTGAAGCTTTTAAGTAGTGTATTAGGTTAAATACAGTTTGACTCTCATCAGTGTTGGCAGTTTCACTGTAGCTGTTGCCTACAGTTAGAAGATTAAACTTACCTGATACAGCAAAATACTCATTAAAACTCAACTAGACAAAGCACAGTTCTCCCGTTGAATGAGTCAGAGGATCCCATGCAAAACTCTGAACACCCTCTGAACTTGATTCTTCCCTCCTCTTCCCATTCTGAGTTAGCTGCCATTCCAGACACTGAAGCTAGTGTCTTGTGCTGTCTTTTCTGCACGCTAGGTGAGGCGGCAGGCTCTGCAAGAAGAAATCGATAGAGAATCTGGCAAAACCAAAACCAAGGTGTTCAGCCCCAAAGTGCAGCAGGTATGTATGAACCTGGACCTTGACCTGGTGGAAATACTGTCACACAGCAGCCTCGTGAAAACAGCACTGCACTGGCTTTGTACGTGGCCCATCAGCCTTCCTTCTGACTGTAAGGCCAGGCTACAGAACGAGGTAGTGCAGTCCCCAGAGAGCTAGGGGCTGGCCAGTGAGCTCACAGCAACAGCTGGCGTTGGAGCTGCCCTCATCACTCCTCTCAAGCAACATTTCTTCAGGTTCCTCTGGAGAAGGAGCCACAACAAATTGCTAGAGAAGCTTTTTCTGCTTACTGTGTTGCTTTTTCCATCCTACTCAGCCAGCCTCCTCACAGGATTGCAGTAGTGTTTAGCAGGGGTAGTAAGATTCAGGAGAGGAAGTTTTTCTAGTAATCCTGAGTGCTTGGTTGTTTTGCAAAAGTGCCAGTTGTTGAAAGCTGGAACATGCCTCAAATTCCAGAAACAGCTCCTGTAGGCTTTTACAGGGTGGGAAGCAGCCTGCAACAGCTCTGGACCTGCTGCTGTCCAAGAGTTTCTAAAGTCATTGAGGGAAGTGTCATCCTTGGCAGAGGACCTCAGTGCTTTGCTGCTGATCTGTTCCTCTCCAGTAGTATGCAGAAGAATAGAAGCTATGGAAACTAATTCATCAGCTTCCCAAGGAGCATGCTGGAAGCGCTGCAGCAAAAGCGCTGCCTAGTGCCTGCCAGCAACTCACAACAATTTACAGGCTTTGACAAGCCATAATTATTGTTGCATCTGTGCAGATGTCTCCCATTCCAAAGGGACAACATATTTATGTGCCTGTGTGCATGCATCTGTGCCACAGACCTGGGCTTGTACAGCAGCTTGTCTTAGAGCAATTTAAAAATACTAAAGTAGTATGGATAGCTTGCTTTTAATAGCAGGTGTTCTGGCCTCTGACAGTCAATGACACCCTAGCCTGGCTCTTTTTTTTTAAACTTAATCTGCTTCAGCTTGCCTGCACTATTGTGTAGCATGCTGAGTGTGGCCTTGGCTGTCTGGAGGAGAATGACTGTTTCATGCAAGCTACAACTGTTCAGTTGGAAGAGATTCTGGCTTACATAAACACACCACTGAATCTACATTTTTAACTTTGCTGTAGCCAGCTCAGGCCAGTTCATTAATGATCAAAGATTATTCCATTTCACATCAACCCCAATTTTAAAGAAAAAATGGGAAGTAGCAGACCTGCCAAGAATAGTTATAAATGGCTGCACAGCTCCTAGCTGTAGCTCTGGAGTCAAATAAGAGCCTTAGATAGTGAAGCCAGGCTGTAGTCAACTTGGTAAGTCCCATGATGTGTTTCAGGTCATCCAGAGACAGCTGAATTCTGGTTTTACTTGGACACTGCCTGTGTTCTCAAAGGCAAAAGAAAAATCATGAAGAAATGAAGCAGTTCAAGGAGGAGTGAAAGGGGAATCCAATAAATACAAGAACATGGCAAACTGCGAGGGAGGGAGGCTTTAACTACTGTGTTTAATCCTGTTAGAGAACAGCATGCCCTCAGTTTTGTACCCTTGCAATATCAGTGGGAATTAGTAATGCAAATGTTCCTTAAAGCACTGGAGCCAAATCGAAGACTTCCAAACTAACATAAAAGCACTGCTGAAAACAGCAGCTACCTAAGCAGGCAACCAGAACATGAAGAGATAACTGTTTAAAGTGACAGAGGGAAAGAGAGAATGGATTGAGTCTGACAGTTGTCTTACAGTAAGGGACATGATTGGGCAATGTCTGGCTCTTGGAGCTAGGTAAGTGTTATCCAGAGAGCAGAAAAGCCAAGAGTCCTGAAGGCAGAGGGAAAGGAGATTCTGAGAGTGAATTCAGCCCTGTCTCCAGGTTGAGTGAGCTGAAATGCTAATGGAGATGCATTCCGGCAGGCTTATGCTGTTCTTTTACCATGAGCTTTGAGAGGTACTACCCATGGGATGGCTGCTTCCCAGCTGTCAGCCCTGTGGGGTTTTCGTAGCTGACTGTTCTCGTGGTTACGTGGCTAGAAACTGTCTTCCTTGCTCTTGGTGTTGCTTCATTTTGTCCTTAACCTTGTTTTGCTTCACAGGAACCAACACTGGGCCAGTGGAGTACAGCTACTTTTGAAAGCTCTGAGAAAGAAATGAAGTTTTTTAGACTGATGGGTGGCTTTAAAAAGGGCTCTTCTGTGCCTATCCCAACTCTCTCAGCAACTACAAAGAAAGCAAACATGGCTCTGAACAAGGAAGGGGAAGAGAAGTTACAGCAGACTCTGAAGATGGAATTTGATAAAGCAATGATCTTGAAGCAGCACAGAGGAGTTGGTCTTGGATTTCAACCTGCCGCCACCAAAAAAGTGTACATAGACAAATACACAACTAGATCTATAAAGTTTGAGGATTAGAACTCCGAGGTAATAAAAGGAATGAAAATTCAGCAGGGAAATTCCTTTTTACTTTCCACATCTTTTTACTTGAAATAAAAGTGTTTAAGAAATTTGATTGATGAGGCACTCTCAGTACAACTCAGTGCAACGGCACGCACCAGGTTAGCTGAAGTGAGGACCCAGCCCCACATAAACAGGAAGTTTTGAAACTTTGACAGTATTTTCTTCAGGGCAAGAGACAGCCTCCTTCAAAGACTGCAGAGATCTGGGCAATGCCTGCAACAAGTAGATAGTACCATTTTTTTTTTTAAATGCTGATTTCATAAACTTATTTTAGCACCATGTTAAGGATTAAAAAGGATTTTAGTGTTCTGTAAAGCCTTCCTGTTTTTACACTCAGTGAGTGGTACAAAGACTCGATGTTTTACTTGGAAGAAACACTACAGGTACACCTACAAGTCTGATGAGGGTTAACCTCTAACCCAAAGTAGTTTCTTCAATATTGGCATCTTCGTTATACTAATGAAGAGCATTGAATATCCACTGCATTTTAACTGTGCTCTGGCAGTTGGATTTTCAAGCAGCAGCTATTATCTGTACATTAAGGTAAATGCTTTCTGGATAAAGCATTAAATAGATGGTTCTGGACTTTGAAAATTATAGAATGCAAGGTAACTGCAACAATGTGCTTTTGGGTTCATTATACAGCAGTGTGGATGACATTGCCAGCCTTTGGCTTTTCAAACAACCTGCACTTTGTGCATTTTGTGCACCAGGTGTTTTATTAAACATGAGTACAAAATGAGGATGTTTTTGTGTGTTGCCTTCAGAACTCAAGGGTGAAAAGCAGGCTCTCGGTTGAAGGCACCAAAAGATGGTGAAAACCTGTCAGGTATTTTATTGCTGGCTGTGCCCTTTGCTGTGGGAGGCAGTGGTGTTAAGTGGTAGTGTAGCTCTGCTTTTAAACAGAGCAAGGCCTTACATCCGTGCCTGCTGTAGTGTCACAGCAGCCAACAAGCAGGGGAGCCCCAGCCCCCCAGCATTAGGTCACCATCTTGACTTACCCAGCTCATTGTTTTTCCACCAAATCACCTCTCCCTTCTGATAAGATCATGCCAACTGAACTGCTACATTTCTTGCTCTTTTAAGGCAGCCTCACTCTCCACCATAGTCCTCTCCAGTGGACTCTGCTACCCAAGTGTAGCTGCCTCTAGCAGAAGACAACAGCACTTGGGCAGCTCCCAAGGGAAGTCAAAATGATGCAGAAGCCCCAGCTTAAGGGGCTGCCTTGAATCTATTGGGAAGAGAAATGCTGATCCACTTCATGCAGGGTCTGCACTTGTCTTTGAGGAAGCACTCACTTCCTTTAAAGAGTCATTTAAAACCACCACCTGGAGGTGAGTCTGTCTTGCACAGGTGCTCTCAAAGCTCACTTCAGGACATGGGGTAATGGCCACAGTGGACTCAGTTGACATTTGCACTCAACGATCTTGCAGATCGTTTCCAACTGACTTCAGCTGCCCCTTATAGGCTTCAGCTGTTGCTTTACTTAAATTCAAGAAGTGGAAGTCCTAGTTTTAATACTGATTTAAGACAAATACTGAATTCAGGGCCTCAGGTACTTGCCTGGCAAAGAAGTGAGTTAAAGGATCAGGTAGGAAAACGTCAGCTAGAGAGGGACAACATTAACAGCTTCCTGCTGCAGAGCCAGTCATGGATCAGCAGAGACTTGTCTTGCACTGCCCCTGACAAGAGATGCTGGAGGTGATACTGATCCTAACCTTGCCTTTGGATAAGGACTCTTCTTTCCATCTAGAACTGCAGAATGTCTACCAGTGTGTGCTCCCCCCTTGCTGTGTGGGCAGCCTGGCACCTCAATAACAGTGTGTACAAAACAGAGTTCTAGCTTGGAAAACAGGACACATACCTGAGAAGATGACTCAGCTGTTTTCAAGCCTGGCCTGCACAGCTGCTGTGTACAGAAGAAAGAGGAGGTCTAGAGTAAGTGCTTTAACTGCAACTAATTCTGTGTGGAAGAAAGCCAAAGGCAGTTTATTAGAGTGGTTGTGTTAGCTTCTAAGCTAGATCTTTACAGTTTGCTGCTGATAACTAACCAGAGCTCTTTTTTGCACTACGAAAAACAATAGTGAAACATTTCAAAACATTTCTCCTGGTGGTTCTTGCATCAATAAAGAAACCGGAGTTAGACTGCTCAAAAGACAGCAGGCAACAATGGGTGCCTGGTGGGGAAGGGGAGTGGCCGGGACAGTGGCGAGCGTGCTGCAAGAGCTTCCATTCCACAGAATCGGGAACAACTCTGCGCTGGGTTTAGAGCAGGACATTTGCTCCCAGAGGGCAATTTCTGCCACACCACAGCTCCTTACCAAGTGACCCACTTGGTTTAGAGAGCTCAGGAGTTTAATCCCACTTAGCCAGGTTGTGGTTTATGTTTCTGAGCCCAACAGGAACATCTACATGCTGTTGAGAGCTGTGCCACTGCAGCAAGAAGGAAAGCTAAATTAAAAGGGGGTGGGATAACATGGGCAGTGCTGTTATTTCACTATCTATGTGCACTTCAGACAAAACTATTTCAGCAACGTCAGTGTCATTAAAGCAGCAATGTACCAAAGGCTGGAAAGGTTCTGTATCAAGTTGGTATCACTTCATCATTCTCTTGTATTCCTGCAGTTTTCCTCAGCTAAGATACATGGTCTGGAGCAGCACCAAAAGGGTCCTAGTTCAGCTCTCCACGACTGTAACACAGAACACCTATTTTAGCTGTACCCTGCTTCAGTAACTGTTATTATTTCATAACCTGAGTGGTGTTTATTATTGCTTTGCTAACTCCTTAAATACATGGTTCTAGCAAAGCTCATTACTTGTTCAGCCTAACAAAACCCAAACATCTCTTAATATCCACACAGCTCAGTAGAATACTTACCAGTAGGCAAAAGCAGCAAGGTCTTGAGGCGCTTCCTTACCATGGGACAGAAGGGGCGAGAGTGGCATTTTATTGGGTGTAATAGCAGCACGTGTAACTGAATTCCACCAGGGTAAGGTGACCAATTTGCATACACAAACTCCCCCAGAGCCACCAGGTGAGCTGCACTTTGTTTTATTCAGTGATGTGCACTTTGCATATTTCCATTTTCCTTTGCAAACAGCACTCAAAGATCCCCTCCATTTTTCCAAGTGCCACTGAACTCAAATGGAAGCATAAACCATGTCTGTGAAAATGCTCTGCAGGAATTAGAACAGTAACACCTTGGCTGTTTTTCTTTTCTGCTGGAACTGACTAAACAACTGTTGGCAGCATCCCAAAGCAGAAAGGCACCTGGAGGACTGTTACACTGAAGTGCTGCTTTCTACACAGGAGAAAAGACTGTTCTGCAACTGGGATGAAGTTTGAGGCTGGGAACTGATCCTCGAAGATTATCTTCTTTTGTTACTAAAACGACAACAGATTAGATTTCCAAAGGCTTCTGCAAGCAGAGAGGTTCAAAACAGCCTTCACTGAACCTAAGTCAGAATTTCAAATAAGAAAACTGGTAAAACTGGAACCAGAAACTCAGCTTAAATTATTGCACTCAGAACAGTTTTACCTTTGCCTGTGTCCTAGCAGATCTGTCACACTAATTAAAACAAAGCTACGCTGAAGCCCTGCAGTCAGACTGCAGCTCAGTGGCTCCTGGCCCTGGCTGTGTGCTCTCTCGTAGAGACGACTGCTTGGAGAAGAGGCATGGGTCAGGTCCTGGACTGCAGGGGCAGCCGAAGGGCCAGCTCTGTGAAGTGACTCATTTCAGGCTGCTTGCTTCGCCTCTTGACGTACTCCAGCGTCTTCACCTGGGCACAGAGAGAAAGGACTTTGAGATTGCTAGTCTCTGTCTTCTCCCATTCCACAGGCCACCACTCGGGCTATGTGAAGCTGTTTTCCCTAAACCCCACTGGCTGCAGGAGCACCTGCAGTTCTCACTCCAGAGCTACTATCACATGAGTGCCCACTCTCCAAGCTTACACCCTGCAGTTGCTCCACTGAACAACAGCCACTTTAAGACAGTTTTCTGCCCTGGAAACAAGCTACAGCACTCCAGGTTCCTTAATCTGTGAAACACATTTAAAAGTGCTAGAATCATAGAATCATAGAATCATAGAATGGTAAGGTTGGAAGGGACCTCAAGGATCATCTAGTTCCAACCCCCTGCCATAGGCAGGGACACCTCCCACTAGTACAGGTTACTCAAGGCCTCAAAGGAAAAAAAGAAAGGTAAGGAGCACTTGAAATAAGCTGCTTGCTTGTTAACCAGCATTTAAAACAATTAAGGGGTTATTTCTAAGCTCATTAGATTATTAATTTTAAGAGAGCACCTTGTAAAGTTGCTGGGTTCATTCAGATCAGCAAAACCTTACCTTTTCCCAGATGAGGAGTTACAGAGTATCTCAGGAGCTGACATTTCTCTGCATTATGTTTTTCTTACCATGGTCTTGGTGTCAGCAAAGCCATGCTTCTGAGCAAGGTTCCACAGGTTGACTGCAAGCTGGTTTAGTTTGTTGTTTCGCAGATCCCCGTGAGCTAGGATAGTGTTAAAGAAGGAGAGTGCCAGCTGGCTCTGACGCTTCAGGGTCTGGAATGAAAGAGAGATTGCCTGCATTACCACACAGCCATCCCAAACTGGGCTGTGCTCACTGTAATACACAGCAATCATTACAGACACGAGGGCATGGGCACGTTTTCATCTTCCATTCACACTGCAACGAGCACTGAGAGTCGTGAGCCAACCCAGGCTGCTGTAAATAAAACAATTATACGAGACTCCTACATCCCATACCGCTCTGGCACAGCTCTGACACATTTGTAACTCAAGACTCCCTACAACTTCAAAAAGAAATTACCCTCCCACCAACCAACCTTGCACTGACATCACCATAGCTGTGTGTATTTCTTACCAGTGTAGATTAATGCCACTCTAAGCTTTTTTCCAGCAGTCTATTCTGCTTTTATCTAACTAAAAATGTTTTTCCTTGCTAATTTTTCACTGATACCTTGGTTCTATCAATATATTTGTGCTATATTTGCAGCTACTAAGCTTTTTGCAGCAGTCTAGTCTGCTTTTATCTAACTATGTTTTCCCCTGCTATTTTTTCACTGAAGCTTTGGTTCTATCAATGTATTTGTGCTGTATTTGCAGCTACTTTCCCTAGAATTGCAGGAGAGACCTTGAGGAGGACTCCTCCACCAAGGATGTGCACCATGCCTTTCAGCCTCTGTGCAGGAGTTCAATGGTCCTACATTAAGCTCAGGGGGTAAGCAGAAGTTCCTAAAATGCACCTGCAGGTTCTGCCTATTCCTACAGAGTAAGTTTTAAAGGGCTAAAAGGATGAATTATTATTAGATGCATCCAAGACATAGGATTTGCTTATACTGTTGTGCTGGAGCTGTCCTTTTGTTTTTTGCTCAAGGAAGACCATTGATAAAAGCATAGCTGCATCTTGCAAAGAAACCAGAGTGGCAGAGGAGTAACTGACACACTCTCAGCTCAACTCACTGCTTCACTTCAGCCCTCTCAGTTCAAGACCTGCTAGGGTGGCTAATATACAGCACTCAGGTACAAAGTTACAGGAAGAACAAGGCAGAGATGGGGACAGAAGTGCAGTGATCACTGACTTGTGTGCTCCTGACAGGATGCCAATGCAGTCATGCAGCCTCTGCCCTTTCCCTAAAGGGCTGAAAATGAATTCATTTCCATTCTCAGTGCCCACAGAAGAGAGGTCAGATGGCACCAATCAAAGAAGTGGCAGACACTGAGCGATCAGTCCTCCAAATACACAGGGAAAAGGAGACAGCCACACTGTTGAGCAATCGGCTCACTAGGAAAGAGGACACAGCATGCCCCACCGGAAGGATCAGACTGCTGCTGTACCTCTGTGACATGCAGAGAAAACTCTGACACATCAGAACCGTGCAGCAGCACACACACATGCAGATGCAATGCCCAAAGCTGCTCAGGGCCCCAGGAGAAGTTCCCTTAAGCACTAAATTAATTACACAAGATTAGTGTCTTCTGCTGAACACAAACTTCAAAAGAAGTTTGAGACTGAAGTTGGAGATTTAGGCTCAAGAAGTGGATTGGTTAAATCACTGAGCAAGATGCAAAAGCAGCAGCACTCCAGTTTGAGCATGAACTGGATAAGTTTCCCAGGCACTACCAGTGCAGATACAAAATCCAGCCTTTAAAACAAGGCTTGGCTCATCTGAAACACAGGCACTTCACAAAGCATCTCGAAATACCTAGAAACATTCAAAAGCTGGAAAAATGAGATGCACACTGACTCTGACTCTATTGGAGTATGTCTAACAGACAGAAGTTGGCATCTAGTCAGCAGTTCCACAACACAAAGCCAAGAGAGAGGCAGGCTCAGGTATGCAGCAAATGCCACATCCGAGCATGAACACAGCAAATCAACCAAGATTTCATATGCTGAAGAGGAATGTTTGTGTAACAGGGCAGTGACCCCCAAGCCAAGGGAAGTACCTGTGCCAGAGTGCTGCCAAGCCTGCTGCCACGACCGAGAGCAAGGTGTGGTGGCACTCCAACTCACAGGATGTACTCACAGGCAGCAAGGGGAAAGCAACAGCTCAGCTACTTGACAGCCATATCTATCATGGGACTAGCAATTCCCACACCAAGAAGCACTGCCAGCCCTCAAGACAGTACATTTTCCAGGACCTTTGGAATAAGGCTGATGACAACGAAACGAAGAACAAACTACATCAGCCCAGAATGTGACCCCCTTGTGTCCTGCCCCCCTCCCCTGGCAAGTGCAGAGCAACAGCCACATTTCATACAGTGCAACAGACCAAAGCAGGAGCTTTCATACAATGGGTGACACAATTCTGGCCAGCAACTCCAGCAGTCATTCCTTTTGCCAGACACCTATGCACTACGAGAACCTTGAGCCTTCTGCCAGCACCTGTGCATTTAGACAGACTGCTGCTCTGAAGGTGCACCTAGCCTGCTGCTGTTCCCATGCACAGCTTTGAAGTAACTGGCTCTGATCCTTAAGAAGCCACCTGTAGCAGCACAGGGCTCAGCACAGCCTGTGGGCTGCTCCAAGGCACTCAACACATCAGCCTCAGCCAAGTCTCCATGCTGATACAGCATCTGTTTGCTAGTGCTGCCTGAACTAGCTAGCCCAAAAGTAATTCTAGCATTACTGTGAGGATGGTGGCTACCTCCTTGAGATCACCTAGAGTGGTGATCAACGGCACAATGTCCACCTGGAGACCAGTGACAAGTGGTGTCCCTCAGGGGTCAGTGCTGGCACCAGTGCTGTTTAACATCTTTGTCAGTGCCATGGACAGAGGAATCAGTGCACCCTCAGCAAGTTTGCAGATGACACCAAGCTGTGTGGCACAGTCGACTTGCTAGAGGGCAGGGATCCATCCAGAGGGACCTGGACAGGCTGGAGAGTTGGGCCCAGGCCAACCTGATGAAATTCAATAAGGCCAAGTGTAAGGTCCTGCACCTGGGTAGGCACAATCCCAAGCACAACTCCAGGCTGGGTGGTGAATGGCTGGAGAGCAGCCCTGAGGAAAAGGACCTTGGAGTCTGGGTTGATGAAAAGCTCAACATGAGCCTGCAGTGTGAGTGCAGCCCAGACAGCAAC
>VWZE01025451.1:252717-321123 GCA_013396675.1 Eubucco bourcierii | reverse complement strand
AGGACAGGCTGAGAGAGTTGGGGCTCTTCAGCCTGGAGAAGAGAAGGCTTCGAGGGGACCTGATAGTAGCCTTCCAGTATCTGAAGGGGGCCTACAGGAAGGCTGGGGAAGGATTATTTACAAGGTCCTGCAATGACAGGACAAGGGGCAATGGGCTTAAACTGGCAGAGGGGAGATTTAGACTGGATGTTAGAAGGAAGTTCTTTACAGTAAGGGTGGTGAGGCACTGGAACAGGTTGCCCAGGGAGGTTGTGGATGCTTCCTCCCTGGAGGTGTTCAAGGCCAGATTGGATGAGGCCTTGAGTGACCTGTACTAGTGGGAGGTGTCCCTGCCTATGGCAGGGGGGTGGAACTAGATGATCCTTGAGGTCCCTTCCAACCTTACCATTCTATGATTCTATGATCCAAATCTAGGCA
Organism: Eubucco bourcierii; assembly: GCA_013396675.1. Classification (NCBI taxonomy): domain Eukaryota; kingdom Metazoa; phylum Chordata; class Aves; order Piciformes; family Ramphastidae; genus Eubucco; species Eubucco bourcierii. The sequence goes on along the minus strand of VWZE01025451.1, from coordinate 320,706 downwards.
TTCCTACCATGGTGGGCAGCCTCACCTTTCCATAAAAGCTCTCACACAAACCTTTTGGGAGCCTTTCAACATCTGTGAGTTGAGTGGGAAAGATCATGAGCTGCATGGAGTACAGCAGGTGCTCAATACTCTCATTACACAACTGTCCTGAGAAGGGACAAACAAAGTACCTAGAACCAACAGCAAATTCATTTATAACACAAGGGAACAGTGACTGGAGAAAGGAAACAACATCTGAGAAAACAGCAATAACCAAGCTGCAGCTGGGAGCTCACATTCCACACAGGACCCTGTCACCACTCCTCTAGCACAGCAAGACAGAAGAGAAAGTTCTTTCTTTTGGACACAGTCCTTGAAACAGCAGTCCAGAACCTCCCTCTGGAGTACTCAGTCTCAGTGACAGCTTTTGTTAACTCAAGGTGCAGGAACACAGCTAAGGCAGGCTGAAACATTTTACCCCTAGCTCTATACTGTCACCATGGGAGGTTCATCTCAAAATCCTCCATGATTTTTAAAGCTTTCAGTATTCACAGTGCTGCTTGCATCACTTTGCTCTTCCTCTAAAATGAATCCCACAAAGATCTGCTCCATGTGGAACCTGTGTGTCCAGACCATACTTTCCAAAGCCATAGTCAGTAAACTTGCTGCAGGCCATAAGCAGAGTGCTGCTTTATTTAGTTTGGTTTCCACCACTTAACAAGTATCTCACAAACATGCAGAAGCAATGTTCCAAATGAATCTATTTCTAGTCTTTAAACTCCACCATCACACCAGAGACAATGGTGTAATACAAAGATTCATCTGGGACTTAGGACTCACCAGCTCTGAGACCAAGTGGAGTTCATCGGCACTCACCACCACTCATCCTCCTGCTGAGCTCTCAGTAGGCAAGCTGCAAGTGTGCCCAAACAGGCACCTCCACCACCTGCCAGGGGCATTCTCTTCCCTCCCCCCTCTCAATGAAGACAATGTCTGACCAGATTTAGAAAATCATGGCCAAGGACACAGCTCTTCTACATCTGCAACCTCTTCCTAATTGCAAACACACACAGAGAACTATGTCCAACTCTGCCTCTAGTTCAGCATTCAAACACATGAAATCAACTGAAATTTTTTACAAGCTTCTGCCATATTGCAAATGTGATGTGCTGGAAAAAGAGGCCTCAGGATCACACCCAAGCACTGCTTTCTACTCCCCAGTTTTGGTACTTCCTGCACACAGTGCATGCAGGAAGACTGCCACCCTAACACGGCACTGCCAAGGACACAACAGCACACTCCAAGCATCCTGGATCAGAAGTCACCTTTGAATAAAACAGAGTCCATCTGGGCGTTTCTCACTCAGTAGCAAGAAGAAAGCTGGAGCAGAAGATTAGTCTCCCACCCACTCCAAGGCAGAGAGGAGTCTCTGATACATGCTGCCATGACCAGAAGCAGCTTGTAAGGAACAGTCTAGAAGTGGGAATTTCCAGTCCCACAGGAATGAAGCACGGTGCAGTGCTGTGACAGGACCACGCTGTGCTAACGTACGAGTCACTGCTCTCTTCCAAACTGCAGTTCTGGGGAAAGCTTTTTATGGTGAGAAAGAGGTCTTCTCATTTATAGCTTTCAAAGGAAATGAGCCAACACAAGAGCAGAACATCAGGGGCTTGTTCATTTAAATGAGCAGTCAGGATGAAGAATAATACAAGGTCACCAACAGCACAGTGATTTTAGGATTGGTTCTACTTCAGCACAAATGGAGGTCTCTGACAATATTCTCATCACCTCCATCCCCTCAGCAACAAGAGCTTCCTGCAAACCCCTGCTCATTCCTACAAATCTAAATCTCTCGAGGACTTTTACTCAACAAAGCAAAATAAATGGTCCCTCTTTGTAAATAAGAATGGATAGATGAGTAAATCCAAGGCTGCAGAGGCAAAGGCAGGGCAAGGATCTATATCCACGTTGCTTAGCTTTAAATCCAGGTTTCTGTGCAACAGCCAAATAACACAAGATCTCATTACTCAAAGTATTAAGCTTGAAAGCAAGGGCGGGTTTGGGGAAAAGCCTTTCAGGAACCACAGATTTAAAGTCCTATAAATGTTCACACAGACACAGTCTACAGAGGAGTTAGATGCAAAAAATCCTTACTATACAACCCATAGTCCTGAAAACTGTTAAAAATGTTCTTCCAATACCCACACTTGGGACATTCTTAGCTGTGCCAGAACAGTTGTTTTCTGCTGTCACTGCTCTGCAGAGGAGCTGCTGTTCCTTGTGGACAACGGTGCTGAGGCATTTGAGCAAGGATTTATTCATCTTAGATATCTACAACTGCTCAAGGAAGCATAAACAGGATAGCAAAAGCAGAGGAAAAGGTTGAACTTAGCACAGCATCCTTCAAATATGTATCGACACATTCTCCACAGACAAAGGTGACATGGACAGAGGAATGGAGTGCACCCTCAGCAAGTTTGCAGATGGCACCAAGCTGTGTGGCACAGTCGACTTGCTAGAGGGCAGGGATGCCATCCAGAGGGACCTGGACAGGCTGGAGAGGTGGGCCCAGGCCAACCTCATGAAATTCAGTAAGGCCAAGTGTAAGGTCCTGCACCTGGGTAGGCACAATCCCAAGCACAAATACAGGTTGGGTGGTGAATGGCTGGAGAGCAGCCCTGAGGAAAAGGACCTTGGAGTCTGGGTTGATGAAAAGCTCAACATGAGCCTGCAGTGTGCACATGCAGCCCAGACAGCAACCGAGTCCTAGGCTGCATCAAGAGCAGCGTGGCCAGCAGGGCAAGGGAGGGGATTCTGCCACTTTACTCTGCTCTCGTCAGACCCCACCTGGAGTACTGTGTGCAGTTCTGGAACCCTCAGCACAGGAAGGACATGGAAGTGTTGGAGCGGGTCCAGAGGAGGGCCACAAAGATGATCAGAGGGCTGGAGCAGCTCTCCTATGAGGACAGGCTGAGAGAGTTGGGGCTCTTCAGCCTGGAGAAGAGAAGGCTTCGAGGGGACCTGATAGTAGCCTTCCAGTATCTGAAGGGGGCCTACAGGAAGGCTGGGGAAGGATTATTTACAAGGTCCTGCAATGACAGGACAAGGGGCAATGGGCTTAAACTGGCAGAGGGGAGATTTAGACTGGATGTTAGGAGGAAGTTCTTTACAGTGAGGGTGGTGAGGCACTGGAACAGGTTTCCCAGGGAGGTTGTGGATGCTCCCTACCTGGATGTGTTCAAGGCCAGATTGGATGAGGCCTTGAGTAACCTGTCCTAGTGGGAGGTGTCCCTGCCTATGGCAGGGGGTTGGAACTAGATGATCCTTGAGGTCCCTTCCAACCTTACCATTCTATGAATTCTATGATTCTATGAAACAGCACAGGCTACTGTGCAAGCAAGCTAGCTAAAGAACTCAACCCAGCCCTTGCCCTCCCACTCGTCTGTAAGCCACAAGACTTCTGGCAATATACAGCAGCTCAGTGAAGGGTGATTAGGAAGCTGTGGAGGAGCTCAATCTCAAAGAGGTAGATGAGCAGAACAGTTAAATTCTCATTGCTTCAGTGCTGCTGCAAACACCACTCACCTGCCTTTCACACACAACCCATTAAGCTGTATTTGAACCCACAGAAACTCTAAACTCCAATCAAGAAATCCAGTAAGGATAAAATAAACTCTAGGCAGCTGAGCAACTATAACCCACTGCTAAACACAAGGTAAAGCCAAAACACTTTTTGCCCCTCCTCTCTGTCCTGCGTCCTGGCTTCATCCTTGTGTCTGGGATCTGAATTTTTTATCAACTAAGTGTGTTTTCCACTGTATTTTACCCAGTTACAGACTAACTGCAAATTGTCACTTTGCCTATTGCAGATCTGGACATTTCAGTCTCCTGTTAACTTAGCTGGCAAGAAAAGACAGTAGATTTAGAAAGACACCTGGAGAAAACAGGAAGGATGGACATGAAGCAGATTTTTAGGCATAACTATACTATAATCAAAGGAATGACTGTGGCACTGTCTGAAATTCTTTATCTTGGACCAACAATTGCAATGGCAGCATCATGGAGCTGACAACAGGCAGATAGACTTTCATAAGGTAAAGGAAAAGAAGTTATCCCACACCAAATCTCTTCTTGCCATAACCAAACTACCTCAGTTAATTTAAACCTAACTCTAAGCTCATAGAGTATCATTTCCATAACCAGGCTGCACCAGGCCTCAAGGTGGCTGACTTCAAGCTAACTCTGACCTCACTATGCTGCTCTGCTGTCGTCATCCTGTGCTGCAGCAGAGGCACATCCTCTGCTGCGCTGCCACAGTCGCTAGCACTGAGCACACCAGAGGAGCTTCCGCTGCCTGTCAGCTCTATCAGGCTACCCATGTGCAGCAAACAGCTAAGAGGGGAGTTTCACCTGCATCTTAGAAACGTAGAGCTGCTAGATATCTCTTGCACATCACTAGGTCTGCCTCTGTGACTGACCCCCTTTTAAAGCAGTAAAATTACCTAACTCCCTCTCGTTGTAAGGTTGAAGGAGTGCCTGGGCAAGGAGGTGGTGTGTTTATTCAACACCAAAGCACTTCCAGTTTTGTATGCAACCCAGCTGAGTTGGAACATACCTCTTCTTTCCCAAGGGTTTTCAGGTGATCCAGGATCTGTGCTATCACTGTTTCACACAGCTTGTTAATTTCTGCCAGGAACTTGGAGTCTCCACCATACAGGGCATCATTGGAATCAACTGCAGAGAGGAATTCAAGCTTAGGTCTGGCTAAAGAGCTACGCACTTGATTGCTACTGAAAATGCCAACTATTTAGAGCAGACCAGGCTTGGAAGTTGTAAAATTACTCTTCTCCAGGAAACACAAACAGAACACACTTGTTTTAAGTGCTTACCACTTGGTTGCTTACTATGTTCTCTTGATTTTAGGAATAAAACACTGAAAAGAATCTTCTAGCTCAAAGCCACTCCTGGGTTCCTGGATGCAACCAGGCTCAAAATACCCACCACAATTAAATGCAAATGAACATCCAATGCCAATTAGTGCTTTTGCCACAGAAACAAGACTCTGCTCCCATCTGTTCAGAAAAGTGTGGCCATCAGCCTCAACAGCAGCAGCAGGACTGGGCCAGTTTGTGTTTTACTTAGTGAAAACAAGAAGATGTCTTCTTCTTTCTCCCCTAAAATAAAACCCTGATTACCTCAAATTCCTGGAGAAATTCAGGAAGTGTATTTTTAGCTTCAAAGACCTCGAAGGATTTTTGGAAGGAGAAAGTTCTTTAAGTTTTTAGAACTTATATCTAATTGTGATTTTAAAGATGTGTATTGGTTTAATTTGTAGTGGTTAATAAGAAGGTAGAAGAAAGGTGCAAGTTTCAGTGCATGCTGGGTAAATAAGAGGGCACGTAAGACAAAAAGAGTTCCCCTGTTCCCAAGTAAACTTCATTTTAAGAAGCTACGGTACTGTGGTCCACCTATAAGAAAAACATCATCATCTAACCAGAGGGGAACAAAATGACCTGTTTATAGCTCCATGCTTCTCTCCTTGAAATCTCATTCATTGAGACTTCTCAGCTTGGGATTATGCAGGGTTTTTTTTTTTTGGTTTGTTTTTTTTTTTGATCATATGAAAAATGGAGTGAAAGGGAAAGCATCTAACCCACATCTCCTTGCAGAATTTGAACAGCAGATTTACTACAGAGTAGTTGTTCAACTGGCAGCCATTTGCTGTGCTGCTAACTGCAGGAGGTATTTTGTCATGGCTGGTAACTGGCAGACTACTCACCAGAAGAACTGCAGGATATATGTCAGCCTTCCTCTTTGTGAGCGCCCTGTGCAACTAGCAGGAAAAGCCAGAAGAGCTTGGCCTCTCAGGCTATACTAATACTGCCAGTCTGCTTTAAAACCCTTAATTACTACTCTACCTTAATTTAGCAACCTCTCTATAATAACAGAATTATTACCAAAAGACTACAGCCACTTGCTAAAATGATGGATCTTAGGAATTTTCTTGTCTATGTATTCTGAAGCTTTCTGTAAGTTGCCACAATTTGCAAAGCTGAAAGCCTGTCTTCAAAGCAACAAAGAAACCATTTAAATCAGGAAGACTGGGCACTACTTTTTGAAAACTGGAGCTGGGGATACATGTGAATGAAACACCAGCAATAAGCAGAAATCAGGTTGATAGTCTGGACCCCAAGAAAACCTTAGAGAGCTATAATATCACAGTATTTACTTGAGAAGTTGACCTTCAGAGTATTTGCAACACCACCATCAGGAACAAACTAAGTAAAGGCCTCTGCAGAGATCCACTTTACAGAACAGATTGTACATCTGCTTGGGAACCTCCTGTGATTACTTTAAGCTACAGTACCTGGCCCTGCAGAGGAAAGGAATCCATTCTGTAAAGTTGCCAAGCTGCACTGAGCAGGTCCAGTGACAGTGCATGGCTAAGCCCACCGCAGGCAGCAGGCTCAGAGCCACCCTGAGGCGTTACCTTTATCTACACGGTAGATGTACACTTCCTGAGCCATGGCAGACAGCAGGTGCAGAACGTTGGTGTAAATCCTGACTTTGTCATCACTGTTATCCTCCCAAGTGTAATCCTGGATCACATTCAGTAACCCTCTCACAAGGAACAAGACTCCTTGTTCTGGATGGTCCTAGAGCAAAGGAGAGCAGACAAGTCAGAATCACCAGCACACCTACCCCAAAGCAAAAAGGGATTGTTTGTGGCCATTCAGAGGAAACCACACTAGAGAGAAAGCTGAGGACTGCTCTTCTCAAGTCTGTCTCCTCCAAATCCTTTGAATATTTTGTTTCAGTTTCCTTTTAAAACATCCCTTTGAGCCCTAATCATAAACTTGATCCAGGCAGCCTCCACACACACTTTGTGCTTTGTGTTCCAGTCATGGGGGAGCAGTGCTAAATTAATTGTCAGCTCCTCAACAGCTAAGCCTCTACAATTAAACACACTGGGAAGATGCTTTCTAGTTGCTATTCAAACAATGTCAGTCAGCTACAGAAACAAGAACACTGCTCATGTAGTGGTGGGCTTCAGAAGAGTACCTACGTGGAGAAGGCAGAGTTACAATCAGCAATCCTTAATGTGCATACCCTTGCTCGGGTCTCAGACTTGGAGTGCTCTGCTAGAATGGCACTTTTCTGCCAGGACCTATGGAACAGGAAGTGATGCTCACACAGCTGAGTGATGGTGAGATTCCATTCTACCCAAAATCCAGTGAGGTGCAAGGTGCTACTGAGAGAGGCAATGCTGTGCCTTCACCTCCAGACAGCTGTTCCCATTTTGCACTGGGCTGGGAGATTTTGCAGCCAATGTGAAAATCAGTTCAGCTTCTTTGTGGAAAAGGATCTCCCAGTCCTCAAAGCCTAATCCCCTCTAGATTTTAAAGAGGAAAGCCAGAAGAGTGTGCCAGTCTAAGTGCTACTCATACACAGCCTACTTACCGGAACGACCAACAACGTGGAGAAAAAGTTACAAAGGAATTCCAAGAGGAAGGCATCAGAAGGTTTCATCTTCCCATCTACGCTGATCATTTTTGGCACTTCAGGAACAAGGCTCACTGCAGCTTTGAAAAAAGCATCAGCTACAAAACAAAACCACAGTTGCTGTATTACCCCTCCAACTGTGATGGCACTCGTGCCTCTGACCCACTGATTGCTCCCACTTTGTTTCAGGCAGACGACAGAAAACCAGCACATGCTTGCTGCCAAGAAACTCCAGACTCAGCAGGCCAGAACGACAGGAATGAAATGATGCTGGGCTTTCAAAAGAAGTTACCACACCACTTGAGCCTCCTGCAATTTCAATTCTTCTCTGCTTAACAAGGAGACACCACTGTTTCAAATAGATTTCATATGGCAGTAAAAATATAATGAAACATCAGCAGGACTCCAAATTGACCTAAGAAATGTTTACAGCAGGAGAATGAGGAATCCAAAGGGGAAGGGTGAAAAGATCATCCCATCTTGTTCACTAATTCCTTCACAAAAGGCTGTTAAAAGTTTTAAGGAAGTACAAACTTCATTTCTCTATTGACTCATAAGTAGCACCAGAAGCTGAGGTATTACTGCTGGTTACCAAGAGGCACAATACAGGAGTCACAGAAACCATCCATCACTGGGGCCTTGGCAGAATAGCTATTAAGAGGTTTTTACATTACTCTTTATGTCCCTAACGCTACAAAAAAACCCAACCCAACCAAAATGGTGGAGGATTCATTCCTCACTTTATTAATAGTCAGGGCAACATTTTCCCTCAGCATATGCTGGAGGCATTTTAGAGTAAAAGTTCACAAAAAAGTTCCTGACAGCAACATTGTTCAGCACTTTCTCGGATACATTTCCAAACACCTGAGCATCCAAATCTCATTCAAGTTGTTCAGCCATGAGCTTCAAAACACACTTCAGAATGAATACTGCACCTTTATTTTACAGGATCAAAAACTGAGGCCATGAAATCAAACTTTAGCAAAGAGAAAAGGCAAATTTTTGGTGCCAGGCAGGCATGGGCATTTCCAGCAGTGCTGCTTGTTCTGGAAAATTTCATTTGAGCACATAAGACTCCAAGTAAATTTGCTAAATATAGTCCCAACTGCTATCTAATTTAAGCTTCTGAGGAATACCAGGGGAACATGTGCTTTGGAAAAACTCTAATTCTTCTGACTCCTGTTTCTTTGCAGCACAAGAGTGAGTGCTCAAGGCCTTCTGAACGCCTCAGTGTTAGAGCACAGGCCCCCTTCAGTCAACCAGCAGGCTTCGTGTCATCCTGTACCTTTATCTTGGAGGTGAAAGAATGGGGTTTTGGTTTATTTCAAACAAAGTGTAAGTTCATACAGCCAACCCCAAAGAAGGTAAATAGTCTTCTCTGAGCTGTGTCAGAGGACAGAAAGCAGCAGCAGATGTTCATTCTAGCACAAGCAAATGAGTTGCTGTCACTTCCACAGCTGTCTCAGCAGGAAAAAAACTGCATACCCCACACCACCACAGAACAAAAACATGAGACAAGACAAATGAAAAAACGTGCCTCAGAACGTACTCTGCACTGCAAAGCAGCCAGGCCTGTGCACAGAAGGCTCCTGGCTGCTGAAGCTGCTGCACAAGGGGCAGGAGAGGAAAAGCAGAGCTGCGAAGCACCTCACCTTCATTCACTGCCTGCTCTCCCAGCAACCACAGCCTCAGACAGTCACCTCTGAAGGTCTGCCACAGCACAAACCCCAGAGCTCTTCACTACGAAGAGCTGCAATTTGATTCAATTTACTCCTCTCAACCTGCTGCCGTTGCTGCAGAGAGAGCTGAGCTGCCCTCTCAGCTGGTAGAGCCAGCTCAGAGCTATGAGCTGCCTCACCAGACCTGCTCCCAGGAGCAGCATGCTCAAGCTCCTCTGTGGGCAGTTGCTGCTGGGCATGAGGACAGAGCCCTCAGCACCACAGATGGCTCACCCTTGCTGGCACAAGCTCCTCTCTGCTTCCAGCTTTTCCTCCCCTAACCACGGCAGTCACACAGCTGCTGTCTCCATGTGGCTGTTGTGCTCCACCACGGAGTCTGTTTGCAGGTCACCCTGTGACACCCTCCCCCACCCTAAGACTGTGGCTGCCCCAGCACAACGAGGAGACTGCAGGGCTCCCGCACCCACACTTTTAATTCTTCTTCTGGGCCTTGTTCCCTCTGCCCTCCAAACAATGCAGCAAGGCAGATAGAATGCAACAGAGCACAAGAGCAAGTAGGTGCATTTTCTGCTCAAGAGATGAGTATTTCACTGGGGTACATCCAGAAGCACTGGCAAGAGAAGATTACATCCCTTTTGTTCAAAGTTCAACCAGCCTGTGCTAACCACAAAATGATTCTTACACTGGATCACTAAAGCACGTTTCCCCCAGGTACATGTGCTTTGTGTCAGCAAAAATAAACTCACTTTAATGCAAAGGTCTTATTAGAGACTTCGCCAAAAGCTAAGTGTCCTCCAAACACCCATGTCACTTGCAGAGAGCTGCCAAGAGTATGCACCATGCTCTGAGCTGGGAGGGAAAGCTCACTAAAAAGATTGTCATAGATGTGCTGTTTTCTTAATAACTATTAAATAAGCATCAGTGGTTAATTCTGAACTGCAGTTACTCTGAGGTGATGCAGTGATATGTGTATCTTTTAAAAGTTGATTTATAAAGCTGCCTCTGCTGGTACGATTCAAGAGAAAACAACACACCTGAGTGGCTTCCAAAAGGTACAAGGGAGCACTTAAAAACCACTGCAAACCACAACGTTGTGTTCAAAGTGCAGGATGCTGTTTTTTGACCTGCCTGAAGTCCTATGCTGCTTCTGAAGGAAGGCACTGCTAATTTGGCTAAGGGGAGAGCAGCCTGTGTATGCCAACAAATCGCCATGATAAAGTCTTCCCAGACTGCTGTAAATACCTTGTGCAGTGCTCCGAACATGACATACTTCATGCTTCACTAAACTCATCCTTTCACAGCAGCTCCTTCATTTTGGTTCACCATAAGCCTGTGAATCCCTCTCCCAGGCATACCTGTTGACCTTCAGGCTACAGAAACTAACAGTTTGGCTTATCCAAGTCAGCACTTCCACTAACACTCTGCAGAAGAAGCAACTGCAATTCCTGCTGAACGTTTTGCTGTTGTCAATATTCCTAATGGCATCTCCACATCCTGATGCAGTTACACACACACACAAATGTAGGTGCAGCCAGGTATTCCTAGAGAGCTGACCACATGCAGCCTCCTGCATTCCACATCCCCTTCCTGCCCCAGGGACCACATGCAGCCTCCTGCATTCCACATCACCTTCCTGCCCCAGGGACCACATGCAGCCTCCTGCATTCCACATCCCCTTCCTGCCCCAGGGACCACATGCAGCCTCCTGCACTCCACATCCCCTTCCTGCCCCAGGGACCACATGCAGCCTCCTGCACTCCACATCCCCTTCCTGCCCCAGGGACCACATGCAGCCTCCTGCACTCCACATCCCCTTCCTGCCCCAGGGACCACATGCAGCCTCCTGCATTCCACATCACCTTCCTGCCCCAGGGACCACATGCAGCCTCCTGCATTCCACATCACCTTCCTGCCCTAGGGCACTGTCAAGTCTCTCAATACTCTGAAGATTTTGTTTTCACATTTGACAGATGTTAGAAATTTAATGAAGCCTTTTACTCCAGCACAGAAAAATCAATAGGAAGGAAGGAGGGTTGGTTGGGGGAGGGATTGGTGTTACCTGGTTTTGGGTTTTCTGTTAAATAAATGAACACATCTCTGTCTGACAGTCGAGCATTGCAAACACTTCTAACTCCTGACATGGGTGAGGACAGTGTGAAAGTTTTGTCACATTGCTGAAATGTGTTCCCTTGAGCTACTGAACATTCCTTTGTCTTAAAATCCTCTACACATCACTTCCAATCCAAAAACTACAAAGAATTATTTGAAGGAACAAAGATGAAGTAAGAAAATGAATGCAGTGCTGCTTCATGAACTGGAATGTACTACATTAGTTCTTACTGTTTCATACTAATTCATGCTATAAATTAGGTGCAGATAAAAAGGTAATTGTAATTAAGTGGATGAAGCTTGCCAGTGCTAGTTTTATGAACAGCTTGATTAGAGATTGTTACCAAGGCCTTAATGCTTCCAGCCAGAAGCATGCAGGGAAAGGGAGATTTGCAGAGGGAGCTCATACAGTATGAGCAAGCACACTAGCTGCAAGACACGGCATTCTTAGGCTGTAATCAGTGAATGCAATGCAAAAACACCATCCCACCTCTCAAAAAAAAAGAGGCAATAAGCCAACCCCAAGTTTCAGCCTGCCTCTCTAGATTCCATGCCATCCCCAAACACAGTGGTTAAGGAGAGTTCATTAGTAATACTGGAAACTTTACATTTTTTAATGTTATCATTAAATGCTGTAGTTTCTTACAGTTAATATGAGGTGAAATAACGTACATTTTAAACAAGCAGACTTCAGGGAGGGGAAGAAAAAAAAAATCCATCAGTCAGGAGTCAATAAGGGTTTGCAGAGACAAATTCTTCCTCCCAAGTCTCTCAAGTTTTCCACAGAACCACCCAATTGTGTTTCAAAGTGACCCACTGGAGGCAGACACTCCTAAAAAAAAAGCATACACCAATGTCCCTCAGGCAGAAGGCTCCTACAAAAAAGGAGAAAAGGCCTCCTAAGGTTTCATAGCTTAATAAAGGATGGGGTGGATGGGGCAAGGAGGGGGAGTAAAAGTTTCCCCATTAGAGTGAAATGGCTGCCACATTCCTTAAGGCCATGCAGAGAGCTGTCCTTAGGATGGGCTGGGAGGTGAGGGTGACTGCAGAGCGGTCTGGAACGTGACTGCAGAGCGGGGCAGATGCATCGCACAATTCTGAGCAAGAGAGCAGCAGATGGAATCTAATATTAGGAAGGCATGTGGGGAAAGAAGCAGCCCTTGGTATAACTATAGAAAGATATGCTCTAAATAGACTATTTACACTCTTGAGAGATGTTAGAGTCATTATAGATGGTTTCCTGAAAACTACATCCTCAGACAGCTGTGGAAAAGGCAAGGCAATTCCAAGCATCAGCAGGGCAGTAATGGAAAACTGAGGTGTCACTGTAGCACACACACAGCTCTTGGGCACCTACACTTGGAATGCAGCCCAGGGCTTCCTGCTTCCAAAAGGAAGCAAAGATTTTCAAGGTGCTAAGGCACTGGACTCTATTAGAAGAGACTACACTGACAAAAATCAGCTCTTCAGGAACTTACCAACCCCAGCATGGACAAAATCAGCCAAGAATAATCTATTTTTTTCCACAGTATCAGTGCATGCAGCTGCCCTCCAAGTGGAAGATTCAGCTAATAATTAAAACCCATTCAGAAATAAATGCCTAAAGGGTAGATTTCCCAGCAGCATGTAACTGTAGAGCTCACTGTCACATGCAGTTACAAAGGTCAAAAAGTAAACATTTATTAAAAATTCAGGTTCCTAAGGATTGGTCCACCTAGGTCATAAAATACTGTGCTCTGCATGCAGCCTTTGTTGAAGGATGTGTTTAGACCACCTGCAGCTGCAAGCTAGGAAGCATCATTCTGCATTATTGTTTCCTGTGTCTTTCCTTAGTAGATGCTGCTAGACACTTTTAAAAGCAGGTCATAGGCTAGACAGACCTGAGGAACTGAGCAGCTGATATAAAATGGTCTGCAAAGTTTACAGAGACACAGATGTCATTTCTCTCAAATCATGTGCAAAAGCTATTGGTTGGGATAAAGAGGGCAATAAGAGGGCTCAGTGAATGGGAGAAGTTTCCAGCTATGGAAATCTCAGGTAACAGTAAGGTCATAATTTTATTCAGATGACTAGTAAGGAAAACAACAGCTCATCAGTCTCTCCCTAAGCTACTTTGCTGCCTTCAAGGAAAAGAGTATTTCAGAAACAGCAGAGACAATAGGCATGCATCTCGCCAAACCCTCTAACTGAGAAATCCTCTTCAGCTTCTTATGTCCCTACATTCTTTGCCTCAGATTGTCTCTCTCTATTCCATTTCTACTCTTCAGATCTATAAAGATTTTAGAAGATTAGGAAGAAATAGTAACAATTGTGAAATTACACTAAAACATATCCTCAGACCCCATCTGGAGCCCTGTGTGCAGTTCTGGAGCCCCCAGTACAGCAAGGACATGGAACTGTTGGAGCCAGTCCAGAGGAGGCCACCAAGATGCTCAGAGGGCTGCAGCAGCTCTGCTGTGAGGACAGGCTGAGAGAGTTGGGGCTCTGCAGCCTGCAGAAGAGAAGGCTTCCAGGAGACCTTAGAGTAGCCTTCCAGGATCTGAAGGGGGCTCCAGGAAAGCTGGGGAGGGACTATTGACAAGGGCTTGCAATGACAGGACAAGGGGAATGGGTTTGAAGTGGCAGAGGGGAGATTGAAACTGGGTGTTAGGAAGAAGTTGTTTGCAGTGAGGGTGGTGAGACACTGGCACAGGTTGCTCAGGGAGGTTGTGGCTGCTCCCTCCCTGGAGGTGTCCAAGGCCAGGTTGGACAAGGCCTTGAGTGACCTGTGCTAGTGGGAGGTGTCCCTGCCTATGGCAGGGGGTTGGAGCTAGATGATCCTTGACGTCCCTTCCAACCTTACCATTCTATGATCCTATGATTAATAATTACTGATTTGCTCTTCCATCCCATACTCTCTTCAAAGTGGGGCTGAAGCCTGCCATATTTAGAACACAACCATGAGAAAGGAACATTTTCTATAACAGAAGAATAAATTTCTTTTGCAACCTACTAGTGAAAGTGTTTCAGGTGCACTTGAAGAACAGAACAAGCTCCTAGAAGCACACCGAGCACTGTTTGCTTTAGAACTGAAATCTGCATTTGCTAAACGAAACAAAGATCTGTGTCAGTTGATCTGGAGGACAAAGACTGTGGTTTTATGAAGGTTTATGTTTGGTATTAGCCCAGTGCAGTTAGTCACACAGAGATGGCTGAATGGCTTGATTCACTGAGCATGCTACTTCTGAGGGGAGGCAAGGATCTCACAGCCTTTGAAATAAAAGTGCTGCTCAAGACACATCAGCAGAAAGTTGTGTCACCTGCACCCACCTGATGAATGCTGTGGCTAACAATTAAATCATCCTGCTGCCTGCTCCTTGACAGGCAAAGCAGCATTTGCACGGGAGGAACCCCCTGTCTCACAAACCCCTAGGTGACAGCAGGGAGCACGCATTTCACCGGAGTGAGTCCAGGCACTCCCTCGGCCAGAGAACAGGAGTGAGGAGCGTTGATGATTGCGCCCTGGCAGCATGCAGCGCTGGGTGGCTCAGCTAGGAGAAATGGGAAGCACAGCTCCATGAACTAACCTGCTCCTTTCTAAGGTGGCCTCTAGAGGAGCTCTCCAGAGCTTCTACACATCCGGGACTAAACCGTTCTGAATGTAATCACAGGGTCGGTTCATTTAAAGCCCTTCTTGGAGACAAGAGAGGCAGCAGTCATGTCTGATAGAGGTCAAAGGGCACAGCTGCACAGGCAGCCACCAGTGTGCTGAAGCTGCACCCTCCATCAGCCTATTAGCTTCCTACTGCTGGCCAAATTTCATTGTATTAAAGAAAATCTATTCCAAGAAGAATTACTATTACAGCTTTCTAATACTGAAGTATTTGGGAGAGATCAAAGGAGCACCACACAGTTGGTTTGATTAATGGTGTGGCAAACCCCAGCAGGCAAGGCTCTGATTTGCTAGAGGAAACGGGAGCAGCAGGACACTGGGACTGATGGCCTGGTACCACTGCCCCTGGAGACTGGGCATGAGGCACAACCCAAACCCTCCACTTAGAGCAGCTGTGGCTCTGGGGTGGCCAGCAGCTTATGAGTGCGATCCTGAGCCTGCCAAACTTTATTGCCTATTCTGATCCCCTCACCCTCTTTATAAAAAAGGAATCTTTTCATTTCCCTTTACCTCTCCTAAAAGGTACTTTTACTCCCTTTGCAAGCTAGACACATTGGCACGCAGAGAAGTGTTCCTATTGTCAACAGAAGCCCACCCTGTGTAATTCAGTTTGGTTAGATGTTTAAGTGCAAACTCGCTTCACAGAAGTTGCCAGACTCCCTGTAGGGACACAAAATTAAAATAAAGGAAAAATACCCGAGAGTTTAACTCACTAAAATCATCTGGAATCTCTAAAGAGGAACAGCATGCACATTCATGCCCTACTGCTGACTGAGCTATCAGATCAGGTAAGCTACCTTTCAGTTTTATTTCTCTTCCCAATTTTAAACTGATTAATTCAGTGGAGTACCTGGAGTACTGTGTGCAGTTCTGGAACCCTCAGCACAGGAAGGACATGGAAGTGTTGGAGCGGGTCCAGAGGAGGGCCACAAAGATGATCAGAGGGCTGGAGCAGCTCTCCTATGAGGACAGGCTGAGGGAGTTGGGGCTCTTCAGCCTGGAGAAGAGAAGGCTTCGAGGGGACCTGATAGTAGCCTTCCAGTATCTGAAGGGGACCTACAGGAAGGCTGGGGAAGGATTATTTACAAGGTCCTGCAATGACAGGACAAGGGGCAATGGGCTTAAACTGGCAGAGGGCAGATTTAGACTGGATGTTAGGAGGAAGTTCTTTACAGTGAGGGTGGTGAGGCACTGGAACAGGTTGCCCAGGGAGGTTGTGGATGCTCCCTCCCTGGATGTGTTCAAGGCCAGATTGGATGAGGCCTTGAGTAACCTGTCCTAGTGGGAGGTGTCCCTGCCTATGGCAGGGGGTTGGAACTAGATGATCCTTGACGTCCCTTCCAACCTTACCATTCTATGATTCTATGAATTCCAATGAGCATTAAAAATTGGTTACATACAAGGCACAATTTCACTTCCTACCTTATTGTGGTCATTCATTGCACATTCTTAAATGTTCCACTTTGTGCTGCACTGGTTTTAGTAGACCAGTGTCTAAGTGGCCTCAGTTAACTCTCTGGATTTGAATCTGCTGTTCTGAGGGAATCAGTACTTCACAGGCATTCAACTGGGATATGGATAAAACTGTGTTCAAAGTAACTTCCAAGGACACTTCATCAGAATATGCAAAAACAGTTTCCAGAAGAGCCGAGCCGGCTAGCACGCGCGAGTGACATGGCTCCGAGTACAAATTATGCCCCAAACAGCTTTCCTAAAGCAGCAAAAAATGTGTTTAACAGTAAAACCTCAGTAAACAAAGTGAGTTAGTGACCACCAGAGTTTGCATATGCTTCATTTCAACAAAAGCTGAGGCGGACTGCTTCTGTTCCCCTCTCTGGCTGGTGAGTCTGAACTTCAGGACAGCATTAACAACTACGCATTTTACATATCTGAGTTCATAACACTTGAAAGACATCAGTGAGGATCCCATTCATTGTTTAGTGAGTGCACTGTGGTCAGATGTCACACAACAGCTGTGCACATTTATAAACTGCCACTGAAAAATCTGGACCACTGGTGGGGCCCAGGAGTCTCACTCAGAGAAGACCTGAATCACAACAGCGAAAAAGCAGTTTGGAAACCGAAATAATACGAAATCACAGAGTTGGTCCCTACACAGGCAGGATGCACTCCTCAAAGACAGAACACTACAGAAAAACTGGTCTGAGTTTGCATCCAATAAGAGATGCACTGCAACACAAGAAGAACAAACACTGCTAGAAAGGAGAAGGTAAACTGCTCAATTTGACAGAAGAGCAGAGCCCATTTTTGGTAAACTCTGTTACCTACCAAAAAAACTGCACAATACCAGCTGCACAACAACAGAGTTTGCAGCTCTTTTATTTGCACACCATACTTGGACACAACAGCCAGCTTTACTCTAAATCCCTCTGCTTTGCAATGTGCTTCAAAACAAAGAAATACAGCAGTCACCCTACACTGAAAAGTCTTCATCAGCATCCTAAGTCAGCTTGTTTGTGCAGCTGGAACTTACTGGTAAATACAGAGCTTGGAACACGAGCTCTCACGAAGAAGCACAGGGCTAAACCAAAGCATTCACAGCTACAACAGGACATGTTGCAAAGTAAGCCATTTACTACTCTCACAGCTCCACTGAAAACGTGTTAAGGAAAAGCTTTTGCCACAGAAAGCAGGCATCCAAAGCTGGCATTAAAACTGCACAACAACATGGGATGACAGCACTTTAAACAGGCAAGGAAAGGTCCTGCAGACAGTTCCGGGATGACATAGATCTTCCGTCTGTGACATGAACAGGAACAAGGCGGTAAGTGGTGACACAGACTTTGTGCTCGTTCTGCTGTCAGAGTAGCTCCAATCTCTTTCCCCAGGTAAGCTTTTGTCAGAGTTTCCACTGAGCTAACAGGATGGCTGAAATCTGTACTCAGGCCCTGGCCCAATCAGCAGCTCAGATCAAAAGAACTGGATTTTCATTCTTCACCTTAGCTAGCATTACTCCATTCTTTCAGTCTGATACACTGGTATATTTTCCCAGCTAAGGATTTATCATGCTTGTGCTCTGACTGTAAGTTTCTGGTGTCATTTACCTTGCTTTTCATTCTTTCCCAGCTTGTTGCAGGGTTTTGTCAGCCTGTGAATTACCATACAGATCAGAGAATCATAGAATGGTAAGGTTGGAAGGAACCTCAAGGATCATCTAGCTCCAACCCCCTGCCATAGGCAGGGATGCTTCCCACTAGCACAGGTCACTCAAGGCCTTGTCCATCCTACCCTTGGACACCTCCAGGAAGGGAGCAGCCACAGCCTCCCTGGGCAACCTGTGCCAGTGTCTCACCACCCTCACTGCAAACAACTTCCTCCTAACATCCAGCCTAAATCTCCCCTCTGCCAGTTCAAACCCATTGCCCCTTTTCCTGTCATTAAAAGACCTTGTCAACAGTCCCTCCATAGCCTTCTTGTAACCCCCTTCAGATCCTGGAAGGCTACTCTAAGGTCTCCTGGAAGCCTTCTCTTCTCCAGGCTGCAGAGCCCCAACTCTCTCAGCCTGTCCTCACAGCAGAGCTGCTGCAGCCCTCTCAGCATCTTGGTGGCCTCCTCCGGACCCGCTCCAACACTTCCATGTCCTTCCTGTGCTGGGGGCTCCAGAACTGCACACAGGGCTCCAGATGGGGTCTGAGGAGAGCAGAGTAAAGGGGCACAATCCCCTCCCTTGCCCTGATGGCCACGCTTCTTTATTTCCACAGTGAAAGCACAGCACCTGTGATCTGAGTGCTTGCACAGCTATGCAGGAAAAAATCATTCTGTGCTTTCTACAATTTCTAAGCAATTTATGACAAGCCACCTCATAGCCACAACTATGTCAACTGGAGTCAGCTGTCTTGGTTACTGAGATCACAGCCTTAGTGTCAGGAGTGAGGAGCTGCTTAACACACGTGGAGGTTTTACTGTAACACTGCTGCATTTGAATTATATCATAAATAAAAGGCTTAAGAGTGCAGCCAAGTTAATACTTGAAATTAGAAATCTTTCTGCAATCAGAGAATCTTTAAGTAGATAAAACCCCTTACCTTGTGAAAGGCACTGATTAGCCAGAGCTACCTGTCCAGAGTGTAAATACAGATTGAGACGGGTGAAGATGCTGCTCAGCGATGGAATTGTAATGAAGCAGAAGGCAACGCAAGCCTGGAGCAGATTGAGAAAAATTCATGCAGTTATAGCAATCATTACTGATTTAATACACAATTAGGAATCAAAATCTGTAAATCAGTTTTGGAGAAGACTTTCAGTAAAAGGCAAATATTATGTGGAGTCCAAAATCAGCAACTTCAAATTTCTCATTGTTATTTCAGTACTTCTAACAATATTTATTACTGCTGTCATTATGAGTAGATTGGCTCAATTCTTGCTCCAAGAGCAACGACCTTGCAGCTCAAGACCAAAATCTAAGTAGAAAAGCAGACTACTGGTGCTCAGGGACAGTCCATTTGCTAAACTGGGTAAAGCATGTGCCTTGTGTACACATGGCAGGAGGAAGCAGGTCTAGTGCAGCATGCTGCAACTTCAGATCTCCTGGAGCAGCCCAGACCCCTGTGAGGAGAGCAGCTCCCAGTGCCACCCTAGCTATCCTTGTCCAGGGCAGCATGCACTGGTGCTGTGAACAAAACTCCATTCATTACCAGCAGCACGTGTAAACTCCCTCCTGACACACAACTGTAACTCATTGCTGCCTTTCAGGTGAGAAGAAAGGCACACAAGTAGCTGGCATAGCCTGTGACACTTCAAAGCTCAGCAGTCATAGGGGGGCTGGACTTGAGCTCTGGAGGTCCCTTCTAACCCCTACCGTTCTAGCATTCTATGCCCACACCTGTACAGACTCAGAGGCAGAAAAGCCAAACTCAGAAAGCTGAAATTCCAGTACTGCTTTCAGCACAGCTGCACTGCTGTTATGAGACAGAAGCTCCAACAGATTCTCTTCTCCCTGTCTCTCCTTTCTGTGACTGAGTTACACAGACATTAAGTATTTTATTCAAATGTCATTTCAAGGGCTCAGCTTTCTAGAATTCACATAAACACTCCTCCAATAAGTCTTCCTTTAGAGAGGGAGTCAATCTTGCTGCTCTTTCTTAACACAAAGCTCTTCTGAGACACTTTGGGTCTTTGGTTTTTTGTTGTTTTTTTTAATGGCAGCATTTAGCTTTAGAGAGTGAAGATCAATGGCAAAAACAGAAAATGAGGCTACAAAGTAGTGCCAAAAATACTACCAGTTTGTAAAAATTCTACACTAAGGTGGCAGCAGATAGTAGTACCTGCTAAGGAGGCAGGCTGAGAGTTTAGCAGAGGAAGACCTACCCTGACAAACGCAGCAGTCTTTCTGGAATGATTTCCTTTCATCACCCTTCTTGTTTCCATTGCTAACTGGTTCACAGACTACACATGAAAAAAGAAGAGTAAAAGATTTATTAGGTCAATGGCAAGTAACAACTCTATGGTGCACTGCATGCATTTAGAGAACAGGAACTGCCAGAAAGGGCCCCAGGATGGTGTGGCCTGGCTGTACTATCTGGGTTTTGGTTGGAGAGTTTTTGCAACTGCTTTTGAAAGCAAATATGACTCTGAAGCTTTGTGGATTTATTCAGTCAGAGTACTGTTGTCACCTCCTTCCTGGTGTAAAAACAATCATGCCTGGCTAAAACACTTTAAAAAAACTACAAAACACAACCAACCAAAATACCAAAAGGATTTAAGAGAAGATGCAATGCTGCAAAGGAGTAAGGTGCAGCTAATGCTCACCTTGCATAGTGCTCAGCACAAAAGAGATTAGCCTTCCCCATCACAGCAGGACTCTGCCTGTATCTGCAGCCAGACACACTCTAATCTCTTCGATGGAGGGTTACAGAGGACAGAGCCCAAATGTTGAATGCACAAAGGTGCCATTTATTTTATTAAACCTGAAATCTCTTGCAAGATTGGCAGTTTGCTTTGCTGCAATGATACCATGCATGCCTGTCAAGCAAGAAGTTCAGAGAGTTTAGGGTGATAAAATGAGAGGTGAGATCAAAGCCTACTTTAAAAACACCTGATAAAAAGGCTTCAGCTTTATTTTGACATAGACCCATAATCTGGGCAGGGAATGGGAGA
Source organism: Eubucco bourcierii (assembly GCA_013396675.1). NCBI lineage: Eukaryota > Metazoa > Chordata > Aves > Piciformes > Ramphastidae > Eubucco > Eubucco bourcierii. Next base: position 299,667 of record VWZE01025451.1, on the reverse strand, counting down.
ACTGCAAATATATTCTCAGTGATTAGGAGCGTGCAGCTGAAACTGTAGCTTACATGAATCAGTTGGATTAGTACAGGCTCCAGGTTGCAGAACATTGACCTGGCTTCAACATAGAAACTCAGCTGCTGTTCAAAGTCACGGCCAAATGAAACCTACAACAGACAAAGAGCCTTCAATTTCATGCTTGCAGCCCATTAGCTTCAAGAAATACAAAACTGGCTGTGGAGAAACCACAGGTATGCAAAAGTCAGAAAGCCCATACAGGAAAAAAACCCAAGCATGAATGACAAAGTATCACCTGGAGAATCTCTCTGCTTTTCACTGTGTTCCAAAGGAGAGGGTTCAGGAAACCCTGAAAACCCTCCAAGGGGCTTTTGGTCTACACTCCACAGCATTGTCTACCTCACAGATCAAATCTTTATCAAGAACACAACATGTAAATTCTGGATTTGTGAAGTAGTCTCAAAACTAACAGAACTCCTGGCTCTTTACAGAGTGTGGGGACTTGGTATTTCAAAAGTCAAACAACAAGGGGCAAAACAAAACAGCACAAAAAAAAAAAATAGAAATAGCTCCATGAAGCTTCAAAACAGCACCAAAAAAATAGAAATAGCTCCTGAAGCTTCAGATTCCTGTAATTTCTCATAGGTAAAGAGAAATGAGCATGTTCCTAACCAGTTATGCCAAGAAGAGAAGCAGGTTTTCCTTGAGTTTGGTGAATAAAAGTAAGCTTATATAAGACTGCAAAAGTCTGCAATCTTGTGTGAGAACACCCCGCTTCAAGCCTGGAGATTTCAAAAGCACAAGTGCTGTCAGCTGGAGTGTCTCAGCTGTCAATTAAAAGCCAAGGAACAGAAACAGTCTCCAGGCAGTCTACATTTGTGTATTCAAATGGATTTTTTTTTTCTACTAGAAGTCAAGGTTGCATCATTTATTGTTTCTCAAGCCACATGCAAAAGAAGTTTTTACAGAATTGCAATTCAAACTGCATCAAACCCATACAGAGAAAGCTCAAAAGGAACTGCACCAGAACACAAAGGATTGCTTCTTACATTACAGACAACTGACAGGTGCCTTTGCAACTCCTGATTTCTGAGACTTAGTCTCAGGAAACCTTCTCTGAGAATGTAAATGTTTCCACAAAAAGCTGTCTCTAAGTCACAACTGCTTTGGCCTCCACATCTCATGGTGTGCTGCTCTGAAATCTGTAACTAGTCATTTGCTGCTACTAGGATTTCCCTCTTCCCCCCAAACCAAGACTGTAAAGCCACATCAATGTGGGAACTCCTCCTAAAGGCTATTATACAACATCAAACTGCATATAAAGCTTAATAAAGCTATTAAATAGCCTGCTATTCCAGCTGAAGAGAAAGCAGCCATCCAGAGCTAAATTCCCAGAACTATGACAAGGGGAAAAGAGGCCAAGTAGAGACAAAGGCTGTCAGCTCTGACTGTGTGAAAGAAAAGCCAAGCACTGGGGGTACCTGGTTAGAGAACAAAAAGAGCTGGGGAACAGCTCTCTAAACCAACCTGACAGCTCAAACCCAACAGACAAGAGCAAAACATTTTACGAGGGAGGGAAGGGTTAAAAATCACTTTCAAGACCAAAAAATTGGAGTTTGTGTGGGATTACTAATTTGAGACAAAATACTTTATTTATGAATGAAAATGAACAGAGAGAAGAATAACAGAACCAGAACCACAGACTGGGAGGGGTGGGAAGGGACCAGCAAAGACCCCCGAGTCCAACCTCCCCAAGAGGAATTTATTCCCGGTGAGTTTCAAGAGAGCTCTGGGCAGCCTGATCCAGCTGAGGATGCCCCTGGCTTACAGCAGAGGGGGTTGGACTCGATGACCTGTGGAGGTCCCTTTCAACCCAGACCATTCTATGCTTCTATGCCGTTTCTGTTTTGTAAATCTAGTACTGGTTCCAGATTTGTATAAATAAATCCTTCCCATAAATCAGTGAGCTCTCTGAAGCTGTGACAGGCAAAGCTCAAACTGCTGTTTAGCTCTGCAATTCTTCCCATGTTTTCTGCAAGATTTCAAAGCCCAGCAGAAAACCTGATTAAAGGAACAAGATGTGCACTCTCCCACTGCACCATGGCAGTTTCAGCACATGCAGGCTTACTTCACTAAAATACACAGGTTGGGGTTTTCAGTGGTCTTAAGCAAGTCAGACACATCACTATGTCTGCCTCAGACACTGCTTCTGGAGCACGTCCAGAGAAGGGCCACGAGGATGAGCAGAGGGCTGGAGCACCTTTCCTATGAATAGAGACTGAGGCAGTTGAGGCTGTTCAGTCTGGAGAGGAGAAGGCTCCCAGGTGACCTTCTTGCAGCCTTGCAGTATCTTAAGCGGGCTACAAGAAAGCTGGGGAGGGACTTCTTAGGATGTCAGGGAGTGGTAGGACTGAGGGGAATGGAACAAAGCTAGAAATGGGAAGGTTCAGACTGGATGTTAGCAAGAACATGAGGGTGGTGAGAGCCTGGAAGAGGTTGCCCAGGGAGGTGGCAAAAGCCTCATCCCTGGAGGTGTTTAAGGCCAGGCTGGATGAGGCTGTGGGCAGCCTGACCTAGTGTGAGGTGTCCCTGGGCATTGCAGGGGCATTGGAACTGGATGACCCTTGTGGTCCCTTCCAACCCTGACTGGTTCCATGATTCTCCTGGGGATCCCAAAGAAATCCCAGCCATCAGGTACACCCCAACAGTTGCACACAACTGTCACTCACCATTTTGATGAATCCATTTATCAAAGCTGCTAACAGTCTCTTCTCATCCTCAAGGGTTAGTGCACTGTAAGGGAAGATTTATATGGCAAATGCTAGAATATTACTTAACTGTGAAGGTTCAAAGGACAGAGAGTAGTTTATGTAATGCAATATCCATATAAAATACTTTCTGCACACTAAGACCACTTAGCTCAGGATATTAGCCACAAAGCAATAAGCCAGTTTTAACAGAAATATCACACACCAAACTAAATGCCACATTTTAAGATGCATGTAAAAATTGCTAAGAATGTCTTTAGATTTTACAGGAACTCAGAACTTGACATCAGGAGTAGGAAGCCAAGTTAATGTTCCTTACTGCAGCAAGGAAGTGGCTTCAGTCTTGTGTGCAGGAGAACTTAAGGAGGAACTGATGATAAAACCAAAGAAATTAGTAAATCTATTCTTAGAAGGAAGTTACCCTATTGAAGAAGAAGAGCTTTGCAAATGCACTTTAAACAGTGTGTGTGGTAGTGAATGTATTTAGTTTAGACACAACAGCAGCTTGTTCCATTTGGCTTCTAAGAGATTCTTTGAGGGTTTTTTTGTGCTTTGGGATTTTTTTGGTTTTTATTGTGGCTTAGTTTTTTTGTTTGGGGTTTGGTTTTTGGTTGGATTTGGTTTGGTTTTGTTTGTTTGGGACTTTTGGGGTTTTATTATGGTTTGTCTTTTTTGTTTGGGGTTTGGGTTTTGGTTGGTTTGGTTTGGTTTTGTTTGGGATTTTTTGGGGTTTATTGTGGTTTGGGGTTTTTTTGTTTGGGGTTTGGTTTTGTTTGTTTGGGATCTTGTTTGTTTTATTGTAGGTTTTTTTTTGTTTGGGGTTTGGTTTTTGGTTGGTTTGGGTTTGTTTGGGATCTTGTTTGGGGTTTTTGGGGGTTTTTTTTTGTTTGTTTTGGTTTGGGGTTTGGTTTGGTTTTGTTTGTTTGGGATTTTTTGGGTTTTATTGTGTTAGGTTTTTTTTTGTTTGGGTTGGGGTTTTGGTTTTGTTTGTTTGGGATTTTTTGAGTTTTATTGTGTTAGGTTTTTTTTGTTTGGGTTGGGGTTTTGGTTTTGTTTGTTTGTTTGGGATTTTTGGGGTTTTATTGTGTTAGGATTTTTTTGTTTGGGTTGGGGTTTTGGTTTTGTTTGTTTGAGATTTTTTGGGTTTTATTGTGTTAGGTTTTTTTTGCTTGGGTTGGGGTTTTGGTTTTGTTTGTTTGAGATTTTTTGGGTTTTATTGTGTTAGGTTTTTTTTGCTTGGGTTGGGGTTTTGGTTTTGTTTGTTTGAGATTTTTTGGGTTTTATTGTGTTGGGGTTTTTTTGTTTGGGTTGGGGTTTTGGTTGGTTGGTTGGGTTTGGTTTTGTTTGTTTGTGTTTTGTTGTTGTTATCTGTTTGTTTTTAAATCACTAACATCACCTTGTTACCATGCTGCCTTTTTGATCTCTCAGTAAGAATCCAACTAAGCCTGTATGTCAAATGAATTCCCTTTCAAGATTATCACAGATACCCATTTGTGACACTATTCTACAACAGGAGTCCAAACCTGATTCAAAACAAATTTACATCACATGAAAATCCACTAAGTCAAAGCTGTTTCACTGAAAATGGATGAACAAAAAGTTCAGCTACAATTAACTAACACAGTTTAATGCTTTTACTGCTATATGCTTTGACCTTTAGTATATCAGTTACCAATTTCCTAGCTCAGACACCAGATGGGAAGAGAACAATAGTTTTATTATACAAATTCAGTAAAGGAGGAAAGAAAATCTCAGCATGATTAGCTCATTAGTGCACTGCCAATCAAAAGAGTCAACTGATGGGCTGGGAGAGGCTCAGCAGACTTGTAATGAGATCTCCAGGTCAGTTATGGGTTTCCAGTTCAATTCTGAATCAGACCCCTACCAGTCTAAAGGCTGTTATCCTCCAACAGCTGTCACAGGGGTCAGGGAGCCCCACACAATGGTTTGGCAGTTTCCTCAGCCAGGATGTGAGAGCAGACATAGAAGTTACTTCATTAGTTAGAATTTATGACGATTTGCCAGCAAGAGCTGACAGAGCACAACCAGCTAAGAACTGCTTGCTGGTTTAGGGGATTTTAAGGATCTCGGCAAACTACCAAATTGTTTTGGCCAAAATGTCAGAGGGAGCACCAAATATGGATTGACAAACACTCCTTAATTTTTTAAGCTGTTTTAGCTTCAATATACTGCTCCATTTCAAGGCTGAAGTAGCTTTTACTGCAAGATACAGCCAAATAAGGTGTTCTAAGCCCAAATGAAGCACTCTAGCTGCTATGAATTGCAATTACATGCCAAATGGAACTTCTTTATTGGCAATAAATCTTGCATTCATGGCATATTAGGGCTGAGAAAGTTAAATTTCCTTTACAGTGTCTGCCATACTAAGAGGTTCTTGGCTCAGAATGCCAAAAGAAATTGTGTCCCTTACAAGTCTACTCAACCCAAACCAGACCTTTGCTTTTACAGTCGAACATCTGCAGCATTGTGCTTCTGTCCCTATCCAATTAGACACAAATTTATGTGTGATTTTTGAAAGCGATCTACAAACCACAAATGTTTTCCACATTGCACAACTGCTATTCAAACAATGAGCATGCAACAGGGCACTCAGGATCCCTAATGACCCCAGCACTCAAGGCCAAGGGGAAAAGAGGAGGAATTAGGGAAAAGACATTGGTGGTTCAAGAGGTTCTCCTCTATTCTAGTTTCCCCTGCTCAAGTTCCTAGGGACCTCCCAGGTGTTGCCTTAAAGATTTCACACTCCTTTGTAAGGGATAAAATGAGTGGCAAATAAAAAAAGGTCTGAGTATAACAACCCGTGCTTTAATAGCAACTTGCTCATTTACATCTCACAATTCGTTTATTACTCACTGCAACTCAGAGTAAATTGGTTCCACTCTGAAAAGTATTTTTTAAAGATTGGATTGCTTTGTGTCTCTGCTTCACAAGAAAGCTCTCTCACTGCTACTTTCCTTTTAAAATTCTGCTCCAGTACAGAAATTAAAGCAGTAATTAGAGAGCAAATGGTACATGCTGCCACTGCATGGCACAGCTCCTCCATCACCACTAATTGGATTCATGTCTTAATCCACCACGAAGCAAACAGCCTCAGACACCTGAACCTGGACACCCAGCAGCCAGACTTTGCACAGACACCAGTTACTAGTATGAGTCAAGATAAGTCTTACTTCACAGAATCATGCATGGTCTTGCAGATGTGCAGAAGAGCATTGAGGATAACAGGATCCTTTGTAGATTCCTGCTGATGCCTACAAAACATTTTAGAAGCAGTGATGAGAAGTCCTGCTCTGTCAAAACACAAACCAGCAGTCAGGATAACACCAGTCCAATGCCTACTTCCAGCTACCAGTGTTGTGTGACACCACAGAAGTTTGATGTTCATCATTTTTAACCAGAAGAACTCCAAAGATCAGGTGGTTCAGAGAGGTACAATTCCCACAAATGCCACTCAAGGAATATTATCTTAATACATGGAGCTCTGCTGCCAAGCCACAGAATCTGACTTCTTAACAGGTGCAACAAGTTAGATGTGTGATACTGAGGCAACTGCAGAACACCAAAACAAAAGCAATCCTAGATCTAGTAGGAAGAAACAGAGGTTCTCAGCTACTGAGGGACAGGCAGGAAGGACAAATAGCATGTTTAGGTACACAGGCACCAGTGCAGTGCAACACCACTTAGATGATTAAGGAGCTGCAGCACCTTTCACATGAGCAAAGGCCAAGAAAGCTGCAACTGTTTAGCCTAGGGAAGAGAAGCCTGGGAGGGTTGCTTATCAGTTTATATAAATATCTAAAGAGAAGGTGAAAGAGCAAAAAACTGTTTCAAGGAAGCTGGTAATTATTTGAAAAGGAAAGGGCTGTTTGGCTGAACAATATCTGAAGATGGAGCTTCACCTTCCAAGTTCATTTTCAGCTGCGGAAATGCTGATTTTCCTCCCTAATGGAGTTTCTAACAAGAGACTGCATCTTTCTCCACTACAGCCAGGGAACAGTTCTGAGCTGTCACATCAGTTGGAATTAACTTTCATAAACCAACTAAGGCAACATAAATTAAAAAAAAAANAAAAAAAAAAAAAAAAAAAAAAAAAAAAAAAGCTCAGATAACAACTATTTCACTAATCCACAGCAAGTCAGCACTGACACATTTACCTCAGCTTCATCTCTCTTTGACAAAACTGACACCTGTTGGTTTTTTTCATTCTCCTTCCATAGCCTGGTACAACTTCACAGCTAAGTGGCCCACACGCTGCCTCACCTTCCCCACACGCTGCCTCACCTTCCCCAGCCATCTCTCAGCACATTTCCCCAGACCCTTCAGAGTGAATTCTCTACTTACTTAATAAAAGATTCCATAATGCACTTGCAAATCTCCACTCTCACACTTTCCTTCTGGAACATATCCAGAAATGGCAAGAATTTCTCCTGGAAGTACATACACGTAAGAAAAAAAAATAAAAAATCAGGTATTCTCCACACAACAGCCCAAAACAATCACTTTGGCTAAGTTTTCTCAGCACAGCTAGTTTAGTTAAAATGATTTCAATGTTTTTAGAAGACAGTAATTGTGTGAAATAAATGGTTGAAAGATCCATCACATTTATTGACTGAAGAGATCCAGACTAAAACACAAAGCACAGAACTGTCTGAATCAAACGTTGTAAAGCAGTCATATGCTCAAGCATGACAAATTCAGGTATCTATGGGAAGAAAAGACAGGAGATTAAAAACTGCACACAGGCCAGATGCCAGCAGTCATATCACATATGTCCAGGATAACTCCTGAAGGCCCAAGACACTAAAACTTTCTTCAAAGATAAGGGTTTATTTCTTAAAATACTGAAATAATAGGACCACAAAGATGCTGAGAGGGCTGCAGCAGCTCTGCTATGAGGACAGGCTGAGAGAGTTGGGGCTCTGCAGCCTGGAGAGGAGAAGGCTTCCAGGAGACCTTAGAGTAGCCTTCCAGGATCTGAAGGGGGCTCCAGGAAAGCTGGGGAGGGACTATTGACAAGGGCTTGCAATGCCAGGACAAGGGGCAATGGGTTTGAAGTGGCAGAGGGGAGATTGAAAGGGGTCGTTAGGAAGAAGTTGTTTGCAGTGAGGGTGGTGAGACACTGGCACAGGTTGCCCAGGGAGGTTGTGGCTGCTCCCTCCCTGGAGGTGTTCAAGGCCAGATTGGACAAGACCTTGAGTGACCTGTGCTAGTGGGAGGTGTCCCTGCCTATGGCAGGGGGTTGGAACTAGATGATCTTTGAGGTCACTTCCAACTTTACCATTCTGTGATTCTATGATAATTACTTTCTGCATCACCTGAAGAACAGAGCAAGGGTTGGGGTTTGAGAACTATCTGAATAACCTGTGGACAGGACTCCAAACCCACAGGATCAGTTTGGAATTTTACTCAACTGGTTTCAGTACTTTGACACTTGCTGTCAATCTTACAAGAGGTAGAGAAAGAAGAACCTAAGAGTCTCTGCCCCTCCAAGTTTCACTTTGTTTCGGTGCCAAACTTAAGCCCCAGGACAAAATAATGATGTATCATAATAAAGAATGCTATAAGCAATTATATGACCACACCAATAAAGGGTGTTTTATCTTCCATTGTCACCCATGGCACAATGACAGAGAGAATCTAACAGTCTAAGGTGCAAAAGAAAGGCACAGAAAATATTCATTATTCTCCTATCAATTTAACCAGTAAATAGCAAAAAGCTTCAAAAAGCTTTCTGCACTTTACCAATTCAATTAAAAAGTTCTCTCGTTATGTGAGCTTGCAAATAATCCAAATATCCAAGTCAGGTAAATTCTCTTGCAGTACATTGCAACCTAATCTGTAAAAATGTCTTAAACAGAGTATCACTCACCACTGAAAAAAGCAGAGAGAAGTCATAGATGTAGGTAATAACTTTCTGAATAATTGACTGCAGCTAAAGGGAAAAAAAGGAAAAGAGGAAAATGATTGTAAGATGAGTTAAGACTACCCACAGCACAGATTATTGTTTCTTAGTTATTCATAGAACACTGGCTTGGAAGATACTTCAAGCCTTCATCCACATAATTTCTTTTCCCAAAGCAGGATCAACTACAGCTATGCTGTTGCTAGCAGATAGTTTTCCAAGATGCTTTTCAGAACTCATTTGAAGAGAAGCTGAACAGCCTGCCTGCCTTTCATTTGTCCTTTACTTGTTCCCCAGCTCTCTAGACTTAAACCCCACAAAAAACCAAACCAGCTTGCTTCTTTTATAGGCACTTCATCTACCCTCCAAATAACCACAAAAACCTTCCTCTAGAACCTCTTCAGCTAATCCATCTCTCACCTGGCATGCAGTAATTCACCGAAGTTGTAACAATACCAGGCAGAAATGGATTATTTGATGGTTTACCTCTGCTCAAACAGCCTGCCATGATTGCCAATGTCCTTCAACAGACCACAACTGATGCAGGAATTAACCACTGCTACTCCTAAACACATAAATCACTCCAGTTTAACATTTTTCTGAACCTAAAAATTGATGTGCAGGGGAAAATGGAGGAACAAATCAGAACACTACACTGTTCCAAAAGGCTTCCCAAATTACAGTCAGGGTTTAAAAATTTTAATTCTGTGACAAGAGATATCAATGATATTTAGTTGCATCTAACAAAATCCACACTAGGTTTTTACAGACTGGGCAAAAAAAATTCTTTACCTGTGGGTAAGCATCTTCAAATGCTCGGTCAGGAGTCATGTGCTTGATAACATCAGCCAAAACTGTATTGACCTCTCGCTTCTGTGCAGCAAAAAATGAGGTTACAAAGCAGTCATGAAGCCAGCACTTAAATACCTGAAAACTAGGTGGGTAATTTATTTCCATTTCCCAAAGCATCAGATTCTGCAAGCTCCAGTTAAGCCAGGAGCTCTACCATAGCTCTGGTAAATCCTTCTTTCACCCGGTCCATCTGCACTAAGACACAGAGCAGTGGGACGTGGTAGCAACTCTTCCAAAGCCCTATCTATTGTCCCTACCCAGCTTCCATCAAAGGGCACACACTCTGTTCATTGCTCCTCTGTTTCTAACACCAAGCTGCTAATAAAACCACTTAGTCTGTATCCCAAAACCTTCCAAGGAGACAAAGAGACTTTCACCTACCGTAAAATGCCTGCAGGTATACTCCACCCACACTTCAGCACAGTTGATGTAATCCTAGAAAGAGAGGGGTCTTGTGTTACACAGATCTACAGGGCCTTAGCAGACAGACACTTGCAGAAATCACAAGAATGAGCTCCTCAAGATCTAGCACTAATGACAACCCTCCAACGTTGCTGATGCAGAATTATGCTATGTAGAACTGTTATACTGAAGCAGAGCTCGGGAAAGCAGGGATCACAGGCAGACATTACAAGGCAGCCTTTTGGCTTGGGTCCAGAAAAGGTAAATCAGGCCATGCTAACTCATCAACTGGCTACAGTTCTGCCCAACCACAGAATCAGCAGGGAAATAGGTGTGCTGGTTTGAGAAATGAAAAAAATATATATTCTAGGCTGTGAAAAGCAAACAGTGGTGATGTCTGCTGCACTCATAGGCCTGCCGGGATGTATACAAACCAAGGACACAAACACAGATAATAGAGAGTCTTCCTCTGGGAGCTGCTGTGTCTGCTGGCCTCTCTGCTGTGTAACTCAACTAACCACTCTGCTTCTAACTCCCCTGGCCCAGCCTCCAAACTCACCTTGCACATAAGGCAGACCCTGGGCTAAGGCAGAGGGGTGGGGAGAAGGTGGAAGGGTGGTTGGGAGCCCCTCCTGGGGACTCTGATTTCTGGGAGGGGAGTTGTGTTTCTGTATTCCCTTGAACTTGTCTATGTCTGTAACTATTCCTGTCTGTTGTGTCTGTCTCTGCTTGTACATTGTGCTGAGCTGTAAATAGAGCTTCAGTCCTTAACTTCCAGCCCCCTGAGTCTAGTCTGGGGGATTTTCATTTGGGGGGGGTCAGGGATCTCCCAAACCATCACAGGACAGACAAGTCACCCACCTGTGGGTTCTTCAGCTTTGTTATAACCTTCCAGGCTTCATTTAATATTTGATGGCGATCACTTTCAGGAGGATCAGCCAATGCCAGATTTAACCCCAAGGAGCGGAAGAGGAGATGCTGCAAGTTAATGAGAGCTTTTCAATTAAATACAGAAGGTGCCTGTCAGGCCAGCAGTGCTCTGGGAGGCACAGTGCAGGTTTGTGCAGCAAACCATCTTTTATTGAAATGGTGTGCAAGTTCTGTAGGTAATGTGGAGCACAAAGCACACTGTCAGGCAAGGAATAGGAACTGTTACAGGTTACCTACGAGAAGTTACCTTTGGGAATCCAGACTCATCACACTCCTTAATCATGCCAATGAAATCCATAGATCTCGTGGCAATAAACTCAGCTCTGAAGGCTGACATGACCGAGTTCAACAGCAAGGCACTGCAACGAGCAGAACACAAATCAATGCAGCTCCACACCACCTAACATTGTTGTCCCTCTAGCCACACTGATCTCAACTTAGGCTGCCAACTGCCCCATATCTATTTCACATTTTGAAGGAGGGAATAAAGAAGAAAAATCCTGAATCAAGCTTGCATCCATGAGGCTTAATAAAGCTATGCTAAGGAAACCCAGACAGCATTAAACCACCGGATAAGGAAAAAGTAACTCGGCCTGCAGAATACTTGTTCCACACCAGTTGTTTTTTAAGCCATCACTTTAGCAGAGGTTTATTAGAAATATCAAGTAAAGCAGGAGTAGTTGACATGCTTAGAAACTTACTCTCTCTTTTGAAGCAGAGTTCAGAACTATACTTTGGCAGGGCAAATCTCTGTTGAATTTTTTCTCCCTGAATTAGACTGCTTGAGCATTATAAAAGTCAGATTTCTATCAGCTGAATTAAACTAAGTCCAAGCAAACAGTCATTATGATATGATAACCAGCAATGACACCTTTAGACATCTCTAATTAATAATTCAGACCCATAATTGTATTTGAAGCTGAAGTTACTGATGGAAGATGGAGCTCAATGCGTTGCTGTAAAACCCAGCTTACTGCTTCTGTTATGCAAACAGAAGAAACGAAATCCAGTCTCATTCAAAAGGCAATTCCTCTGGGCAAACTCAGCCATGAGATAGCACAGAAGCTGCCTCACAAAAACACTGTGTCCTTCCCTAGTCTGAAGAAGACAGTTTGAATACAGGGCAGTTTACCTTGAGGGGAATTCTGTGGAGCACTTAAAATAGCCCAGTGTGCTCTGTGTTCCTGCCTGAGCATTAGTGGTCTCACTGCAGTCCGACTGGAATTTGCTTTTCTCATTAGACAACTACTTCCAGTTCAGTGGCTACATGCTTTGCTACAGAGAGGGGCAGGCTGTCACTTCTCACTTAGATGGCTGCAATGTAGTTCATAGAACATACTGAGGTTATTTAAAGATTTATATACTGATGCCTTCTGCTCTGTAATATTTTCACAGTCATGAGAAGACAAAAAACACAGAGCTCCGCCTTAAAAGAAAAGCACCACACTTTATAGAACATTTAAACTGGATTATTCAACTTTCCAATAAAAAAAAGAGACATCCTCAAAACATTTCTTTCAAAAATCCCTCATCACATTCAACATTTTGCCCCTCCTTCAAAGAGCAAACAGGTACAGGGCTGAAGCACCCAGTCCACCTTTACAAGGAATGCTAAAAGGGGATTTGAAAATGAGTTCCACAAAACAAATCAACATCTACACAAAATCCCTAACCCAGCAGAGCATGTGGATTATCTTTACCCACATTATGCACCCTGATCCAACAGCATCTTCATCTCACATCTTTAAATCACACTTTGCCTGCACTCCTTCGCTCAGTCACAGAATGCTAATGCTGCCGTTCCTCAGGTAAGGGACAAGATTTTTGTTCCTCAGCCACTGCAGAACTGAACTGTGCAAAGCACATCAGAAAAATACAACAGATAGCTCAAACCTTTACCAGAACTCAGCCCTTCTACCCAACAAAATGAACTGAGATTAGCTCATCAGCAAGACAAATTGCTTTCCCACAGCTGAGAAAGTACATCCAAGACTTTCAGACTCTGTTCCTGAGCTCCTTGATAAAAGTGACTGCACACAGACTCCTAGGAGACATTTTGGATAATATTCATGTTTAAAAAAAGCAGTTGTCTAAATACTGCCATTTCCTAAGGTGTCCCTTGTAAAAGGCATGCATGGGCTGGCTGCAGTCAGTGATGGCTAGGAAGAAGGAGGAGAAGGAAACTATAAAATGAAGCACAACCAGGAATCAGAGCCATCACTGATTGAGAACACATTACATGTCCCAGACTTTGGCTTAGGAGTCAAAATGAAGCAACCAAGTCAAACTACTTAACTTTTGCTCTGCAAGTAATCTACCATATTTTAGAATTCATCTCTGGAAAACAGATGTTCATAGTCACAATTCAGTGAGCTCAAAGGAGAGAGAGAGATTTTTATTATGGTGACTCACGAGGGCTCATTACAGACAGTAATGAGTCTTCTGCATTGTGCAATACTTACTTGTTCCCCAATTTTTTGCATCTCTCCATCATCTCAGTAAGAAGGACCTGGAAGAATTACTTATTAAAAATCAGTGAGTAGAGACCCTGAAAATAAATGTGGCTTTGGTTACCGAAGCCAAGTCTCCCAAAAGGAGTTTTCATTACCTGACCAACACCCTCCAATAATCCTGTCTCACCCTGTATTTACAACACAGGAGGACAATGATGCACAACAGTGCATAAACCACACCTACTCTGACATTTTAACCAAAACCACCATTTGATGGAAGTCAAATCTGCAATCTTCTAGCCAGGCCGTTTCTCAAAGCAATCCCTGTTTGCCAGCCAGGTCAATTATCTCTGGCAGGAGAGCTGAGGATTGCCAGGTGGGGTTGGTCTCTTCTCCCAGGCAATCAGTAGAAGAACAAGGGGATACAGTCTCAAGTTGTGCCAGGGGAGGTCTGGGTTGGATGTCAGGAGAAAGTTCTTGCCAGAGAGAGTGATTGGCATTGGAATGGGCTGCCCAGGGAGGTGGTGGAGTGCCCATCCCTGGAGGTGTTCAAGACAAGCCTGGCTGGGGCACTTAGTGCCATGGTCTGGTTGATTGGCTGGGGCTGGGTGCTAGGTTGGGCTGGGTGAGCTTGGAGGTCTCTTCCAACCTGGTTGATTCTATGATTCTGTGAACTTTCTGCCACAGAATACAAAGCAGACTGACATTAAAACAGTCTGTTGATTATGCAGAGCAATTAAAAAACTACAGTTGATTCAAAGCATTTTTCTATCTCTATGACAGAAGAAACTGAGGAATTCAGGAAATAAAGACTAAAGCTAGCATGAAACAAACAGGAACACTGCCTGTAAGTGTAACCTGGGCTTTGTGGAAATGAATGTTCTTCCTGCATAGAGAGAGAGTTCCTAGGCTATTTATATTTACTTTCACACTCATCTAAGTGCTGACAGAGAGGGGTTAGCAGGCAAAACTGAACTCTTCACCCCACCACTTACATTAGCATCAAGCATTACCATGCCTGCTTACCTCGGGAGCACGGTATGCAATGCACTGTAAGATCCAGTCTATAGCAGGAGAATATAGAGTCAGATACAAAGGAATCTCCACACACTGTTCTACCAGCTGGTTCTGAACTGTATCCTCATGAATCTGTTGAAATAAAAGACAAAGCCATGGTTCTGCATTTAACAGGAGCTACGATAAGCTGGACAAAGGTTGTGTGAGAATGGAAACAACAGACAAGATCGTGCAGATATCCTGAAGTATTCCTTGCAAGCTGGGGAAAAACTATCAAGTTCATAACATCCATTATTAAGTATAGAAACATCCTAAATAAAGCAGATTCAGCTATTCAGAATGTATGTCAGTTTCCCATACTACATCTGGGCACAGAACAGTTCCTAAGTCTAGACTTCAGAACTTCAAAGATCGTTCAGGATTAAGGAGTGTGTTTATCGACTCTACATATAAAACACCTCTTTACTTACTTGTTTAAACGTTAGAAGAAAATCAAAGAAGTTTTTGTTAAGGCTTTCTTTCAGCTGTGGTGCCACTTCCATCCCAACCTGCATGAAAAGAGAAATCAAGATTTCACCTGCACCTAGCACTGCGACTCGGCCGTAAGACTTTCTTAAAAGAAAGACTCTCCATCATAAAGCAACAGCTAAATCAGAGCTTTGCTTTGTGAGAAGGAAGAGGCAGTCTGCTGATTACTTCATACAAACCCAAGTGGCTTTCCCTTGGCAGCAGAGCCAGCTACAGGGAGCCTCTGACAGGGATTTCAATGCCCAACGATAGCCTACCCTGCAAAGGTATGCTCTGGCATAGACTGCCACCAGTGGGTCGCCAATCCCTCTGATCATAGACGTCAGCCGTGGCAGGCATTCTGAAATCCCCCTGTGAAGATTTTCCAGACATGAAAATCAGATTTAAGAGTTGATAACAGATATCACCTACAGAGAAATCCAGCAGCCACCTTGCAGACTGGCAGCTGAGCATGAGTTACACAAACACCTGCCACAAGAGGCACGCCAGCTTAATCTGTTATGTCAGAAGTAAAACGTGATGTGTCCAGTAACAGGTTAAATATTGAAATTGCAGCATTTGCCATTAGGAGAGGTGAGAGTTGGACTTGATGATCCCCAGAGGTCCCCTCCAATTCCTGCCACCCTATTAGACAGCCAGGTTGGACACCAGGTTTGCAAAAGACAAGCACAACTGAAAAACTCCCCCTCCAGCCTGGAGGAAGAGCAGAGCTACAGAAAGGCTGTAATTCAATGGGAAGAAAGCAGCAGCTTAAAATGGAACTGGCAGAATTTTTTCCATGTCTCATTTTCCCACAGGTCCTCTTTGACAGAGCTATACTGGTGCCTGCAGATGAGGCCCCTCAATTCCAGTAAAAGACCTGCTTTTGGGGATAATGAAGTTGTCACTATAGTAGCAATTTGGCTCACAAGACTCATTTTGAAATGTAACTGAAAAAGGATGGTTACACATGAAGGAACATTTTCAGCTCAGCAGCTGGCACTGTTTGGCAACACAGGAAGCTTATACCCAGATTTTCAATAGGTAATAGTTTGGTGCTCCTAAATCATTTCCCCAGCTCTGTCTCTACCAATACAGCACATCAATATTTTCCTTTCAGACTTCTATCCTGCCACACTCTTTGTCTTAACCATCTTGCTCCCCTCTGCACCACCTGAAGCTGTTGGGTTTTAGCTTGCAGACTCCAGATGTCACAGTTGTACCTCTACTCCAGAACTGCAAGCACTACTGCATTTCAAAGGGGCATTCTCACAGAGAACTCCAAAAATCTCTCAGCGTTGGCTCTTCTCAGAGGTTTTGCAGGGTTTAGGCTTTGAGATTCATTCTGTCTGTCATTGCCCACAGAATTTGCAGGTTTAACTCCTTAAATTAGTTTCTAAGTTTGCCCATTCACTTCCTTCCCATACTTAGGAGTTACTCTCACGTTTTGGATAGAAACTTATTGCACTTCAGGATTGCTGCTTCCACATAACTAAAATGAAGCCAAGTCAAGGAATAAAACAAAGATACCTGCCATTTAAAAACATGAAGACAAACATACACAAAACATGTATCAAAGGAACTATTTCAAGCTCTTCTGTAATAAATCACAAGCATCAGCAAAGCGTGGTGAGAAAGATCTGCAAGACTTTTGTCTCAAAAGTTCTCACACATTGATTCCACTCTATCACTGCCAAGCTGCTCACAGCCAATAACTCAGCATCCCCTTTACTTTGAAACACGACTCAAACTCAAAACACACAGCCTGAAACACACCAAAGTCAGTGTAAACATCAGATCACTGTGGGGTTTACTGAAACACACATCTTTATTTATGGAAGAGTCTATAAGAAACCAACAGACACACTCAGAGCCTCACTTGACAAGGATACAATCTGGGAATGAGTTCTCTGATGGAAGCAATCTTGAAAAACCAGTTCAAGCAAGTTTCCTTAGCTGTATCATTAACACTCTCTGGAGAAAAATTATCTGAGGAAAAAAAACCAGCAACCAGCAACACAGAAACAGTCAGGTTCTTCCTGAGGAAAAGTTACTTTTCATCCTAGGTTTAAAATTGTGTTCTCTTTCCTTTCAAGGAGATAAATACCAAGAGAAACTAAGCAATACATTTTACATTTGCCTATCAGCAATCTCATGCAGCAGCAAGAATGAAGTACACAGACAGCAAGAAGAGGTAACTCGAGCTTCTATCTTGCATTAAGTCATGCAATTTCAGAAGCCAAAGTCAAGCATTCAAAGCTGATCTCACATCTGCCACTTAGAAATCTCATTCCTGCCTCTCTTTCAAAGCAGGAATTGTGAAAATATAGCAAGGAATCTCCAATAAATATATATATGTATATAGTTCTAAACCAAATACATACATATAAAAAAGATGAAGCACCCAAATTCTGCAATATATTTTTTTAAGAGAATTATTTAAAACTAAATTGCATGAAGAAGGAAACATTAGACACTGAGAGAACTCTCATTTTTGTACACTAAGCATCTAACAGTGAAGCTCTGGGACTATTTGTGTCAGCTGCCAGCAGGAAAAAGCTGCCACTCCCAGGGTGGAACAGATGGGTTAGGGGGACAGTGGTCTGGGCAGGCAGGCACAAAGCTACATGGCTAACTGCCTCCTCCTCTAGGCTGCCTGGAACAGAAGGCAAATAAAGGCTGCTGAGGATCAACCCAGATCTGAGGCAAGATGACTGGGAAGGATGAGTCCCTCTATCCTCAGTGCTAAAGCTACACAATCAGCTTCTGCTGTGACTGACTGCTTGCAAAGCCCTTGTGAAACAGTCTGCATATCCCACTGCTGTCCCAGCCTCAAAGGTGAGAAGCCCCAGCTCCCCACGAGTTCCCAGCTTCCACCACTAGAGAAGCCACATGCTAGATGCTGAGTGCAGGAAAATGTTCTTTCTCATCTAGGACCAGAGTTGTTCTCATCCCACTTTGGTTTGCTTAGTTCCCACAGCACGAGCATGGGGGTTGGGCCTGAAATCCCCAAGGGTTCCCACTGCCACGCACAGCAAGCACAGCACAGATTTTCCTTCTCCCTCCCACTTTTACAGCTGCTTGGGAAGTTCCCAGCAGCAATGCCCCTGGCAGCTGTAGAGCTGCAGCAAGAGCTCCAGAATGGAGGTGACTGTCCATTCATCAGGACCTGCTAAAGGGCCTCTCTGCCTTCATTAATGCTTATAAGAACAGTTTGTCAGACCTGCAACAACCAAATTTCCCTTAAATATTTTCTGCAAGCTTATTTCAAATTGAAGATTTTTCTAGCCTCTGGCTCAAATCCCATGGATTTAACTGCAACCTAATGGTGCTGCTGCACTGCCAACTACAGAGTAAGAATGGTTCATATTTCAAGGACGTGCACTTCCTATGCTTCAACTTGCAATGAAATCCCTGTGCTTCCATGGAAGATTCCAGAGTTTTCCTGGAGAGGCCCTTCCATATACATTCACACTGAACATCTCAAACTAGACTTTTATACTGTGCTGGAACTCCAACTGAAAACACAGAAAGGGCCCAGGTTCGACATATGCTGCCCTGGTAAGCTGATCACCAACTCAATGACAGCCTTCTGCTTCTTCCAAAATTCTTCCCTAACTAAAGCAAAACTATCCAGTTTCAAGTGTAGCAACAAAAACATCTGTTTACCAAAAACTGAGGCTCTCAGCTTTGGCTGGTGTATTGGTGTCATTCACTTCAAGCTATTAAAATACAGTACTTAAAAAAGGAAAAAAGGGAACAGTCTCCCTTCATCTAATTTGGCCATTCATGTTTAATTCTCCCTCTACTTATGCATAATGATTAGTGATTTCAAGCCTCAGCAGGACCTGGTTTATATTTAGTGACATCAAAGTCAAAAGTACACTTTAACATCTTCAGTTAAAGATGCAAACTTGCATGAGCATTGTGACTGGTGGAAGCTATAAGCAATGGATTTTACTCTGTTAAAAACCAAAACTCCCTAGATCCAAACCAGAACTTTTTTCATAGTAGCACAGGTCCTGTTGAAGCCCTCTCGAGTGAGGTCAGACATTGCTTTTTTCCAGGAGCACAGCAGCAACCATGTGAAGTTACCTGACAAAGAGACACGGCTGTCCACACACATTGACAGGATTCTGTCATACACCAGTTTCCCTGTTAAACAGAAATTTAAAAATCATTCTTAATGAACTGGAAAAGTCATAACTTTGAGTCAAAGGTTCTTTCTCCAGCATGCCTTGGAACTAGCTGGAAAACACTCCCCAGAACACTAACAGGATGCTGCCCTCTACTGAGGCCTGGATTTAGCACTCTGCAGACTCTGAAACATTTCTGGCTGTCTTGCCTGCAGAGGTAGCACCCGGGTCAGATTTCTCCCAGGCCCGGGAAGGACAGCTGGGGTCCTGGCGTTGCTGACTTTGACTATTATGTTGACTTCAGCAACTGTTAGGCACGTAGGAAAGAGAACAAAGAGGAAGCAAGACCTGACAAAACAATTGTTTCTGTGTCATGGTGTATCCTGCCAACCATCAAAGTCCCCTTCTGCTTTGCATGCAGGGGTAGACCTTTCCCATAACATGGCACAAGAAGACAAATAACACTGAGTGGGTAACAGCTTCACTTCAAGGATCATTGAGAATTATAAAGCTAGATTTAAAAACTCAGTAACTATATTTCAATCACTTCACAGCCCCTATTCAGCTTAAGAACACTTTCTGACCTTCATTTCTCAGATACAGAGAGAGTGAAATACTGAGTCAAAAGGCTGCCAAAGTGAACTTTTTTCCTTAATTTGGACAGTTTTAAATCTCAGAATGCAGAGATCATGATCACTTCCAAGGTTTTGTTCTAGATATCCATTAGCACACAAAGCACGGAACTATGAAGTTATCTGTTTTTTAAGAGTTTTTGAAGGACTATGTGTCTACCACTGGTATCCAAACGTTTCTGCTGCAGAGGCTCAAACTGAGGGTTGTTTTAAGGACTTTTCCATAACCCTGATGTCTTCTAATATTACCAAAAACTTCTTTTGATCAATTAGGAAGTTTGGGACATTAGATACTTACCAAAAGTATCGAGGATGTCTGTTATTAAAACAAATTTACTCGGATAAAAGCGGATTACTTTAGTGTCTGAAAGAAGCTTAGAACACTAGAAGGGGAAAAAAATATATATGTTTTTAGAGGACAATGCAAGTTAAGTGTTTTTACTCTAGACAGGCTGAAGCAAACAAGTATGCACAGATGGAAAGGACAAACAGGAACAAAAACCCAGCAAAAAGCATGAGAAGCTCCAACACCTCATCATGATTCTCTCTGTTTCTCAGGCTGTTCCTCACTTCCAGCAGCACTATCACAGACCTGGTTTTCCCCTACACAAGTTAATCTACAATGCAGAATTCCAGCTGACTCTGCAGACCTGTGCATTTGTTCACAAAGACAAATTCTCACTCCAAAGCATAAAAAGGGAACTTTTTCTAAGGTCACTGCTCAGTTTCTCACCACCTCTCTCATCTTCCAATATCGAATTCAAAATCCAATAGAGGCTAAACCAATAAATCATTTTAGAAGTTTAGTTTTTCAACATCTCTCTGCATCTCATGCAATGAGTTCAAACATTTTGGAACAGGTCAGCTGGTCCACAGGCAGTTCCCGGGAGGAATCTGTGATCAGGCACCACCCACAGGCAGCCAGGCAGTTGGACTACAACGAGGACTGCTGCAAACCTACATTTGGAACACATCGGCCAGCTTAGTTCTAGCGGCATTCACTCCAAGTCCAGGTAGGAACAGTCTATTATAGGATCTCAAAATACACAGGGAGGAACTGATTTGTGTGAAAGATACTTAATGAAGCCATACTTTGTTTACCAAGATGGTGCAAAGACTACAGGCTAAACTGCAGTCAAAAACTCTGGAGCAAAGAATCATTTTTCACCTGGAGAAAAAGGGCAAATGAGTGACTGAGGAGAGAGAGGCAGCTCCTCTGTGAGCCAAACGTGGCCTTCAACCCCAAGTTTTCTCCTGTCCCTATTTAAGACTGCCAAATACAAAATTCTGTGTGAACCCTGTTCTCTCTCTCCCCTTCATCAGGAAACAATTCTTTGATCTCAAAGGAATAACGAAAGTTCAGCTTGTTCCAGGAGGCAGTCCTATGCCCCGTAAGACTGCTTCAGTTATCCAAGAAGGTCATAGCAGCTGAACACGCTTAAAGGAGGGGCTCACTTCAGTCTCTGTGCTTCAGGTAGCAATGTCAGAAGGCAGCAAAGGGAGCTGAGGGCATTCACAACCTGCAACTAAAGCAGAACCTTCCCTATTGCATATGAAGTCAGTCACCTCCAAAGAAAGGTATTTCAGTAGCTGTTTAGGACCTACACACACACCACGAATGCTTAACCACTTCTCTTAGAGCTCGCAGAGATAATCAACTTACTTCAGCTTACTCTAAGTAGCTTAGCTGATTCCAGCTTGACAAGTAAAGGATCTAGGAAAAGGCAGGGTATGAATTCAGACCTGCCCTGACAACCACCACTCTTCCTACACAAAACAAGGGCTCCACCTCCAAATGATAGATCTTGTGCCATTTCATCATCAGTTCTTAAAACAAAGTCTTGCTGGCATTAAAATAAACCTGCTCCTTCCAGCCCCCAAAAAGCCACACCTGGTCCTCCTACTGCACACTCAGCAGCATGGGATACTATGTATACAGGCACAGCCTGATGGCAAGGAAACTGCTCAGCTCTTGCAATTACGCCGCTGACCAGGGAGAACCACAACAAGGAAAGTGCAGCCAGGTTTCCACCCTGTCCTGCTTTCTAAACATAGAATTCTTCTCCTGTATGAAAGACTTTTGTCTTCACGTTAATTACCCAAACACCTATTGCATTCTTACACAGTCTTTCAGTTAAGGACAAGCATCTGCCGCGGGAAGCTCAAGCATCAAGTGAACACCACACAGACAGCACTGGGAGAGGTATCAATCTGATGCAGCTTAAAGCACCTTTGAAAAGACATTATTTGTGAAACCACTTGGAATATGACCTGCAGAAGCATGAATGTGTAGGTGACCACTGTGTCAGACACTCTACTTGCACAGCTGCCACTGCACTGCAAATACAGCAGGTCCATGACCCTTTTCTCCTTCTCTGTATTTCCAATACTGTGTTCTCCTTCACTGAGGTGT
The DNA here is from genome assembly GCA_013396675.1 of Eubucco bourcierii. Lineage (NCBI taxonomy): Eukaryota > Metazoa > Chordata > Aves > Piciformes > Ramphastidae > Eubucco > Eubucco bourcierii. Next base: position 277,631 of record VWZE01025451.1, on the reverse strand, counting down.
TCACACACTTCACAATGCTGCATATGGATTTTTTTTTTAAAGAATAATAGTGCTGATTTAATAGGATTACAATAGAACATTAGGCACTTCAGGTTAGATAGAATCTGTTTATCTCCTGTCATTTATGTTTCATTTCCTCTTGTGTCTTTACCACAATTTAAGCTGAAATTGCTGCAAATAGTTTTCAAAAAAGTATCCAGCATGAGGGAAAAAATCCTGCCTTTATATAACCCTGCTTGATGACTATTAGCATTACATCACTTTTACAGCTTTTAAGGATGTCATTAGCTGCTCTGTCCTCTGATGCACTCTGCCTCTGGCTTTTCTTTAAAGGCCAAGCCAAACGAAAGAGGAATTAGTTGTCCTGTTCCCCCCTGCTCCCCTCACAGCCCATCACCCTAAATAAGCCAGAGGAAGACTGATGAGAAGTTTAAACAGCAAAACCGCCAAACACACACACAAACCCAACAAGAGCCACTCTCAACCAAACAAAAACCCAAGCACTTCAAAAACTCTGGAGCTGTTTTCTGTACTTTACAAGGGTCCTGACCCACATAATCCAGCAAGTCTGGATGGGGAAAACTGACACTCACATAGTTATTCTGCTGTAATTTGGGATGTATGGGGCTGAGGGGTAAAAAGGGAAAAGATGCCCTAGAAAGAGTTGATATCACTATGTCTTTTTTTTTCTTAACTCTAGCCAATTAACATTGCCACATCGGCTATTTGGCTGCTCTCTTTTATGAGAATTCCATCCCACATACCCTAAACAAAATTCAATCCATAACAAAGTTGAAAATCCAACTGTTGTCAGCACTCATAAAGATCACAAGTAAAGGGAAGAGCAGAAAAAAACTAACAGAAACCCTTCTTTCCCCAGGAAAGAACTCAGACAAGCCACAGCACCAAGCTCACTAGCTCTGTCCAGAGCAAAATGTCAAAACGCACCTGGATGACTATTTTCAGAGCTTTCACTTTCTGATCAGAGGACCAAGCATCCTTCAAAGACTGGTTCAGTTCTTCAATTCGGTTCATGTAGTCCTGCTGAGTCAAATTCAGTATCTCCTTCTGTGATCCCTGGCAAGAAAAGACAATTCTTGGTAAGAGGAGAAGGGATGGAGGGAGAGTGCTGATACTGCAGAGTTATATCACCAGAGGATTGATATCTGTTTTATACAGAGAGATTCTCTGCAGCCTGGAGAATAGAAGGCTTCCAGGAGACCTTAGAGTAGCCTTCCAGCATCTGAAGGGGGCTACAGGAAGGCTGGGGAGGGACTATTGACAAGGGCTTGCAATGCCAGGACAAGGGGCAATGGGTTTGAAGTGACAGAGAGGAGATTGAAACTGGATGTTAAGAAGAAGTTATTTACAGTGAGGGTGGTGAGACACTGGCACAGGTTGCCCAGGGAGGTTGTGGAGTGGCAGAGGCACCAAATGTGATCTAAGATCACATTGGCTGCTTCTGTGCTCCACAACCTCCCTGGAGGTGTTCAGGGCGAGGTTGGATGAGGCCTTGAGTGATCTGTACTAGTGGGAGGTGTCCCTGCCTACGGCAGGGGGTTGGATCTAGATGATCTTTGGGGTCCCTTCCAACCTTACCATTCTGTGATTCTATGATTTTTTTTTCTAAATACTGCATAAGCACATGTAGAATAAGGACATTCTTAAAAGGTTTCATAAAATATTTATTATTTCACAAATTTATTTCACTTTTGAAGTGGTGATGTGATTGGATCAGCAAACTTTCTCACCTCTTCCAGATCATCCAGCTCTTCTAACCTTGTCCTCACTTTTTCAGAAACTGCTGAGCCAGTGGTTGCAGCTTTTCCTGTAAAGAAGTACAGGTCTGAGTTTCTTTTACATTTAAACACCTGGGACTTGTAAAAGGGAAACGAGCCTGAAGGAGCCCGACAGACTCAGACAACTCTTCAGCTTCTATGACAGAAGACAAGTTTGATCCAATTGGTGGCTACTCCTGAAGCCATTTAAATGTACCTAGAGGTTGTTCACCATGGACAAGTGAGCAAAGCTGACTACAAATGGATTTTCTTGCAGGTTTTGCTGGTAAGAAAAGACCCAGGGGCTGGAACCACAGGATAATGTATGTAGGAAAAGCCCTGGGGTGTCTGTGCCCCAGTCTCCTCCTCAAAGCAGGGCAAACCTCAAACTCTGAGATTGTACAGAGCTATATCCAGTCAGTTTAATGACAGCTAAGGATAAAGTTTTTACACCCTCTCTTGACATCCAGTTCCAGTGTCTGGCCATTCTCATCCAAAAAAAGTGTTTCTTTTGTTGTTGTTGTTTTGTGGGTTTGTTTCCCAGAAGCTGAAAGGCTGCAAGTTTACTCATATATAAAGATTCTCCTTTACTATGCAATCAGCCATGACTACTTAGCCCAGATTTGCTTCACTAGAAAACAGGATAAAATATTTAACATTTGGTTCTTTTGTGAATGCTCAGCACACAGCTAAAATATTTTCACTTTCATGTAAAGAGAATAAATGAACAAGTTCCCACAGGACTTGTTTGCTTTCCCTTCCAGCAGGCAGAAGAATTGATAAGCATGATCCTCAAAACCATCTTTGCTCACTTTAAATGAAATGAAGTTTCAAGCTGCAGTGGGAGGCAGTGAATTTCACTTCCTTCCACAACACATAATCGCAAATTCATTAACCTACGATGCACATGAGACAAGGTGGTTGGATGGATTGTTTTTAACAATTGTTTTAGGCAAAAATCCAGCAGAAGTCTGATTCCCAAAAAGAAACACCACAGATCCAACCAGATGTCAGAACAGGGAGGAGAGTGGAAACATTTCAACTGTTCTTCACCACAAACCTGTCACTGCAACCTGCATCAAGCAAAACCTGCTACTGTTAGAAAGGAGCTGCTCACCTTTTTCAGATCCCATGTACAGATTCTGTGAGGAAACAAGAAAAGCAGACTTTTAGACAACATGCACTTGTTAGCATCCAAGAATGCACATGGCAATTACACTGCTAATTGAGCCTCTTTCCTCTCCGCTGTTTAGCAGCAGACAAGAGACTGGAAGTTATTTGTAGTGCTGCAAAAACACAACTTAATGACTTCTAAGTGTCACCAGACTGTTGGACTCTGCTCCAACATCACCATTCTAAGTGAGAGCTTGTAGGACAGTTTTCTACAGTATTAACACTGAATGGAGAGGACCAGTATTTACTCAAGAAATAACTGCATAGCAAACGACCTCGCTGAAAATAGAACTGGAGAAGCTGCCACTCACAATAGAGAGCTTCTCTGTCGTTGTGTATCTAGCAAGAATTTCACCACGTTTGCTTGACCAGGGTTCAAAGTCACTTCCCACTGCGGAGCTGTCATCTTTATCCCGCTTCCTTCGTGCGCTGTCCTAGGAAGGGAGCACAAATGAAAGTGTTACAGACAAATCTGGCAAGGGAGAAGGCTGATAAAGGTCACCTGAACCTGAAGTGCTTACTGATGCAAAAAGCTACAATATTAAACAAAAACGTAAATCAATGTCAGCATAAACCATGCAGATCACAAAGAACATTTTGTTCCATTCCTGCAGGAGATTTGCAACTTGCATTAACCTCCAAGGCATCGAGACAAAGGTGTCTTATCCAGGATTGGAGCTGCAGCTTGGTTTTGTGGGTGTTCTGGTTTGGGGTTTTTTGTTTGTTTGTTTGGGGTTGTTTTTTGTTGTTGATGGTGGTTGTTTGGTTTTGTTTTGTTGCTGTTTTATTCAGTTAACTGCCCTCCAGCGTTACCATGCTAGCAGTCGCCGCAGGGTCCGCTGCTGCTGCAAACAGTGACAAGGGATCGGTACCATCCAGCACACTGCTCAGAGGATCCATCACAGAGCTGGAAGAGGAGGAGGAGGTCGAGGAAGTACTTCCTTTCCGGTTCATCTTCTTGGTCTTGGATTCAGTAACCTGAAAGCAAAACTCAGAGCTATCAAACAAGATTTCCTGTTCCTCATCTTTTCTTCAATGACTCCCCCAACCATGTAGCACATCGATTGTGCTGCTGCGGTGAAAGCAAGGACTCATCTGCCAGAAACTCCTAAGAACCAGTATCTTCACTGAAACATCTCTTTCAGCCCTGAATCTGGAGGCACTCTGCACTTTTTTTCTTTTTCCTTCCAATTCTGGGTCTACAGATCTGTAAGAAAAACCATTCTGAACGTCTCCTCTCTTTTATTGTGTTTTCTCCCTCTCCTCCAGTCTCTTCCTTGCCATTTGATTTCCTCTACCAGTCTCATCTTTACTTCTCCTGTACAAGACTCAAGCTTGAAACATCAAATCCACTCTTAAGGCCTCTGTCTTATCTCCTCACTGACCTTCCTGAGTAGAAGCTGCTGTCCATTTATCTTTCATTGGCATGTGGCTACCATCTCTTCAAAGCTGGATGTTTTTGTACATCCACATTTTAAAAAGCCTCTCCTACATTAAAGAAATGATAAATGTTTCAAAGCATGCAGCTGACTGGAAGTTAACCCAAACCCAAATCTTACATCACACAATTATGCAGGTTTGATTTTAAACTTATCCATTATTCAGCATTTAATGCAACCAAGAAAACCTGCAAGTTGAAATGCTATATTAGTCTAAAGGAGACTGCTTTTGACACTTGAGAGCACCAGCACATTTCTGTAAAGGGCAAACAACAGAACAAACCTTGGTCCCTCTAAGAAAACAGCTCACTAACACAGAAGGAAACTTCACCTCCACCACCAACTTCTAAATCTTTTAATGCTAAAGGAGGGGGAAGCAAGAAGGAAGACACAATTTTAATTCATATTCATTTTCCAGAAGTACAGAAAGAGACTCACTGTAATGGGTTTTAGTGGATGGTAATCACCAAAATCCAAGGGTACAGACTCCAGTTTGCAGAATTCAGATTCTGAAACATAGTTTCTCGATCTTGCTTGCCTTAAAAGTAAGAGGGAAATGTACACAATCACACACACACAGAGAAACATTTTCTATGTCTATACAGGTGCAAGCACATTTACAGAAAGAAATGCATGTTGAAAAATAAGTCAATGCTAAGAGAAGTTCTCTCTGCTGAGACAGCGCCATGAGGGCTGCAGCAGCTCTGCTGTGAGGACAGGCTGAGAGAGCTGGGCCTCTGCAGCCTGGAGAAGAGAAGGCTTCCAGGAGACCTTAGAGTAGCCTTCCAGCATCTGAAGGGGACTACAGGAAGGCTGGGGAGGGACTATTGACAAGGTCTTGCAATGCCAGGACAAGAGCCAATGGGTTTGAAGTGGTAGAGGGGAGATTGGAACTGGATGTTAAGAAGAAGTTGTTTACAGTGAGGGTGGTGAGACACTGGCACAGGTTGCCCAGGGAGGTTGTGGAGCACAGAAACACAGAACCTTTGATCACTTTCGGTGCGTCTGTGCTCCACACCTCCACAACCTTGGAGGTGTTCAAGGCCAGGTTGGATGAGCCCCTGAGTGACCTGTACTAATGGGAGGTGTCCCTGCCTATGGCAGGGAGTTGGAACTAGATGATCTTTGAGGTCCCTTCCAACCTTACTATTCTAAGATTTTATATATCAACTAAAACTGAAGGAATTTTACTTCCATCCAGCTGTATTCTGTCTCTACAGTTGGATTCTCTTCCATTCCATTGGACATCAAAAGGGGAACTGAACGAAGCATCTGAGTGTGTGACAGACTGGTGGAGATTCTTAACCACATCTTTAAACTGAGTTAAAGGAAAAGATAAATGTGAAAACACAATGGGGAATAAAAATCAAAGTGAGCATGCACAGTCTGTAAAAACTACATCTACAATGTAGCTGCTCAAGTGATAAGGCAGCTTGTAACACAGCTAATACCAGGGACAAGTTCAAGCTTGCTCTGACATTACCTTCCACTTACTCTCCAAGGAAAGGAGATTAAGCATTCCTTTCTGGGCCACAGCTGTGCAGCCAACTTCTGAGGTAAACAAAAATAAGACCCAGGCTGAGCTGGGGTATCATCCCCCAGAGCTTCCTGCTCATGTTTGCAGGTACTGCTTTAACAGCGGGTTTAAGCCTCTGCTCACACAAGAGCATCACTGCAATCGCCTTTGGCACTTGCCAGACTGCCAACCTTTTCTCTCCTCCCTGGGACTGCTGCACTTTCTCCTTACCCACAAGTTACTAAAGCTCTTTCAGCTCCCAGCCCACCCTGTGAGCCCAGGAGCCTCCCTCACACTGCACAAAGCCAGCCCCTGAGCAACAGAGGAAGCAGCCTGCACCTCCCCTTCTCAGTACACAACACCTGCCAATGCAGCCAGTGCTTGCCCTAAAGCAAAGGCTTCAGGAAGCTTACAGGCAGCACAAAGCATGTGAATCAGAAAAGAATCACTCCACAACACCAGACATTATCAGTAACTCAAGGAAGTGCATCCCCCTGTGCTGCCCTTAATTTCAACACTGTTAGTGTAAGTTGTTTTTCTTTAGTGCCATTTCTTCTCACACAGATTGCTCCACAAAACACTTTAGAATTAGCATCTGTGATGCTTTGGGAGTTACCACACACACAGAGAATGAAATCACCCTGATGAGACTCAGCTAGCTGGAAGTTAAGGGATGAAGCTGTACTTACAGCTCAGCACGATTGACAAGCAGATATATACACAATATACACAAATATTTATAGAAATAGACAAGTTAAGTAATACAGAAACACAAGACCCCTCTCGGAAAATGAGATTGCCAGGAGTGTGCTGGTTTGAGGCTAATTGGAATATTTTAATAGAGAAAATGACACTACAGGCTGTGAAAGGAGAGTGAAGCAGACATCATGATGTTTTCCTTTCACAGCCTATAGTGTCATTTTCTCTATTAAAATATTCCAATTAGCCTCAAACCAGCACACAGGAGGCTCCCAACCCAAACCTCCTTTTTCTCCTCTTTCTCTCCCTTCAGCAATAAGCAGATCCATCCCTTTATATCTCAGGTAAGCAATCTGGAGAGAGCTGAGGTGAGGTCAAAAAGATCACAAGGAGGTTAGGGAACATAAAGGGTTAGGTCGGATTAGAGTTAAGGCAGAAGTCAACCACAGGCTGCCAGAGAGAAGGAGCAGAACTGAGCACTGAGCAGCGTGTGAGCAGTGAGTGTCGGAGCTATATTTTGACCAGTTGCATTTCTCAGCAAAATGAGTGATACAGGTTACTGTTGTTGCTTTTCTTTCTTCTCAGGACTTAATTTCTCTCAGTAAAATATTCCAATTAGCCCCAAACCAGCAGAGCACCCAACAACACTTTACTACAGCGGCACTAGGACTGTGGTGTTGCTAGAAACTGACGCTGCCTCAGCAGCCCGTGAACACCGAGCCTACTTCTAACGAGCTGGCGAAAAACAACTGACAGAAGCCGAACTGTGTCAGTAAACTTGAAATTCACAGCACGGAACCTCCACCTCGGCTGGCCAGGCGGGAGGCAGGCGAGGGGCACAGCAGAGCTGCCTCTCAGTGCGAGCGCGCAGGGCCCCCTCCTGGCGACGGCGGGAAGAGCGCTGCTTGCCCACACCGGGACACGTCCCACAGAACGGGGTCAAACCAAAGCCCTGCGGCCCTTCAGCAACTTTCTCGCTCAGCTCGGGGCAGCGCAGCCCGCTGCAGTGCAGAGGCCGCGGCCGTTCTTTCTCGCCGGCTCGCAGTAGCACTCCTGCCCCCCAGTCGCCTCCCCCCGCAACTGAACGGCGCGGCCGGGTCCGGGCAGCGCTGACAGCTCTGGAGCCGAGGGCCCGCTCCGCCGTGAGAACTCCACCTATCACCGTGCAGAGCTCTATCAGCGACACGCACTGGTAACCAGCGCGTTATGAATCTGATCCTATACTCAGATTTCTCCAGAGATGCGCCGAAGAAGGGGCCGGACCCCGTTCGCAGGCCAGCCGAGTCGCGACACCCACCGCGCCGGCTTCCTGCCGCCAGCCGCGGCGGTTCCCGGCCCTCGTGCCCAGCTGCCCCGATCTCCGCCCGCACCGGACCGGGGCTGTCTGGCGCTTTAGCTTCCTGAGGGCGAGGCTTCCCCAGCACCACAGCCATCGCCCAGCAGAGGAGCTTCCCCCACCGACACACTCTGGCACCTTTCTAGTCGCCCGCGCCTCAGCGCCGCGACCCCTCGGCCATGAAGGGTGCCGAGGGGGACGGCTGCGCTCACACAGACGCGGGGACCCGCAGTCCCCTCAGGGCCAGCTACCCAGCCCTGCCCTCCCGCAGCGCTCAGTCCCGCTCACCGCCCCGCAGAGCCTCACCACGGGAAGGCAGCCATCTTGCGCCCGCTCACGTGACGTTGCCGCCCCGCCGCGCCTACCGCCGCCATTTCCCGCCCCGCCCTGCACCGCCCAGCGCCTCGCCCCGCAGCCGGGCAGGGCGCGCAGGCCGCCGCAGCCCAGCAGGCCCCAGCGGGGCGCCGCTGCAGGAGCGCCTCACAGAGCCTTCTTGCAGGGCATTGTACAAGGCAGTCCACGGGCGTAAGGCCACAGGCAAATAGATCAGGAACTGCGCTGTGAGGCGCAATGCCTGTAGCGCTTGCACAGGCTGCCTTGCCTGCAGCAAGTGACCTTTTAGCCCAGAAAAAGACAAATCGATGCAGTTCCTGTTAAAGGTTTAAAGTTTATTGTGCAGCATGTTTTAAGTAAAAAGCAAGACAGGTGAAAATGAAATAAAGTACAAAAATAAATACACTTTTATCATGATACCACAATTCCACACAAAAGATCAAATTAAATATGCATAAATAGAAAACATCGAGTATAAAACGAAATTCTGGCACTTGTCAAGAGAAAGGCCCCATGAAAGTTAAAAAAAAAAAAAAAACAAAAAAACAAAACCCTTGTGCTACAATGTTTTATGACACATACCCGAAGCATGCTCAAAGTAAGAGAGGTTCAGATGTGAAACCCAAACCATGTAAGCATTTTTGCCAACATGTAAACTAAACCTAATGTTTACATCCACGCACTACCTACGCCAGTAATAAATACAGCACATAAAACACCCTTTGCAAATGCCCATCTGCAGCACTGAGACGTCCGCAGTGCATTTTGTCACCTGGGACACAGGTTACTCTCACCATTGCCGTTTTTCCCCCTCCTGGGATGTTTTCCACTCCTTAAAGGAAAGTTGAGAACCAAATCAGAGCTTTGGTGCCTACTGCGTGAGCTTGCATCAGGCATTTATTTTCTGTATTGCACCTAAAATTTTTTACCATCCCTAGCATTCCAGTGGAGGAGGCACTTACTCCACTGGTGTGCAGTGCTTACATTTACCCATTTAAGGGAGCCCCACACACAGACCCCAAGCTTTCAAACAAATGCCACTGCAAAGAGCCACCGAGCAGGTCAAAATGTTTAGGGAGCATTTCTGCCATTTCCCAAGTATTGACTTGGGTAACTTACTGCACGGTGCAAAACCTTGGGTTTGAACAAGGTCTCTAGATGCAGAGGACAGACTCCGTGGCAGATAAAAGCTACAACTAGTGCCTCAAGCAAGCCAATTAATGCCCCCTGGCCAAGAAGATACACTTCTTATCTCACCATTAACGTTCCTCTTTCCAGCTATTTAACACAGCAGCCTTGAACCACCTTTAACCAAAGGTGTGTCAGTCTTTTCATTCTTAGAGTCACTCAACAAGTGGCTCTGAGTGTTCTTGTTCTTGTTAGGGTGTTCTTGTCTCCACAGGGTGACAGCAACAACTCATTTCACACTCTGTAGTCAGCTCTCCACTACTGCTGCTACGGAGCAAAAGTAAACACTGGAAAGCCTCACACAGCCAAGCTTTTCTCTGCTCATGTCATGTCTCAAGCTCTTCCAAAGAAATTACAGAATTGTGCTCCCCCCTCAAGCTGAAAGATAATACCTATCAGTGGAAAAGACCAAGGTAAAATATGATCATGAGCTAAAATGCAATAGACAGCACAGGGAAAAAAAATCCTAGGACTCTTCTAGCACAGTAGTTCTGGTGTAGTTCTTGAAAATCTGTCTTGCCCATCTGGATCCACATCTGTCCAGCTCAGAGGAAATGCAAGACATTTAGGCCACCAGTATTTAAATTGAGGTAATCTCATTCACACAGAAAGTACATTCAAAAAAAAGCTGCTGACAAGTTCACTAATGGAAGAGCTCAGTTTTGTCTGAATTAATTTTTTTCCCATTATTTAACTCCTTTAACTCTGTGGTATGAAACTGAAATATATATACATAGGACTTATGATGGCAATCATACAGAGAAATTGCAGGTTTAAGTAATGCAAAAAGCAATAAGTCAGACATAAGAGTTAGTGTGAGAAAGTCACAAATTACCCTTAATGTTGCATTGTGGTGGTCTTTAAATAAACAAGATTATGAAGCACACAGCAGTATGAATACATAGCAGTTTTTTACATGCACAAATATTAGAGCTTCTCAGCCCTTTATTACTTCAGGGTGATTGTATCAGTGGGTCTGGAAGTGCCAAAGTATGTCTGCAATGTTTGCACTGATGCTGAGAAGGCATCGTTACCAAAACCACTCATCCCAGGGAGTGCTGTCTTCTTAAATTGTCACAACATTTGGCTTCTTTCTTTGGGTTCTTCCTGCATATGCTCCTGCAGATAAAGTAGAAGCATTACCATTTCACAATTAGCAGTGCTGGGGTTTGTAACAGGATTATCCAACAAAAACAGATGACAATTTAGGATAAGATTTTTAAGTGCCATTACATATTCAGTGTCTGCTTTTTAAAATGGCAGTTTTCATACTGTTAAACCCAAAATGCCTCACAAAAACTACCTACAGATTTGAAAGTAATGACTTTTTATAGTATTTCCTTCTTCAGTAACCACCTTTCCTGCTACTCTAAAATATCTAACACCACAGTTTGCAAGTTTTTTAAAGTCTGTCACATCACTAAGACAGGGATGAAATGACTGATAAGTTTAACTATGCCATGTACTACTTTTAAGCAAGCAGGAATTAAAAATATATCATACAAGTCAAATATTTAAGATAACTGTTTCCTTTTCCCCAGCTGCCACATGAATAAACCAGCAGACTCTTGCAGCTTTCCATATGTCAATACACACAACCAGAATTAAAATGCACTATAAGGTCATCGGGCCCAGCCCCTATAAAAGGAAACCTGCTCAAGTATGAAAATAACAGTTGTGACCAAAAAACTCTCTCCACATGGAACAGAGACATCTAGAAAACCATTCTGCACTATGCATAGCACAAGTATCTTCCAGTAACAAGGGCTTAGCACTGCAGGCCGCTATAAAAAGTAGCACAACTCAGCATTGGTCAGGTTCAGGCAGTTACAGAGTGCCCAGCAACGTGAGGAGACATTGACACAAGAGCAGTGGGAATGGTACTGTGTGGTGCAGAGCAGTGGAAATGGAAGACAGCAATGGAAGGGAAAGAACGAGCAGGCAATTAGGTGAACAGGACTAAGTGCCATGACAATTACCACTAAAATCAAGCTAAGGGGCTGAGCAGAGCAGCACACAGTGCCAGCAGAGAGGAGTGAGGAGGGATTGCTCTCACTGCACGCCTGATGCCAGCTGTAAATGCAACCAGCACTGCAGCTGGATCATATCACACTGGGGATGGCACCCAAATCTCAAAGCAGGGCCAGACTTGACACTGACACCACCCTTACACTACCACTCTTACCACCTTTGTAATACTGCAACCAGTAGAAGTCCTGATGGCTTAGTTGTCTGTTCTCTCATTTACCAGTTCATACCAGACACACTTTTGCAAACTTGCACATGAAAACCTGTCTTGATGGCTACCTCTGGTTGTTAAAATTATACGGATTACTTTATTTTCTTCCTTGTACTTCAGAGAGATTATTTACTGCCTCTGATAATTTTTCTCTAGTGTCACTGAGTGCAGAACAACTGCCCTGCTCCACTTAGAGTGACAGCGCTGCCAGCAGAACTGGCAACTGCAGAGCAAGTGAACACTTGCTTTTCTAGTTTGCCCTCCTTTCTTTTCCTCTTCAGACTGAAATGCTACAGATGCACAGGCAGTTTCTTAGTATGTGTCCTCCTGTTGGCACTTCTTTTGCTTCAAAAAGGACTCTGAAAAGACCAAACGTTCTGGCTACACTTGGCCATGTACTAAAACTGGTAGCTACTCCCTGCCAACATTGCTCCAGGGCAGTGAGAAAAAAGAATTCCCCTTATAGGAAAGATTTGATACTTAAGAAAGGTTCATTCAGATCACCATGGAAAACAACTGAAATCCTGCTACATTATAAATTTGCCTTACTGAGCCCAAATATTCCCTCATTTTAGATGTGACTTGAGGAATACTCCCTTGAGAACAATGTAATTAACATTATAAACAGTTTTAAAACATATTTATCACTCTACTTTTTGATCAATTAAGGTTTGGCACTTAAGAAATACAAAAAAAGGAAAACTGTATAAGATGTTTCGCAATATTTTACTCCCTTCATGCATGAATGAGCTGAAAGCTAAGAGCTCTGGCATGTTTTTAATAAAAGGCAAGCAGCTGGTAAGCTCTGCATGCAAGTACAGGAATGCTCCACTTTTACAAGGGGGTCACTAACACTCAAACATTCTGCAAGGTGCTGCAGTACCACACATACAGTTTTAGGTCTGTATGATGACTGAACACCCACTGCTAAGTCTGAAACTGTCCTTCCTGTCCTTTCAGCAGGCTTAGCGTTGCAGACAAGTCACACGTGTGTACAGAGCTGAGAATCAAATGCCATTAACAATCTAATTCAAGTCTAGTTTGACTATTATTAGCTTCTCAAGCAGTTGCAGGGAAGAGATCTGGCAAACTTTTTTTTATGACTGGACATCTGGTGAGTGAAAGCGAATGAGCTGTGCAGTCGATTCTATACACTGTTTATAGAATTTCAAGTGGATGGGTAAGTTATCAGCACGTCTTTGAAGAGAGAAGTTTAAGACACAGCAAAGCAGGTGCACAAGAAAACAGCAATACTGCCCATTTACTTTTTTCTAGACACTAGTAACTTATTTACTATAAGATTCAAGCACTAATTTTCTACACACCTGAAACAGCCTTGTTAGACACTCTGCTCTCTGAGGCCTTCTTTTTATTTTGCTCAACCCCCTTCACTGAGGTCTTAGGGGTGCTAATTAAATATAAAAGGAGTTAATAAGTCACTTGCAATAAAGTTGAAAGACTGTATCTCAAAATGTAAACACTAGCAAACTGCATTTGACATGAAAAGATGTTTACAGTGTCCCACGGAACCTCCTCCTGAGTCTGTGCACAATTCCCACCGATGTCATTAGGGTTTACACAGAGACATTAAACAGGAGAACATCTCCCTGTGAACAGACTTTCAAAGCTCTGTTCAGGAAACTGATTCAGTTGACATACTGTGGCATTACAGTCCACACATAATACCAAACACATCTCATCAAAGTGGAAGCAAAGCTTCATGGAATGAATGTTACAAATAGAAATGTTGGGACACAGTGTAAATGAAGACAACACACAAAAGAATGAGAACACTAAATACTTTCTTGCAGTATAAGGTAAAACAGAGCTTCATGACTCTCAAAATACTGTGAGAAGCCATTGTTTTTATTTTGAAAAAACAGATGCACCAATATATGTGTAAATATTAACCAGAAATCACTGTGCTCTTGCACCTGGCATTTACTTTTGTCTTTGGGCTGTAAAGATGCCATGTTCTTACCCTTGTCTGCAAAGCAGTCTGTGAACTGGGGCATTCTGTCCTTGATTTGGCTGAAGCACACTGTTAAAACACAAACTCTTATTAGTGCTTTTTTCCCCTTATTTGTTTTTTCACATCTCCCAAGGAAGATTGACTCAAGCATCACATTTCACAGAATAGATTCAGAAAGGCTAACAGGTCCTGTATTGCAGAGGGCATGCAGGAATTAGAACCCCAGAATAGGACTGCTTCTGCTATTTTTTAAAACAAGCAAACAGAAAAGCACAGATGAAACTGTCACTATGTTTGATTACACTGCAAAGCAAAGGGTATTAAGAAAAGCAAGAGTGTCAAACTGAAGTTTAAAAGATATTCATAGTGTATCTCGGGGAAAAACCTTGAACCTGAGCACAGAGATTTAAAGCCATGAGAAGTGATTGAAGAAAATAAATCTTTTCTAATTTCTAATGAGCTAATAAATCTCTTTCACAGACCATGCTAAATCAGATTTCATTGCTGTCTGTCACAATAGTGGCAGGAATTGAGCTGCCTGGTGAAAAGCCAACAGTGCAGATTCAAGAACCTAGCACTAGAAGACTGTTTTTTGAAAGCATCCCAAACCAAGCAATCTCCACTCACCGGCTTTCAGGAGTTTTTTGTTTTATGATTATTTTTTTACTTGGCATTCCCATTTCTGAAGCCCTAGAGAGAAACAAGGTATTGAAACATAATTAAACCATAAAATCATTATCTAGGTGTTAAGCAGAAACAGCAAGAGAAACCCTCCAACAGGCTACGAGAGTTGGGGCTCTGCAGCCTGGAGAAGAGAAGGCTTCCAGGAGACCTTAGAGTAGCCTTCCAGGATCTGAAGGGGGCTACAGGAAGGCTGGGGAGGGACTATTGACAAGGGCTTGTAATGACAGGACAAGGGGAAATGGGTTTGAAGTGGCAGAGGGGAGACTGAAAGTGGTTGTTAGGAGGAAGTTGTTTGCAGTGAGGGTGGTGAGACACTGGCACAGGTTGCCCAGGGAGGTTGTGGAGCACAGAAGCGCAGAACGTGATCAAAGGTCACACTGGGTGCTTCTGTGCTCCACAACCTCCCCAGAGGTGTTAAAGACCAGGCTGGATGAGGCCTTGAGTGAGCTGTACTAGTGGGAGGTGTCCCTGCCTATGGCAGGGGGTTGGATCTAGATGATCTTTGAGGTCTCTTCCAACCTTACCATTCTAGGATTCTAGGATCTACATCTACATGTACTGCTGCCAGAGCAATACTACAGATCACCACTTTTTATTCATAAGCAAATGTAACACAACTGTTCAGTCCACTGTGTTGCAAGGTAGTGCCTGCAACCATTCCCCAAAACCACCTTGTCAAAGATACTCTATCCAGCATCTCTATTGCTAGGCACTTGAGAATGGCTGATAAAATAACTTGGAGCACTTCTGACAATTTACAAAAGCAGTCATAAACTTCGTACTCACGGCTGGGATACAGCATAAATGCACAACTTAGAACAAACATTTAGAAGACTTCTTGTTGATATGGGAGAAAAAAGTAAGATCAAACTACTATTAGCAAGGCGCCAGACACTTGAAAACAGGGTTGGGTTTTTTTCATTTTTGTAGGGGAGATGTTAGTTTGCAAAAGCTCCAAAAGCTGCTTTTTTTTACTACTTCCAATGCCTCCTACTCATCCTCTTGCATCCTGTCTCGCACCATCACCAAGAAAGAACTGCACATACTTCATGTACTTTTTCCTGTCCAGAGATTTCTGTGTAGCTGTTGAAAGTGTCACTCTCTCTCTTGGGCTCTTCACTTTATCCTAAAAAAGCAAAAGCATCAACAATAACATCAGCTACTGCTCTTACTGAGTTTAACCCCACCTGACCTGCCCCTGTTTAAATAATTATTCTTGGTTAATACCACCAAACAAGAAGACCAGCAGCACTTTCAGTACTGGTTGCATCCAGACTACATTCAAGAGGTTTTTTTCCTTTCTTTAAATTGCAGGATCTTCCTTCTGTGATCAGATTAAAAACGTTTGTGTGCCACAACCAACTGTTGTTACAGACTTTTTTGTTACTACTTCCACAGTATTTTTCCCTCCAATTTTTACACATCTCACGCTAAAAGTTTCAACATAAGCACGTCCTACAGCACTGACCTCTCATTTGAAGGAAGTTCCCTACAGAGTCATAACTAAACACCAATTTAGATTTTAAAAACTTTTTACTGTGTGAGGAAGAATCTCTGAGAAGCAAAATGATTCAGTACTTAAGGTCTTAAAGCAGTTTCAGTACAACACACCATTTGCCTGAGCATCTTCTCTTTCCGCACTTCACGGTCATGCCGCAGAATGTTCATCCTCTCCGAGGCCTCCATTGTGAAAAAGATGTCATGGATATCATACAGGGCTGCTCTCAGCTGGGAAACAAAGCAAGCCTTCAGTCAAATGCACTCACATGGCTCTGAGCATCAAGCCCTTCTTGCTTGATGGGGCTCTCAGCAGCCTGCTCTAGTGTGAGGTGTCCCTGCTCATGGCAGGAGGGTTGGAACTGGATGATCTTTGAGGTCCCTTCCAACCCTGTCAATTCTGTGATTCTGTGATCTGCACAAAACACTTGAAAAGAGAATTTTGAAATCTTTTTTAATGTGTCAGGACACAAATGGAACCTTCACAGCCATAGCTTGAAGTTTTAACTTTGTTTAAAGTCACTGTGAAGTTTTATGTATTTATGCTACAAAAACAGAACAGCTAGGGAAGGAAAAAAAAAAAAAGGCTTAAATTGTGTCACCTGAGCCATTACTCTTTCGTGAAGGGATGCATCTTGAGCTGAAACATTTCCTCTTTTTAATGGGGTTTCAGACTGAAAATTTTTTATGAACTCCATAGTGTCCTGGAGAAGACAGGAAAATAAGATCAAGCACCAAACGTCCTCCTTCACAACAAAGCAGTCACTAACTGTACACGTGGGACACACACCGTTTACTTGGGCCTTGTGACACTACGCAATGCACCACTCAGACATTCATGTGACAGGCACTCCCAAATCCTTCTGAATGCAGAAAATGCATCTCAGCTGTCAACTGAAGACAGAAGCAAAAACAAACAGGAGGGGAAGATGCAGAATATAAAAATACTGATCTTACTTTTACAGTTTGCTTAAGGTGTTTCAGTTTTTCTGTCTGCAGGAGCCTCCGAGTGAGAAATCCCTTTGCCACAGCAGTGATCTTATCAAACTTCATTTGTATCTCTGGACTGAAAAACTTAAAAAGAAAAAAAGAAAATTATAAACATTAAAAAAAAAAAAAAAAAAAAAAAAAAGGAAAAAAAGGCAAGTATTATGAATTGTTTTTCCAAAGCCATCAATCATGTGGCATAAGTTATTAAGTAAGAAAACCTAAAGGTTTTGGCTAGGCCAGAAGTACCCCTCTATACTACCAACTTAGCAGCAGCAGTATCTTGCTGTATGATTGGTTTGTATGCATGAGAGAGAAAAATGTCCTATACAGTTCCCATGTAATCCAAGTCAATTCAGGAAGGGACACAGCTTTTCTGCAAACTTTATTGCTGCACTGTTGTTATAAAGTTACCAGTGTCTTACAAAAACTAGAGGGCTTTTTCAGCTGTAAATAAACCTCTTTTATTTCCTTACCTGAGTCCATCTAGTTTTGATCCTGTTACTTGGCCTGGATACTGAGGTTTTTATCACTCCACTACCTGATGGTCCCCAGAGAAAGAAGGCAGTTTCACTTGTTGAAGTGAAGGTGTCCGGTGTTGTAGTATGCGCAAAGCCTGCATACAAAGCAGAAGGTACAGGTCAGCACAGGTTTTTGCCCATCAGGACTGTGTACACAAGCAGCTCAGAGGTAGCAGCTCTGTTTACAAGGTCAAGCAGCAATCTGAGTATTTCTGATACATTTCCTAGCAAAATTTGCAAAACAGAAGAGAAAACATTTCATAATGTTCTGGAACAGCTATGCTTGAACTCCTTCACAGCTGAGAAGAGCCCCTCTAATGCTCCTACACAAAGCAGAACACCTGGCCCACTGCCACGCACCTCTGTGGCAGGAGGATGACCCTTCTGTGCAGAGAGAGATGCAAATCCACACCCTCATCCTTCACCAAAGAGCTTACTCTTAGTTTGTCTTCCTCAAACATGCCCTGCAACGATTACATAACAATCCATGGAACCCTCCAAGGATGGCTGAAACTGTGCCAAAGGGCAGCTAAACAAAGCCCCACCATAGAAGCCACTGTGCCTGCCCTCAGCAGCTGAAGGCAGCAGCTGTCCACAGCCTGCCCAGCAAGCACCCAGGAGAGCAGGCTGTGTTTCTCAGCGCAGTGGGGCAGCTGCTCAGCCAAGCACTGCAGTGCAAAACACATCCCATCACCCCAGTCTGTTTTACCAATGCTGGTGGAGTTTGCATTCTGGACTGTCTCCAGCTGAGACTGCACACCTTCCAGCAAGCCACTTTCGCTTTTTTTCCTCCACTCCAACTCCATCCTACTGTTGATATTCACTTTGGAAATTTCTATTTCCGTCATAGCGACTTTCTTTCCTTTCAGCTTTCTCTCCTGCTCTTCCAGTTCCTGCAAAAGAAAGGATCAACTAAGAGAGGGTTTTCTAACCCTGCAAAGCAATGGCATAGGCACTGTTAAAGCAGCTGTTCCTGACAAACTGCAGTACCACACACATGGCCTTTGCTTTAAATTTTTCCTGTTTTTACCTCACCTTCTGCAGTTTCTCCTGTTCTCTCTCTTGTTCAGCTATCAGAATCGACAGTTGCTGTGCATGCTGTTCCTCAAGTCTCTTTCTCATTTCTTCAAAGGCCAGCATTTTAGTTTTTAAAATATCTTCTGGGAAGACAAATCACAAAGAATCAAGCATTAGATAATTTCTTTATGATCTCTGCCAGACACACACTAACAAAAGGAGTAATTTACATCAGCAGTAAAAATATACAAATATCTTTGAGCAGGTGTCCCTTGTGCATTGCAGAGAACCTCAGCAGTGACTGCAGTCCTGCAGAATATTTGCACATTGGTATTGTGGGACAAGCACGTGAGTGCGACAGCAGTAACACCAACCGAACCTGTGTGAAAAGATCCAGCCCTAGGAACACCTACACTTGCTTCAGTGAATTAAATTATTCAAGTCACTTCAGCTTGACTTGGGAGAGCCAAATACAGATGCAGCAGTGAAACACCAGCGACTAACTGCACTGGTTTGAGGCTAATTGGGATATTTTAATGAAAAGAACTAGATTATAGGCTGTGAAAAGAGAACAGTGATGATGTCTACACCACTCACAGGCTTGTTGAGATATTTAAGAACGAGAACACAAAGGTAAGATACAGAGTCTCATCTCTACCTCTCTAGTTAACCGTTTTGTCTGCTGGCCTCTCTGCTAACCTAACTCATCACTCTGCTTCTAACCCCCTTGGCCATCCTCCAAACTCACCCTGCATGTAAGCCAGACCCTGGGGTAAGGTAGAGGGGTGGAAAGAAGGTGGAAGGGTGGTTGGGAGCCCCTCCTGGGGTCTCTGATTTCTGGGAGGGGAGTTGTGTTTCTGTATTCCCTTTAACTTGTCTATGTCTGTAACTATTCCTGTCTGTTGTGTCTATCTCTGCTTGTACATTGTGCTGAGCTGTAAACAGAGCTTCAGTCCTTAACTTCCAGCTGGCTGAGTCTAGTCTGGGGGATTTTATAAAGTGGGGGGGAGGGAGGGGAGGTAACTCCCAAACCATCACACTAACCACCACTGGGATTTCCTCTAGATTTACAGACCGAGAAGCGAGTTTCAGAAAAACCTCAACTGGAGGGAACCTTTTACCTTTTGCCATATCATCAGGGGCTGCATTCTTGGTAATGTAAACTGATCCCACAGGATATTTCTGTTCTTGCAACCACTGCTTCTCTTGTTCTTCCACTCCAACAGTTAGGAGACAAGGACTGCTTTCTTTTTGGCAGCTGTCAGTGTCCAAATCAAGCCTACGTTTTACTTTTTCCAAGCTGTTCTCTAGGAATTGCTCATTTGCTGGAGACACACTTGGAGTGTTCACCTGCTGCCTGAGGGCCTTGTTCTGCATAAGCAGCAGGGATGGGTTTTCTGTGTCATAGGATTTATTTAGCTCCACTGGAGAATCACATTTAGCATTTTCTAGTGCACTAGGGGGGTTGGTTTCGCTCACAGTCAGGAGCTTCTGTGTTACTGTAGACTGACTGATGGCAAACGGCTCGTTCAGCTTAGGAGCCACGATGTCAGTACTGGTCTCCACTTTGTAGGGCCCTCTGCTGTCCATCACTACCTGTCCTTCCACCGTAGCTGACAACATTCCTTTGCTTTCCAAGTGCCCAAAGGAATGGCGATTGGGTTTCCCAGCTCCCAAGCCATCACAAGGGCCCGAAGCACTCCTGCTGACACCAGGAACTCTGCTAGGGCAAACCATGGTGAAGTCCAGCATGAACCTCGGCACCGACTCGGAGACGTTGTTTTTATCGGCGATGTCCTGCATGATTAAGTCCATGGCTCTGCCCTTGCCTTTGGGACTCAGCTCGTAGGCGTTCACAGGATTGTTTATAATGATGTGTCCCATCGACAAAGGCCTTGGGCGCCTCCGGTGCATTTTAGGGCTCATGCTTGGCTCTGGGCTGGGCAATTTGGCATAAGAGCCTGTGAGGCTCCTGAGGATGCTGCTGTCACGATCAAAGGTATAGGTCTTTCTGAATTCTTCATCCGAATCGGAGTCCCCCAGCGGGGGTGTTCCAACCCTCATAGGTATGTCTGCTTTAGAGAAGCTGGACGAAGCGGACATATTTGTGTTTGCCTGAGGAGAGGCACCTTGGAGGAAAGTATTTGATCTACTAAGAGTGGGTTTATCAAGTGTCAGAGTGGTGCAGCTCCTGCCTGAAAGCCTTCCCCTCTCTTTCACAGGGTCAGTTGTTTTGACACCGTCATTTTCTTTATCTGAATGACTTTCACTCACACTTCTCTTTGAGCTGCTCTTTGAGCTACGCTTGGCTTGCTCTTTCTCTAGATGCTCCCTGGATCTCTTCACCAGGTTCTGAAGACTCAGGACATAGGGATCCTGGACTTCCTCATCTGATGGCGACACTCCCAGTCCCTCTTCCTTTGGCAGCGCATTCGACGCGAGCTCATGACGCACACTGTCGGGAGACACAGCCCTTGGGCGAGGTACATCTTTGGAGACCTGGCTATCGCTTTGCTTTGAAAACACACTGTCTTCTGCTGCTTTAACTGCTTCTGCCACATTTGATGCCACCTGCCCAGCAGTACCTGATGGTCTAAGTTCTGGAGTCTTTTCAAGCTCCATGGAAGCATGGTTTTTAGGAAAACTTGCCAGACTGACATCTGATAGAGCTGCCGGGTCAGCTGAAGTTTTTGACTCTGAATCAGGGCAAGGATTCTCGGCCTCTCCTATGTCCACACCACTCACATTGGGTCCTTTCCTGATCTGCAAGTACAAGTTGAAAGAAACCATGTATTTTCAATGAAATCTCCTCAGATTCCCACAGGCTTCCTCTGATTTGTTTTTTAAAAGTTACCATGCTAAAATGAATAAAAGATTTCAGTTCACCTCTTACCCATTTCCTGCATATTACTTACGACACAGAGCTCTTCGCAACGAGGAGGAGACTGACCAGCATTTGCCCTGACACCAAACACCTGGATGCAAAGATTCTCTTTTTTTTTCATAAGGTAATTTGGATATATTCAAATAATTTCATGGCTTCAAATTATCTTGCAAGGTTCCCCTTAAAATGTGAATATATGTTTACATTAAATGTGAAATTAAGTGAAACATTTCAGCATAAAATATAAACTAACGTACAGACAACTAGGAACAATAAATAAAACTCCTAATAAAACCAGTGGAACTATAAAATCACTTCCTTACTCATCCAGAGACAATTAAACATGAGTTTTCATTTGTCAAGTACTGGGAAAAACAACTTCAGTTGAGAATTAAATACTACTTCTAGCCACCATTTGTCCAAAGGAACTTCCACAGCAACACTACTCTGTAGATTATGTGTTGCAATGTAACTATCAAGGGGACATGTTGGGGAAAAATCAAACAAAATAAACCCCAAAACCCCCAAAAAACCAAATTAATTTTTGCATTGAACACATGTTCCTGGTCTGCTCTTCAAATCCCAAGCCAGATGACTGTTGCCATGCACACTGCAGCAAGCAGTGCTAACAAACAGGTTTTGTTTGCCACCCTAGCAAGGTGACAAAGGCAGCGTTCTCTGTACTTGTTCAACCAACAGCTTAAAAGATTGCATCACGACTGTTTCAAAGACAAACAATGCTGCTTGTTTAGATGCATTTCACCATTTCAGTTTAAAACTCTACTAAATTCACTATTGAAGCAGCCAAGAAAACAGTTGCAGAAAAATGACAAAGCACACAACAAACCCACAGGTTGTTGCAAGGGTAATTTGAATAGAGATTATTTCCTGATGAACCTACAAGCCTGCAAACAAAACAAGGCAGCTGCTTTAATAAGGGGGAGTTGTTCATCTGTTTTTACAACCTAGTTTTTTCAAGCAGCTACAAAAGCAACAGTCAGACAGTCAGACATCTGATGTGGTTTGTCTTTTACGTATACTAAAACAGGCAGTACAAAGCAAGCGAACTTAGGCATTGTCACAGGACACCAAACACTAACAAGCAATGGTTCTGGGGAGTTAAACGCTGTCCTTTTCATGTTTATATTGCTGAACACTGAAGCCCCAGCACTTTCTCAAAATGGCTACAAAGAGAAGTTTCCTGTGAAGTGGTAAGAAAGCTACCTGAACATTTTCCAGGATCTCCTGTACACGATTCAATAAAGCTCTTTTCCGTGAGTTGTCTCTCCAGGTCTCTAGGTCCAGTGCTTTCTGTTTATATTGCTGAACTTCCTTTCTCTTCTCAAGGCTAAGCTGCAAAACAGAGTGCAAGAAACATGGCTTTTATTACTAAATGCAGAGTTACAGAAAGGCAAACAACAGAATTACAACGACCTAAGCTGAAATTCCGCACACATTTGAAGCATCAGCTTCTTTTTAACCAATGGAAGATGCACAAAGTGCCTTCTTGGCACAAGCACAAATGAACAGGAATTTAAAACCTCATTTATCAAACATTTGCATGAATTTCTGAGTAATCTGCATGAAAAGGTCCATGCTGCAGTAACTACTTCAAATGGCACAGGGCTCAGAAGGCAGGATAAGGCTTTCTTAGTCCTCTAAGGAGGTAGAGGGCTTGGGCACCCCAGAGAATTCTCCATGGCTGACCTCCCTTCCTGTACTCAAACCACTGAGTTCCATGAAGCACTAACTTCCCTCTTGAACCAGAAATGAACTTCACACGACAGAAAGGCAGGCAAGCAGTCTTTTGGACCCTTTCAACAATCACATTCTGAAAAATCTTCCAAGTCACTGCTCCAGAACACATCGCTCAGATACAAGTCAAACAAAACGAGAAGGCAGTTTCACAAAGCTCTATAAAATCAAGTAGTCTCAAATCAAATTATGCATTTCTTCTCTGAAATATTCAAATACCCACCCATTTGTAAATGAAAAATACCACAACACAGCATTTACTCTCCAGTGTACATCTGCATCACAACTTTTGGAGCACACTGTTAGAGGGTCTCTCCACCACTGAAAGGAGGAAGCCAGTTGCAGCCTTGCAGAGACTACCAACAGACTCCTGTTGGCTCTGTTCACATTAAGCACAGAATGACTTAACATAATTGGTGAGCTCTAAGTCCACGTGAAAAAGAAATTTTTCAGCTCTTTCAGTACTTCCTACTTGCACTCCCCTTTTTTGGACACTTTTGGACACAAACTCACACATTCAATATTTGGAATGCCAACATGATTTTACCTGAAGTTAGGCCCAGCAGTAACACCCATTTATTTAATGCCACAAACATTTTCACTCCCCTTCTAAAGACAACAGATTTCAGGAAACAAAAGCAAATGTAGCAGGTGTCAGCAAAACTCTGCCCCTTCACTTTGTAAAACCAAGGGTAGGGATGCTTAAAATACACCAAGCAGGAGGTCAGGTAATACCTCACATGGGGCTGTACCTTCAGTGGAACCATTACATGTAAGCATCCAAGCCAGCAGCACAGAAAGCTCTCCAGAGAAGGAAAAGAAGGGGATGGGGGAGGGGGAGAAAAAAGCCTTACCAGAGGGGAAAGCACAGGAATGCCATGGAATTGAATGAGGGACATATTTTTGTGCTGAACAGTGAAAGGGGCTTCTCTTTTTATTGCTTCTTCTTGGATCCTAGAAAGATGCTTCTTACAGAACATTTCATAGTCCTCCATCTTCATGTTAGCTAAGCTGCAAAGAATACTGACATTATTCTTCTGTGTACTTCCAACACCATGAAGAGAAAACAACACCACAACTAATTCTGTATGGCTATATTCTAGGAAACAAACTATGCATTAAAAAAATACAAGGAGATTTCTCTTTTCCTATGATTAACAAAAGCTGCAAAGCTGGAGTTTTCTTTCCCTATATAAAATATGCAAATATGTGCAAAAAACCCTAAAAAAAACAAAACAAAAAAACCACCCAAGATGATCACAGGGACACTGAGAAGTAAACAAGCATTGAAATAATGAGGATTTACAAAACTTCCCATGCTATAGATAATCAATTTCCATCACAGGCTAAACCTTTAAGATCTCCCACCACCATCGGATCCTACCGACTGTAAAGCAGCGATAAACAAAAACTGCTGCCAAATTTAAGAAACAGAAGTAAAAGCGGATTAAGCTGCTATCAGAGGGAAAGCAGTCTCCACATTTAGGGGCCGGGAGGAATTCTGTGTATCGCTCCCAGCAGCTCCCTCCTCGGTACATCTTTGCGTGCACAGCCCTCAGTGCTTCCACCGAGACAGACCCGGCGCTACGGCCGCGCTTCTGTACGAGACCCTGCACATCTCACACCGCCCATCGCTCCGGGAACGCGGCACACACGGCCTGCCGACGCTTTTGTTCCCCCGCACATCCCCTCCGCTGCTTTCCGCCTTCCTCCCGCCCGCGCCGGGCGCACCAAGTCCTGCCCGGGCCGCCCGACAGGACGCCCGCTTGCGGGCCTCGGCAGCTCGCCTCAGCTCTCGCCTCTCCCCTTCGCCTCCGGAGACGGGCGGCGGCGGCGGGGTCGGCCTGGGCAGCGCGGCCCTCCCCGCCCGGCGCCCCCGTGCCCACCGCGGCCGCT
>VWZE01025451.1:212297-250235 GCA_013396675.1 Eubucco bourcierii | reverse complement strand
TGGATGGATCCCTGCCCTCTAGCAAGTGACTGTGCCACACAGCTTGGTGCCATCTGCACACTTGCCGAGAGTGCACTGATTCCTCTGTCATTTCCTCCCCCAGAACATACAAACCGAAGTCCAAATCCTCATTCAGATCAACAGGAACTGCTTTTTTTCTGTTTCTGAACTAAACAAGTCCACTTTCTTCAACCTTAACCAATTTCACTGTCTTGTTGCTCTTTCTTCTGTTTTCTTCCCAGTTGTTGACACTTTTGAAACCCACACGCATGCTGTAGCTAGCAACACGTAGAAATTCCGTAAGAAATACGACTCACTTGAAATCAGTGTTGGATTTCGAATTCACGGCACGGAGCCCTGGCACTCTCCGGACAGCGCTGCCTTCCGCGGCATTACCACCACCACGGTTCCACCCCTGTCACCCTTTATCCCAATAGTCCCTATTCTCTCGCGGGAACTTCTCCGCCCGCCGGGGTTGTACCTGCAGACGGTTCCTCCGCCTCGTACTCCCCGCGCCGCCTCCTCTCGCCCCTCCGTGCGCGCCGGCGGCGATTGGCTGGCAGGGACAGCGGCCAGACGCTGGTTAGCTGGAGGCGGGCGAGCGGCGCGCGGCGATTGGCTGCTGGTGTCTGGCGGCTGAACGCCGATTGGCTGGCGCCGGGCATGGCGGTGTTGCCGTCGCCCTTGCGCGGCGGAGTGGCGGTGGCGGCTGTGGATTCCGTGCTGCCCGGAGCGGCCCGGCGGGCGCAGCCGTCGCTATGCTGTGCCACGGAGAGGGCCTGCTCAGCTTGCTGACGGCGCTGCTGGGGGCGGCGCTGGCACTGAGCCGCAGCCCGGTGCTGGCCTGCCTGCTGACGGCCGCCTTCTACCTGGTGCTGCACCTCTTCAGCCTGGACCCCGCCGCGCCTCAGAGCGCCCAGCGCGTCCTGCGGCCCCACGGCGCCGCCGCCCGCATCGCCCACCGCGGCGGCGCGCACGACGCGCCCGAGAACACGTTGGCAGCCATCCGACAGGTCAGCGGGGCCTCGCCGTGGCAGTGCCACCTCCCGCAGGCCCCGATGCCCTGTCGCTACTCCGCGCGCCGGCCGTGCTTCGGGGGGCGCTGGAGACTCGTTTAACGGGCACGGCCTTTGCGGGCGGGAGCGGCCTGGGGCGGCGAGGAGCGGGAAGCGAGACTGCCGAATGCTCTGGAGAGAGGGAGGCAGCCTCGGGAAGGTTGTCTCCGGGCGGCTCCGGTGGGATGTCCGAGCAGTACGGGAATAAGGAAATCCTGTGTTTTGTGGTGTCGCAACAGACTACAGAGAGCAGACAGAAACTTGGAGAGATGTTTGTTCTTAATCCTAAGGATCTGTGATAATAATCCACGGTTACAGTAAATCTGATACTGTGAGAACTTGTGCTGGTTGGAGGCTAATTGGAGTATTTTAATGAAAATAATTATAGGCTGTTAAAAGCAAACACTGTTGATGTCTGCTGCACTCATAGGCTTGCTGCGATGTATAAGAACAAGGACACAAGCATAGATAAGACAGAGAGTCTCAGTCTCTTGCTGGTGTGTGTCTGCTGGCCTCTGCTAACCTAACTAACCACTCTGCTTCTAACCCCCCTCCAAACCCACCTTGCATATAAGGCAGACCCTGAGGTAAAGCAGAGGGGTGAGGAGAAGGTGGAAGGGTGGTTGGGAGCCCCTCCTGGGGACTCTGATTTCTGGGAGGGGAGTTGTGTTTCTGTATTCCCTTTAACTTGTCTATGTCTGTAACTACTCCTGTCTGTTGTGTCTATCTCTGCTTGTACATTGTGCTGAGCTGTAGACAGAGCTTCAGTCCTTAACTTCCAGCCAGCTGAGTCTAGTCTGGGAGATTATTTAAAAGGGGGGGGCGGAACGGGGGGGCGCAGGGAACTCCCAAACCATCACAGAACTCCACTGCCTGCAGCCTTCATGTCGCCTCATCTGCGAGGCATTGTGGTTGGAGGCTTGTTCCTGGGACCCGCAGGAGATTATGATCAGAAGTCTGTGGCGCCGCGGCTCTCGGTGGTACTGCTGCGGCGGTCCCTGGCTTTGGGGCAAGGCAGGGTTCTAAAGCTGCACCATAGAGACCCATACTTGGCAGGTCCCTTTAGTGCATAGCTGGACTTTGTTTTCCTGGTACCTTGGCCTTTCTTCCCAGGAAGGCATTTGGCCTTCAGAACAATTAATCTTGCTTGCAGTTCACTCAAGTGCTTTTCTGAGTGGTTTCTGGGGAGGAGCCTGGGCAGGAGCAAGGTGTGTGAAGTGTTCCAAGCTGCTTACTGCTTTCTGATACGGGAATTCCTTAGATAGGAGCAGGGAGTTGCCCACTGAGGCCTACTGTTCAGTACAAACCTGGCAGGTGGTGTGCCTGGGAAGTTCTTGGTATGGTGGATGGACCAAGCTGCACACCCATGGCCAGTCTGACTCTGAGAGGAGATCCTGCACCTGTGTGCCATGAAGCAGATGAATGCTTTTCCTGTGCACAGACTTCATGCCCCGTTGACCTGCTCTGGTTCTGGCCTCTAAGTGTTTATCTATAAATTACATAAGCTATAAGCATTTGTTTGCTTTCTGTTTTAGAAAGTAGCATAACTTAGAAGTCACTAGACCAGAAGGAAAGAGCAGGATTCTTTCCTGCACTTTTATCCTGAAACAGTAAGAATCTCAAGGCCAAAACCTTATACCCATGATTTTAGTTGTAAAACAGGTTATGTGCTTTCAGCTGGTCTGTGAATCCTTCTCAAAATAACTTGGAGCAAACCTCCTTTGTTCTGCAGGTGGAGCTTTCTGAAGAGTATGAACAGTTTATTACTGACCAGTATAGCTGCACCTAGATTTGTCTATAAAGCTGTCTCTTCTCTTTGTGTGTGTGGGTTTTGTGATTTTTAAGGCAGCTGAGAACGGAGCAACGGGTGTGGAGCTGGATGTTGAGTTTACTGCAGATGGTGTTCCCATCCTGATGCACGATGACACAGTAGAAAGGACCACTGATGGGTCTGGACGATTGCAGGACTTGACCTTTGATGCCGTTAGGAAGCTTAATCCAGCTGCCAAACATCGGCTGTGGTAAATGAACTGTTGCCCTCTGGAACTAGTGATCAGTGAAAAAAACATTCCTGATAAACTAAATGATTGATCTGTCCCTGGTGAAAGTATTTGTGAGTTTTAACAGTGAGGCAAATACATTCCTTCTCCTGTGACTGTGGAAGTGGATGAGGCTCTACCTCCCCACCCATCCTTGCAATAGGAACAGTGCAGCAGTGGAGATGATTGGCTTTCAAAGACAAAATCCGTGTGAAATGGTTCCTCTCTACTTGAGCTTCCCCTGAAGTGACTGTAGGACACTAAAGATAGTGCGAGTCTCACAATATCTCAACATTGTCTTCAGTAACTGCTTCTGAAATTAATTTTATCACACGTGTTTCTTGTCTGGTTGTCTCCTGGAGATCCTAAACATTAGGATTGTACTGTTGAAAAGAAGTGCACAGATTTCCTGGGTAGTCTCAGGTAGAAGCTGACTCCAGGGGCTGATGAAGTCCCTGACAGGGGTATGCAGGGGAGAACATTTTTAAGCAGCATAAAAATCCTGACCACAATGACACTTCTACAGTATCCAAAGTGAATCAATTTTCGAGGAGGAACTTCTAGGGTGTGCTTCTGAGACACTGTATTAGGGGTTTCCAGACTCTGTAAACTATCACCTGTGAGTCTGTAGCACCAGTAGCATCTATCTAACCTGCTACTGGAAAGGTGATCACCTGAACCTCACAGTGAGAACTTCTGTACAGGCAGTTACTGCTGGCAGACCATTGTTTGCTGCCGTCTTAGCAGGAATAATTATTGTTCTCCTACATCCCCAGCCAAGGCCTGCATTCCTGGCACAGGGCTCTGGAGCAGTCTGAGTGGGGTGAAGAGGGTGGGTAGGTGGTCAGTAATTAGGCCTAAATGTTTGTTTGTAGTCCTTGAAGGAGGAGATGAAGAGCTGCAGTTAGTGTTTCAACGTGGGACTTAGGAGCAGTGAGCACTGGATTAGCCCTTGAGTTTGGAGGGCTGTAACTGCCTAGCAAGCTGCTGGGAGGGAAGCTGTGCAGCCTTTCCCTGGGAGACAAAGCCACCACTGCCACTACTTGTGGTGCTTGGTCCCACCTCTGAGACCAGTGATCAGCAAACTCTGCTCAGGAACCCCTGGAAACAGCTCTGTGTTGCTGGGGATGTGTGTGCCAGTCTCTGTGCTCATGTGTATCTCCACAGCCTTCTGGTGAGTTCTCTTTCTACAGGAGCAAATTCCAGGGTGAAAAGGTGCCAACTCTGAGAGAAGCTGTTGTGGAGTCCATGCAGCACAACCTTACAATCTACTTCGATGTCAAAGGCCATGCAAATCAGGTACCACTGACTGCTCTAAGGCACCTTTTTCTTCACCTTTCCTTTGGGCCTCTAACCGTCTTTCCTGTTCTGAGAGCTCTCAGACTGCTGTGTGCCACAGTTTTGTCTTTTAGATGAGTGAAGCTGAGCTGCTGTTTGTGTCACACAAAGCTGGGCTGTCAAAGCAAAGACACCCTGCTCTTCCCTGCTCCCTCATCCCATCCCATTGTCCTCAGAAGCTGTAGCTTAGAATTAGGATGTGACTGGGATGAGTGTTGAGTTCAGCTTACAGCACTGCTGTGAAAGCAAAGTGAATTTCCTGCCTATACAGAGGGGAGCTGGGATCTCATCTGCAGCCTCCAACTGGGGATCCTGCTTGTCTCTAAAGGGAAATACAGACAATCAATATTTAACACTTTATGCAGATTGGAATAGCACTATCTTCTCGTTAGCATAGCAAGATATGGAAATGCATTCATTTTTCCCCTTGAACTGAACCCTAGGTGGTACTCCAGAACTCTATCCACAGCATATGCAAGGGTATTTCAGACACTGAGAGTGCCACTCCTTGCTGTGAGCAGAAACAGGACCTCTCTTGCAAAAAACATTGTTTCTATGTCAGTGGCATTGTGCTGGTTTGAGGCTAATTGGAGTACTTTAATGGAGAAGATTATAGTACAGGCTGTGAAAAGCAAACAGTGGTGATGTCTGCTGCACTCAGGCTTGCTGAGATGGATAAGAATAAGAACACAAACACAGATTATACACTCAGAGACAGAGTTGTTCTCTCTAGCTGCTGGCTTGGTCTGGACCTGTCTGCTAGCCCAACTAACCACTCTGCTTCTAACCCCCCCGGTCCATCCTCCAAACTCACCTTGCACGTAAGGTAGACCCAGGGGTAAGGCGGAGGGGTGGAAAGAAGGCGGAAGGGTGGTTGGGAGCCCCTCCTGGGGACTCTGATTTCTGGGAGGGGAGTTGTGTTTCTGTGTTCCCTTTAACTTGTCTATGTCTGTAACTATTCCTGTCTGTTGTGTCTATCTCTGCTTGTACATTGTGCTGAGCTGTAAACAGAGCTTCAGTCCTTAACTTCCAGCCCCCTGAGTCTAGTCTGGGGGATTTTACAAATTGTGGGTGGCAGGGAACTCCCAAACCATCACAAGAGGCTGCTTTTCTTCTTCCTCCCCTTTCCATTTCAGCCTTGTTCCACAAACCAGGAAGGTATTTGAGAAGGTTTGCAGTGCAAAACACAGCATGTGTGTGAATGTCACGTGTGTGTGTCTCGCTGGCAGGCAGTGGAGGCTCTCCGACAGCTCTACCTGGAGTTCCCGCGGTTGTACAACAGCAGTGTGGTCTGCTCTTTCATGCCAGACGTTGTTTATAAGGTGATGCTTTCTGAAAGTTTGTTGGGGTTTTATTTATTTATTTTGTAGTTCTGTCTGGGAATTTCAGTAAGATGTACAGATCCCAGCTCCAGATTACTTGCAGATTGTTAGAATTGGCAGGAATTAAACAAACCAAGCTGAAGTCGTAAGTCTCCTGCATTATTAGATCATTGTGTGCTTGTCAGATGCACAGGTCGTGAACCTACAGCCACTCCCTCCACTCTGGGACCTATGGAGAGAACAGTGCAGAGCTCTAACAGCTGGCACATAGCCAAGCACTTGTCTATGAGACACCTGTTAAATAACCCTCATACCCTCATTTAGATGTAGGCCATTCTTAAAACTCTTCATTCTCACTTCCAAGCCTCCTCACTCTGTAGGTTATTCCATTGCCTGTCTGTTCTGCATCTTTGCCACCGTAAGAGCAGTCACTTCCTATGTCTTAAAGGGAAAAAACAGCAAGAGACCATGAACAGCTTTCTGAAAGAGCTGCAGAGGAGCTGGAGGGGAGGAGGATTCCTGTAAAGCTGAAGCCACAAGCTGACACTTTGTGTCTAACCTCTCTGCACATACACTTAACACAGCTTGGCTTTGGTTTGCACTCTTCTTTCCTCCTTGGCCTCCCAGATGAGACAAGCTGACAGAAAGGTGGTGACAGCTCTCACGCACAGGCCGTGGCAGCTGAGCCACCTTGGGGACGGGACCCCGCGCTTCAGCGCCTCCTGGAAGCATTATCTCTACGTGGCCATGGACGTAGTCCTCGACTGGAGCCTACACAGCTTCTTGTGGCGCTTCTGCGGGGTTTCAGCTTTCCTCATCCAGAAGAACTTTGTTTCTCAGTAAGTGTTGAAGCTTGCTAATGCATCAGGAGGGGTGGAGCTAGCAGAGTTTAACTGATGTGTTCGTTAGCGTTCTGCAGGGGTGTTCAGTTTCTTTGCCCTATGCTGCTGCAGTATTTTAAGCCTCAGTCGTCTCAATTAGTGGTTTTTGTCTTATGATACATAGGAAGTTTAATCTCATAAGGGGAAGCCAACTGTTGCTCTTGCCTGTCTACAGTAATACTAGAAAAAGATGACTCTGGAAAAGACGATGCAGTGCCACTTCTGGTGTGATCCTGATGCAAGGCTAAAACTCAGTGGAAGCCTCAGCACAGGCTGCCTTAAATCCAGCCTCAGCCTTCCTCTCACGGTGTCTTTGCTCCCTACAGAGACTACGTCAGGCACTGGGCCTCCAAAGGGATTCAAGTGGTTGCCTGGACAGTGAACACATTTGCAGAGAAGAGCTACTATGAAACTGTCCTTGAATCCAGCTACATCACAGACAGCCTGGTGGAAGACTGTGACCCTCACTACTAGACCTGTGCCCTTCAGACACCAACCTCAAACAGCTCTCTGTGGCAGGCAGCTCAGGCCCCACCATCAAGAGAATCCACTGCTGCAGCCAGGGAAAAGGAAGTGCTGCTACATTCTGCTGCAGGATCAGATCCTGCATGTAGGGATGCCCTTTGTTACAGTGCTGAAGAAAGCCAGGGTGCAGCCATTCCCAGTGTGAGGTGGTGCTGGAACAGGATGAGATCTGACAAGCCAGCTGGGCAGTATCTTGTATTTTGTTTCCTTTAAATCTTGCTTTGTTTAAATCTTGGTTATAAAATCATGTCAGCATTTTTTGGTGACAAGACTGAAAATCATTTTACTAATTTAAATGGTCTGTGATAATTTGATTTATGGCACCTTAAAAGCAGGCACATTACTGTTAACAGAACCTGAAAATGATGGTGCAAAAATCGTTGAGTCCCTCCTGCAGCATGGAAAGCTGGCTGTGCTGCAGCTTGACAGTGACGAGAAAGTCACTGTTCGAGGTGAAGAATAAAACTTGGCTATCGTCTTGTCTTCAAGCCTTTTTGAAAGAGCCCAGGTAGGACAGAAAACTCTGCCTGCTACTGAATTTTTTATTTTGAAAAAGGAAAGCTATGTATTGGGTGCTGATTGGGGTAGAAAAAATGGAGCCAAAATGTCTGTTTACTTTGCTTATTGTTTGCATGACTGAAGAGTGCTCACAGGGGCACATGGGAAACTAATCCAGATTCACCTTGAAATGAAGAGTCTGAATAAACAGGTGTCTGACAGCTTCTGCCTGGGCTGTTCCTCATTTGCTGTGCACCAGTGAACTGACAGAACATAGCAAAAGCAGTGCAGGTTTCCTGCTAGTTTTTCAAACAAGTCAACCTCCCAGGTGTGACCAGAGCTACGAAAAATGGCCTGTGAACAACTGTGCCTCTTCTCTGGCAGGAGCTGGTAGTGCAAGATGACTGTCAGTGATTCACAGGAGCAGAAAGCTACTCTGGAACCAGCTACCATAAACCAGACTGGCTTTCCTTAACAGCCAGGCCTGGAGTCACCATTTCAGTCCTTTCTTCTCAAAGGAATGTGATGCTGATCTCAACAGAAATGAGGAGCCTGAACGCTGAACCGATTGGTTTCCAGCTGCAGACTATGCAGACCTCATCTCACAAGACAGCCATGGCTGCAGGGGTGGTGATCTGCATGTGCCCTGTTTTAGTAAGGTGGCTTCTTGCACTGCCTCGGTGCTGCTGAAGTCCTTGTGGCCTTGTGTGGGCACTGCTATGTGGCAGCTGAGGTGCTGTGCTGCACCTGAAGTGGGCACTGCTGCAGGAGGTGCCCTGGTGGGTAGGGCTGGCTCCACACTTTGGATAGAAACACTTCAACCATGAGGCATCTTGTGAAGAGCTATTCCTCATGCACAGAGCCAGCTGAGATTTTTTTTAAAAAGAGGTAAAGGTAATAAAAACTATTGAAAAATCAGTCACAGGTGGGAAAAAAGGGCACAACTGTCCCAGTGAAGGTAAGGGTAACCCTTGGGAATTAGCAGCAGATGAAGGCCACCTGCTGCAAGAGGTGATGGATTTTTTTTGCTTCTATCTTGAGCTATATGTGAATACAATGAAACAGAGGAATAGGGAGGTGCTTTTCCCTGCCAGGATGATGAGAACCTCTTCAGTTCACATCACTCATCCACCCTGCACTGCAGAACTCATTGACTGAGTCTTCTGGCACACATCCTACAGCCCTCAACCACTTTCTGTCCAGCTCTCCCATGAGTGCTGCAGTGTTCAACAGGCACTCCTAGAGCAGCCGTGACAAGAGCACCGTGACCCTTGCTCCAAAGGTCTGTTGTTGCTGCTCAGGGTGCTGGCATTGTTGAGTCATCACACTCCAGGCAGGCACTAGGCCCACACTCAGTCTGCACAGCCAGACAGCACAGCTGGACCTGCAGGAAAGCCTGGGAAAATTGAATCTCCATCCTCACAGTGTGGGCAAAGTTTGTCCTTTTTCCACTTCTTTGGGGGCTGGTTGAAATTGTCTGCAACCTCAGTTATGAGCACAAGAACAGATGTGCCTCCTTCCTAACCTGTGGTTATGTCTGAGGCAATGAAGGGAGAATAATCCAGCCAGCAGGAGAAAATGGGTTAAACAAAAGAAGATACCAGCATGGCAGAGTTGTGACTCTGAATGAAAAGAGGCCGAAGCCAGCATCCCAAAGTCATAGATGATTTAAAAAAAAAAAACCAAAACAAAACTCAGTTGTGCTACTTGCAAGTTATCCTGTACTAGAGAAGATGTATGAACCAGAGTGGCTTTACACAGATGAGGATTTCAATCGCTCTGACAAAGGCAGCTCGGATGTTAAATTGAGTGACTAATGAAAAAAACAATGTCTCAGAAAAGTGAAGCAGCTCAGCCTGGCTCACAAGTTACTTTGCAGCTGTGACAGTGTCTCAGTCATTAGAAGCAACTGTGCTTTTGGTTCCTTCTGGTTTTATTTGACTAATTCTTTGCTTTTGGCTTAGAACAGGTAAAAGCAGTTTGAACAGTGGAACTGATATAAAAATCTTTCTAGATCAAAACTTTTAAACTACAATTAGGCACAAATTTTCTTGTATTTAGTAAAAAAAAAAGTGACCAGCTGTGAAGGGACCCTTGTGAGACAACAGCCAGTCCCGGGGGAAGGGTGCCTGTTTCCAGAATATCACTGCTTCAAACACGACCCAAACGTGCAGGGTGTTCTCCGTCACCATCATAAACTGCAGTCAGTTCTGCAATCTGCTCTTCCATTCAGGGGCTAAAAACCAAAGGTTCTTTCAGTTCTTAGTGCAAAGGAGCACTGCTTTCTGCAGAACACCACTCAGTGACTTCGCACTGGTGGCTGTTTCTGCCTGCTCACAGTCAGAAGGGTTTGTTGTCATCCTCTTCCCACCGAGCTGCTTCTCGAGCCTGCAGAGCGAGCACCATGGCCTCAGACATGCCTGGCCTGCTGCTGGGCTGGGATGCCTCCAAATCTGTTTTGCACAGAGGAAGTGTTGTTAGCTGTGCTGGTGTCTGCATAACAACCACCCCCATTCAAACACCCCACTCTGTGTAAGTGTCTCCACTGTCCAGCCTTTGGAGTGAAGTTACACCTCTGTGTAAAGCAGAAATAGTTTAACCTCCATGCAAGTTTCCATAGCTTTTTTTTTTCCCCATCCCAGACAAGCAACATCCTAGGGGCTCCACATCTTTAATGAGGCACACCAAGATGTGAAGTATGGCTCTAATGTAATACTCTTGCCTGTGGCTGCTGCCATAAGCCAGAATGGCTCCACTTGCCCACAGAAATCCAGCACTGGCAGACAGAGGCTTGGGATCAGCCTTCAGAAGCCACTACAGACATTGCCAACAAGCCACCAATAAGCACATCCTATAGAAAATGCTTGCCCCAGAAATCCAGGCTTTCTCTTTACACAAGGTGCCACAACTCTGTCTCTTACATTCAGCTGTTACAGGCTGTGTCTGTACTGTAGCACACATTTTAACTCAGCTGAGCCCCTAATTACTGATTTCTCCCTTTAGCATTTGTTGCTTACCTAGTGGGAAGTCAGAGCCCCTCCAGATCCCAGCAGGATAGGGATACTGCAGATAAAATTCACAAGTAGGTTTAGGTTTATGTTCCCCTCATGACTGTTAAAAGATCTCAGTAACAAGACCCTGCTCTCCAGACCTCAAGCAGGTCTGTATGAGTACTCCAACAGCTATTCTGATTGCATTTTTGTACCTGCTCAAAGTAATCCTTTAAATGATTTCTGTACAGGGGGACCTCTTTGTGCAACAGACTCCCACTGCCTGTATCATGCCCCAGTTCTGTATAGGAAACTCTAGCACAGACTCTCCTTCTGACCCTCTCACCTCTTCAGATGCATTATGACTTCTGCCAAATGCCCTTTCTGGATAGTCAGGCACTTGCTGGGGAAGTGGCCTGGACAGGTTGTATGAAGAGCTTCTCTGAAAGACAAAGTGTTTGGCATTAGCAGTACTGCATTCTGCCTGCCAGTGTGCTCAGTGCTACTCACACTCCAGGCAACCACCTTAGGGAGATGACTTCCTCTGCTGGATCCACGAGGAGATTATTCTGGCATCTCCTTGTGAACTCTGACCTTAACAGCCACAGGAATATCCACCCATTGTAGGTTTTCAAACCCTCCCCACCTTGCTGTTGTGTGGGATCTAAAAAGGGGTTCGGTCAAAGTCCTCAGTTTTACCTCAGCTGAGAGGATTTGGGGTGGGGGAGGACACAAACCATAAATCTCTAAGGACATCCAGAGCCACAGGAGGAAGGCTGCCTCCTGCTTAGTCTAGGCAAGGTTAAAGTGTGGCCAAATGCTTTAGTGACCACCATTGCACTGCCAGATTAGGAATGCTTTCTTGCAATTCATAATCATACATTATGTCTAGTGAGGGTAAGGACTGTTCTGTATCCCTCCAAGGCTAGACTCCAGTCTGGAGCAAACAGGGAATTTCCACTGTATCCTTTTGCTGTCAGGAGTTAACTTAGGTGAAGGTTTAAATGCAGACATATGCCCAAATGGCAGCTTGCTTGCCAGGCTAGAGGAACCCCATGAAATCATACCAAGCACAGAAGTGGAAGAGCAGCAACTGAACTATCCAACTGACCTGCTGGTCTTGTCCTCCAGGTGCAGATAGGGTCTGGATTGCCCTTTGCTGTGCCCGTAGTTTTCGGAGTAAAAACATCTTATCTTTTCCTTCCTGTGGCCAAGACACATCTGATCATTGGCTGAAATGCATTCCTGAGAGGCTCAAGGCCTGTGAGTAACCATTGACCAGAAAAATCATTGAGATGCCTTTTACTATGAGGTAATTTGTCTACAGAGGGAGCTGCAGCAGCACAGTTTGAAGTTAAAATTACTTTGCAACAATTCTATAGTTAAGTTTCCCTTATTCACACCGAGGAGGGCTCCCACCCTCCCCCGAACCATCTTGGCAAAAGCAGATTACAGCTCCACAATAGCAGGGTGAGACAATCAACAAGGAAGTCAAATGATAGGAAAAAAATACAGCTGAAGAAAATCAAACTCACATTATAAATTTGCTTCTTCAGGAGTCTGGTCATGGTCTTTCTTCCTTCTATTATTTGCCAGTAAAGGTAAGTAATGATTCTACATCACAGCAATAAAAAGTGCAACATATGAGCATTGATACCCAGGAGATTGCCTCCTACTCATTGCCTAGACAGTGTCAGGAAAGGCAGAGTAACCACCACCCAGACTCCTGCTTTTCACGTGGCTCAGGGCAGTAGTACCCGCCTGGCCTGTGCCTCAGAAAGCTTGCTCTCTCTGCTGACTTGCCCACACCTCTGGGGAAGAAAACAAAACCCCACAATCTGTTCTGGACATTCCCTTTTGCTGCACTTCCTAAAGCTAAGTGTGCCACTGCTAGTAAGATCTGGAGCCCAGGCAGCAGCAAACTAGAAACATTCCATTAGAAACAGTGCCAGGGTCAGCACGAAGCTGGTCTGTAAAGAGCTTTGTCACCCTAGCATAAAAGGAAATAGATCTTACAGTTGCTTTATGTACTTCAAATACACAAATTCCAATGCATTAATAATTTTGGTGCTTTAAAATGCACTCTCTAATTTTTCTAATGCAGAATGGCTGTGTCACAGCCAGATTTCTCTGCTTCAGGAGCTCTCCCAGTGCTTTTCATTAGCAGCTACTTACAAGGCAATCGTGGAGAGGACGAAGAAGAAGAGTTCACTTGTGATTAAGTTATGGTAGATCCATGCTACCCATGTGGAGTCAGTGAGGTTTTCCAGTGTTTTTACCCACTCAGAGACTGCAGCATACATAAAGGACAAACCTCTGAAAGGACCACACTCTGCTGAAGGTTTTAAACTG
Source organism: Eubucco bourcierii (assembly GCA_013396675.1). Lineage (NCBI taxonomy): Eukaryota > Metazoa > Chordata > Aves > Piciformes > Ramphastidae > Eubucco > Eubucco bourcierii. Next base: position 237,235 of record VWZE01025451.1, on the reverse strand, counting down.
AAAGTGTGAGACAACAGCAACTTAGAACCCCATAGATCAAGCAGGGATTTAGTTAATATTGTCAGTTTGTACATTTGCTGATTAGTTTGCTCTCTTTGGAGCCTCAGGGAACTTCCAAGATTTGTGTTTCATTTTGAATTTGGGTCACTCTCCAGCTATTAAAATACCCACCCCAGACTGTGCAGTGAGAGATAGAGACCTTGCTGCAATGGATCCCTACCTAGCCCTGCAAACACAATCCTGAGCCAAATGTAACGAGTCAGTCACTGCAGTGCAAGCAACAGCCAGTTGAAAATCCTGATTTTCAAAGTTTCACCATGGGGGGAACCATCATTTATCATAGAATGGTAAGGTTGGAAGGGACCTCAAGGATCAGCTAGTTCCAACCCTCTGCCATAGGCAGGGACACCTCCCACTAGCACAGCTCACTCAAGGCCTTGTCCAACCTGGCCTTGAACACCTCCAGGGAGGTTGTGGAGCACAGAAGCAGCCAACATGATCAAAGATCACATTCAGTGCTTCTGTGCTCCACAACCTCCCTGGACAACCTGTGCCAGTGTCTCACCACCTTACTGTAGAGAACTTCCTCCTCACATCCAGTTTCAACCTCCCCTCTGCCACTTCAAACCCATTGCCCCCTGTCCTGGCATTACAAGACCTTGTCAATAGTCCCTCCCCAGCCTTCCTGTAGCCCCCTTCAGATCCTGGAAGGCTACTCTAAGGTCTCCTGAAAGCCTTCTCTTCTCCAGGCTGCAGAGCCCCAACTCTCTCAGCCTGTCCTTGTAGCAGATCTAATTTCACCCTGCCTGCACAGACCTGGGTCAGCACAGATTGTCAGTAACAAGAGGATGTGGTGAAGTGAGGCAGCTCATCACTCTAGACTGATACAGGAAGCGGTTGTTTGCTTTGACATTGAACTGCTCCAGACAGTATGACATTTCCACTTGCCATCTGGAAATGTTTGTACTGAATTATTTCATCCCACCTGGTTTCAGGTGTAAGCCACCTGAATATTACTGAATGTAGAAATTGTCAGCCTGAGAACTGCCTGCAAGAAGAGCAGGGGTGTCCATACTGCCTTCGTCACTCTGACCCGAGCAACGTGCCCATAAAGCAGCTTTAAAATACTGGTGACAATCAAAATGCATCATTGCAGAGGTCAGCACTCTGTGCAGAAAGCACCTCTGAAAGTTGCAAATAACCCAGAAGCTGACCTCAGTTGAGTTTTCCCACATTTCTCCACTGTAGACCCAACAGCCTTTAACACAGCTAAGGGCATGAACTAAGCTGGACAGCAGAAACTCTTCACCAGGTAAAAGGCCAAGTTTGCTGAGACATTTGAACAGGAGCCCAAAACTTCAAGGTAAGTTTGTTCCTCTTTTCCCTTTCCTATAGGACAAGTTACTGCATTAACTATTCTCTTGCAAGCTCACTGAGGATGTGTTTTCATAACCCAGAACATCTCTTGAACAGCTGAAGGCTTCCATGAGCAGCTACTGGAGCTTCTCCCATGGACAAAGGCAGATTCCTCTGCCTGGTTATCAGCTCACACCACACAACATAGGCACCTTCCATACCTCCAGACAGTGACTCCAATGACTGACAGCACTCCAAGGAAGGAAGGGAAGAAGAGCAGGAACAAGAAGGATGTTGTCATCTGAGCAGTTCTCCAGGCTTTTCGAGGGGGTTGGCAGTTCATCCTCAGGCTGACCTTTCAAGAGATGGAGATACACTGACTCTTGGAGAGCTGCCTCCTGCCTCTTCCACTTGGTTTAAGTTAATCCCACTGAAAATGCTGATGGCAGTTGCTGGACCAGCACCTTTCAAAAGTTTCACCATCTTCCTCCATATGAACTTGACTGATATATTGTCATTTTAGAAAACTTGAGGAATGTAGCATTTAAATAGTAAGAGGCAAAATGAGGCTCTGCTGGGTACTTAGGGCTCTGTTGGGTAGTGCTTGCTTTTGTAGCATATACAAACCCACTGTTCAGGGACGTTTGGATCACTCTTCCTATTTACAGCTCTCCTCTTCTACATTCATTACAAACTGTTCAGTGACCCAACAATGAATCTGTCCTCTACTCATACTACAAAGAATGCTGAAGAGAGGACACTTCCAGCATGATCTTTAGCTGCTTCACCCTGCTTACACTTAGGTACCTCAGAAGAGACGTGTTGCTGCCGACTGCACGGGAAGCCAAAGTCACAGGGACAGGCACAGTGCCTCTTACTGACACATGCACTTGCACACCATTAATGTTATTACTTTATTCTCCCCACCTCTCCAGAGCTGCTCTTAACCTCTTCTGTAACCCCTCCACACGTCTTACTACACACTTACTACGAAACTGAGTTTCACAGATTCGTGCTTCAAAGACGTGCACATAAATTGTGTTCCCTTAAAGCGACCCTCCCCAAACCCCAAACCACTCCCCTGAATGCAAAAGGCCACAGCCTCCAGACAAACCCAGCACTTCAATGCATGGCCTCTGCCCAGAACCCAAACGGTGTCAGTTTTTGATGAATGCATGTAAAGCTTGTTACCTTTTTGACATAAAATACTATAGAAAATGCTGTCATCTGAATAGCAGGCAGCAGAGGAGAGAAGAGGATACCGATCCTGCAAGGAAGGGTTTACACTTCAGTCTTCACTATTCATCACACGGATGCCACAGTAACTTCCTACAGTCAGTGCCTGCCTGTTTGGCAATGCAATTCTAACAGCACCGATCCTGGAACCTTTAGAGACATGCATGCATAAAAAGCTACCTACACACCTGCAAGACTCTCACACCTAGAAATAAGGCTTCTTTCCCAGGCCTTAATGCTGAGACTATGTCAACAGGAGCATTATTGCAGTGGGGGAGTAAACAAAACTCCAGGATGTTCCTTTTGCAGGTTTCCCCAGACCAGATGGCCGCAGGGTAAACGACTGATTGAAGTCAGTCATTGTCTTGTGTCAAGAATCACAATGGGAAGTGGCAAGTCACAAACCTGACAAGGCACTTAGTATAAATCCTCTCTCTGGTTCTTGCTCTGCTTTTTTCCCCTCACTCAGAAATGTCAGAGTAAGAGGATTCCAAGGTATTCCTAGGCACAAATGAAGTTTGGTCTGCAAATGTGAGGCTTACCAGGTCAAAGTCTGTGCATAGATCAAATCTAAAACATTTCGCCCGATATCAAACTCCGGCCGCCCCCGGCCCACAGGGGCTGCAGTTCCAATGACCCTGGGGGAGGAAACACAGCACAGCAGCAGCTGCTAAATGCCACCCAAATAAAACCCTTGGAAGAAGTCTCTGCAAATGATCTTTTGAACACAAGCATCAATGGCAAATCGTTCAGGGGCTGCCTTAACCATGCCATGCAAAGCAGCCACAGCTCGTTGACTAGAGAGCACATCAGAAATGAAACAGAACTGAGCAAAAGCAAGTTCCCAGCACACACAGCAGGGTGGGAATAAGACCTTGGGTATTTTTCATGCAACTTAGGAAAAAAATAAAAACCCACAAACTAGAATTTGTAACTACAGGGAAAAAAAACCAAAACAACCTCATCTTATGCTTAAGCAGTTGGAATGGTAACTCAGTACAAAACTGTAACAGCTTTTCAGCCCTGAGAACTTTCAGCCTGCTTCATAAAACTGACCCCTGTAGATTGATATTCTTAATATATCCCGAAGGGTATCCTGTTCAGGCTAATGGGGGTTGCAATTAGCTGAGACATACACAGGCAAGCAGGTAAGAGAATTCCTGCTGAGAACCAGCAACCCTTTTTTATCACCTCATTTTTTTCCCGAGCTGGGGAGATTAATTTTCCACTTGTTGTAGCAAGAACAATCAAGATTTTGGTAACTACCCCATCTCGCCTTCAATATAGGTCTTGGCACCACCTTATCAGCTGAGTCATCAACAGTGTTTCAGGGTTGGGCTTCCAGGGCATCACTCTGAATACATACAAGTAAATACAATTAAATACTTGTAATCATTCATGGTTGTGGGTCTGGTGCTCTTGCACAGCTTAGTGGAGGGCATTCGTCACAGCTGACATTGCAGGTTTGATGCTGTGATCTCTTCCTGGAGGAGGTTTCCTATCTGAACAGGCCGAGAGCAGAGGGAGGATTAAAGTACACTGGCAGGAGCTGTGGAGGGAAATTCTTCAAGGGTTTTTCACTGCTGTGCCTACCTTGCAAACCACTCTTGTTGAGATCATGTGCAAAGGGTAAACAATGCATCTCCTACACGGTATGGCCTGGAAGCCTGTCTGTGCTCTGTCGACCCGGCAAGCACTTACTGAGTCATGAATTATGTGTGGCAGCAGGAGGGTGCACACAGCACATGCCAGAAGTAAATGACTTTTGCTTACCTCAGCTATCTTTGAGTTCAGTTAAAAATACTTTTGCACCTACCATGGTGCAGAGCTTTGCACTTGAAAGTCATATTATGTCCTTAGGAAGACTTATTAAAGTAACAGTTTTAACTTGTCTGCATGCTGGGAAGTCATGGAATTAAGAGTAAACCCAGAATTGCCAGGAGGACATAGCAAGGAAAGTCAGCAGCGTGGCTGTGCATGTGCAGAGAAGCAAGATTTTCTGCTTGGGACACTTGGTCCTTTAGCACCCCACTGAGGGGGGCCATGGGAGTACAATGTGGCTTCCTCCCTGTTCGGGTTTCCATCTCCAGAGGACAAAAAAGGACACACTGGGAGAGCAGGACACTCTGACCTCCTCCTAAGGAGCTGCAATATACAAAAAGCACTTAGACAGAGGCTATGTTTGGCAGAGACATCCGAGGAATCTTCAGTGGTGCCACAGCCATGTGGCATAGAAGTTGGACTTCTTTTCTTCCACTGGAAAAAAAGATCATGTCTTTAGTTATAATTACATAAAGATTAGAAAAGTAGTACTCACCTGAGTAAAAACTCTCCAAAGAAAGAGCCAAGCAAGCAAAATATGAAGTCCACCAGGATGAGGCGATAGATATCTTGGCCAACCAGAGTCTCCCAGCACTTTAAGCAGAAGAAAAAAGAAAGCAGAAATGGGTACCTAGGAGTCCAAAATCAGTGGTTCTAGCATTGTTCCTAAACGCTCAGGCATCTGGAACTTGGGCTACAGATCAAAGACTTCTAACACCCTGACTAATCAGATTTGACCTCTCACTGAACAATGCTGCAGAGCAGCTGAGTCCCAAGTGGGGCAATTCAATTTTTCTTACAGCTCATTCCTCTAAAGTGAAAAACCTGTTGGGGTGCCAAACCCAGCTTTCCACTACAGACACTCCTGTCTGGGGGGCAAGCCAAAGTGGTTCTTAAGCGGGCATTGTAAGTGAATGTGCATTTCTGGAGCTCTACCTGTGAATCTGAGGCAGACACAACATTCAGCCAGTAGTAGCACAGGATCCCAACCACCGACATTTTCAGGACAATGTTTCTGGAAAGAAAACGTCACAGTGACTGCACTGACAGCTGCCCACAAGCTCCCTGCTGGTGGCACTTTATAAGCTTCTCTTACAACAAGAGTGGCAGAGCAGAGTGCTAGCAGGAGCTCTCCTTGGAGCTCAGGTGCAGTGTTATTCTGTTGTCCTGGCAGAAGGGCAGCCGAGCATGACAGGCTTGGCACAAGCCTCTGCTAAACAGGTTGATGGTTGGGTGTGTGGGCTCCAAAGGGCAGGAAGGTCTGAGTGGCACCAAAGGTTATACAGCGTTCATTCCAGGCATCTTTAAGACCTCCTCACTCCTCTCTATCTCACTTCCTTTCCCTGGGGGGCCAACAGCCCAGGGGCTGTCTAGAGAAGCTAGTAACCAAACCAAGCCCAGTGTCATACTGTGCCTGGGAGGGCAACCATTCCCTGTCCTCAGGAGGAGATATAAGGCTCCAGAAGGCTCACAGAAGACAAAAAAAACCCTCATGAAGGCAAGAGTGTATAGAATCTTTCGGAGAAGACAAATTCTACATAGCTTCCTACTGTCCACCACACCACTTAAACACAGCTTGTTCTATACTGGGTTTGCTTGGGGCAGGGTTTTGGTAGCAGAGGAGGGGAGTACAGGCTAAGCCCTGAAAGAAACTTCTAGAAACTTCCCTGAATCCAAGTTGCTGTTTAAATTAGATTATGTTATTTAAACTAAATTGATGTGGTTTTTTCCCAAAGCCAAGTATGTTTTCAGCCCATAACCACAAGTGGTGAGTGAGCCCTCCCTGTTCTAGTCTCAGTCCTTGAGGCTTTTGCTATACTTTGTCCTCCCCATCACACTGAGGGGCAGGGGGCTTGGCAGTGAGCAAGCAGCTGCATGGTATTTGGTTGTCAGCTGAGTGGGCCTAAACCACAACACTGCCAGAAGAAGAGACAGACAACCTCAGGCACAAAGCACTAAGAGGTGCTATCCAGACATACCTGACAATAGTGACATATATGTGTTGCCCAGGAGTCTGAAATCTCTCCAGGTGTCCAAGCCATGAGTAGAAGAATGGGATGAATGTGTTGAGGAGAGATGTAACAACAGGCAGCACCAACATGGCAGCTTGGCCCTCCAGGTTATTTGTATACCCTTTCACAAACAGCTTAAAGAGGAAAAACAAGGCACAAAAACCACCTCAGCGAGGTCCTTACCCAAAATGCTGCCTCCAGTTGTGGCCACAGGGACGACACCTGGCACACCTCCCCATGACCACCATGTTTTATGAGCAGCAGGGTGACTCTCCTTCCCCAGCTTTACATGGGACCAAGGGTGGGAGTGCCACTGTAAAAGCAGCTCCTAGGCAAAGGAGTGACAGACCTTACTGGGCCTTCTTCCTGCTCTTTCAAGGCAACCAGCTGCACTATTCCTAAACCAGCCATGAGTTCAGGCAAGCAGCTGCTGGGATGAGGGGGTGGATTTGCTCAGACCCCTCAGCTCCTGTACTTTTGCAACAGTCCCCAGTGGTGAGAGCCTTTGCAAACCATCTCCATAGGCAGGGCAGAGTTTGTATTTGCACTGGTGAAAACAGCTACACTTCCCTGCAGTCCTAGCAGCAAACGGACCGCCAGAAGACACCCACGTGGGGAAACACATCTCCAAAAGCAGACTGCAAAATCTGTCCTTACCTCCAGGTTATTAATGGAGAGGAAGTAAACACCAGTGCAAGCAGCTACTGCTGTTCCCAGGGAGGCAGCCCAAGAAGCAAGATGAATACCAACACGAACAGCTCTCTCTCTGACAGAAAAAGTTACAACTTCTCGGTTTACTTCCATGAGGTCCTCCTGCAAAGAAACAATTCCCAACGAAGAATTCCTTACTCAACAGCATAAAGCAAAACTTGTTTCAAGTAACTACTTGAGAGACTGAAAGAAGGATTATTTATCTAGAGGATAAGCACATTTACTGGATAACTTTGCGTTCCTGCCCTAACTTTTCTCCGGGCAGTTCCACAGTATTTCATACTGAATCTTATAAGCTTAACTGTTTTGTAAGGGAAAGGCAAATAGCAGGAAGGAAAATAAACAATCAAGAAATATTCTGTTTGCCAAATATTTAGTAGTCACAAAAAAATGTTCAATAGAACAGAGGCATACAAATATTTATATGTAGCTTAAAGAGACAAAAGAAGTAGCTAAGCAGCTCCAGGAGCTCAAACCAATAGAACAGTCAGGAAGACTTAAGTCTAGCATGCTTCAGTCACTCTGCCACAGGCTTGTGTGTGCATACACCAATTTGCCTGCAAAAAAATAAGCCTCTGGCATGCTAGTTTTGTGTCTTTCTATCTCTTTGTACCTTTATTTGTGTGCTGAGATTCTTTTGCTTCAGCTTCACGGCTCTTTCATTAGTTATATTGAAGTCCCAAGTGCAGAGAAGCTTGCTAGCGTTCCCAGGGTATGTCTGGGGGTTGATGAAGTTCCTGCAGAAGGATTTTCCCATGCTGCAAATGCAGATTAAGGTTGTGAGATGCATAATGGGGGAAAACATAACATCTGGAGAGCAACACAGAGATGAATTAGGAAGCAGCTCTTAACATTTGCTGCTCCTACCTGTCGCTGACAATCTTTACCTCTGCAAGGCCATGTGAATAGCAGAAGATTACAGGAGGAACAGCTTACAAAAGGAGGCTCATAATATACATTTGTCTGAACTGGGCTTCTCTGCATGCCCCTTACTATTTTGCAGCAATTCTCCATTTGCCTTACAAAGGTTTGGCTCCTGGAGAATGTCTTTTGAGCAAAAACTTAACTCTAGATCTGGAAATAAGGCCTACAGAAACATAAGCAAGCCACAGACAGGGTGGGGGTTTGTTGCTGATGTTGTTGCTTTGGTTGATGTTTTGTTGTAAGAATATTTAGATAACTTACCTGAACAACAGGATAAGAAAACAAATGAGAAAGTATATTCCAACGGTGAAGAAATAGGCCAGCTGCATGTTGTAAAATGGACCATGCTCTGCTGTACTGATTGTAGCATTGGTGTAAAAGCCATAGTAGAGTACTGTTTGCTGAAAATAACCCTGAAAAGACATGGCCGTGGTTCAGAATGTTTGCCATCACCTGCCTGTGGTGAGAAGCGGCATCACTAAAGCCAAATCGATGAAGTGGGAGCTGTCCCAGTCCCTGCTGAGGAATCACAGGTGTGATTGCATTTTCCTTCTCTGAAAAGACCTCTTGTCAACTAAGCATCAGTAAGAGCAGAGTCTTGTTTATTAGCCTAAGAAATCCTTCAAGAGCAATACAACTGACACATTTTTTATAGCAAAGGCAGAAAAAAATAGTTAAAAAGAGGAAGACATCTCTTCAGATCACTTAGTTGATGAATACTGGTAGAGCTAAAGCAATGTAAAATCTTCCTTTAAAAACATCCTGAGACTTTGTTCCCTGAATGTAAAGACCTTCACACAAAAGCTCATCCTGTTTCTAGGCCCCACTGAGTCCAGCAGGTTGCTGCAGAAAGATCTGTGTGCTTCTTGGACAAAGAAAGCTTTGGAAACAAGCAAAATTCACAAGAGCAGATATGGAAATCTACACTGCATTTTTAGAGGAAAATTATCATGGGAAAATGTTCTGCTAAGGGATACTGTAGCTATCTCTGGAAGGCCTGGCTCCTTTAGCATCCCTGTCACTGTTCTCTGGGAGTGATGAAAGCCTTGAAACATTGCTGAACACAGCACCACTTGCAGAGGGACAAATGATTCCATTCATCTCACTCTGCATCAAGGCTTTTTGCAGCTCCTTTTGTTTCCAGCCAAGAAGAATTCTAATTCCACCTCTAACACAAAACAGGAACTGTTTTACTCTGTGGTGTGATTTTAAAGTGGATCTGTTGCACACAGTACTTACACAAATCTGTGGTTACAAACACTTACAGCTCCTGTGATCAGCTCCAGACCCGTGAAGGAAAGATTGTTTGGTTCTGCTGCGATAAACTGAGGGATTGTGATGAAACTGAAGTTTATGAGGAAGGAGAAGATGTTGAAAGTTAGCAACCACTTCAAGAAAATAAAATAAGAGAGAACACTTGTTCCAAACTCAGCACCGATGATCTTCAGGGCCTTGTGAAATATTCGCAGTTGGTGAAAATATTCTGAGAAGCTACTTCCAAATCGCCGCAACGACTGAAGTGCAAAAGAGGAGAGAGAGAGAGAGAGAGAGAGAGAGGAGGCTTAGCAAGCAGCCTTAGGCAGGACTCAAATTCACATCATCAAGCCTCAGGATTTTTTACTATGCCCTCTCTATATGCACCACAGTTGCTTAACTGGTGCACCTGCATGCTGCCATAACGCAAGTCACTCCTGGGCAATACTGCAGCACTCCCTTGGTCCTTTGGTAAGTAACACAAAGCAGATCCCTCTGCTCAGTGACAGCACCGCAGCTGGAAGGGTTCACTCTATTGTGACTAACAGAAGGTTCTGACACTTACCATTCTTGCTCTCTCCAGGGGCTGTGTACAGCAGGAGAATTGAGTTCTGCCAGGCCTTGAGTTTTTTGCTATTTCTCTAAGAACTTTATTCCTGTGGAAAAGCAGGGCAGTGGGTGCCAAGCATTGCACTATGGGTTGTAATCAAAACAGGAAGACAAGCTGCAAATGCAGCTTCCCTCCTGTGCACATGAACAGAGTTAGCAAAACAGAGATGCTCTGCTAGTTCTTTTCCTATTAGCTGATAGCACAGCTCTGACAGTATGTTCTAAGCCCTCCATTCACTCACTCACTCACTCAGAGAAGAAAGTTTTGGTATATTCTGTGAGGAGAAAAGCGATGGTTAAGACCAAGTGGTCTCTTCTCCACTTTCAATGGCCAATATAAAAGTTTCTTTTGAGAATAAATTGCAACAAATCAATCAAATCCCTGATGTTCTGGTTTGTATCGCCATGACAGATTCCTGCCACCCAGAGAAAGGACAATGAACCATCCTTAAATTATTTTCCTTTGCAAGATACTGACTTTTTAAAAGTGCACTGCAAAGTACTTTCAGTTCTTTCAAAGTTCTTTCAAAACTTGCTAGCTAGATGCTGGAAGTAAAGAGTTTGCAAAATGAAACAGATAAACTTTTACCTTATCTCTCTCTTTTTTCTCATGGTCTCTGGCATCTTCTGAATTGCTTTAATCCTTTCGCTGGTGGACATACTTGCAAGATCTCCAACTAACTTTTCCTCTGCATAAAACCCATGAAAAATCCAGATTTGAAGATAATAATACAGTAATTCTTACACAAAATCTGAAGTGCACATAACAATATTCCTCACTTTCACTGCTGCCAGAGTGTGCCAAGTTCTGAGACTTAGTAATACTCTCCAGAGTATTCTCAGCTACCTCAGTGCACTAATACAGACGTAAGGAGCACAATACTGAATGTTAACAAATAACTATCATTGCCTGATGCTTGTTCAAAGTTAACACAAAGAGCTTTGGTATAAAAGGAAACAAACTACTGACAAACTCCAAGATTCTGGCCTATTGCTGTCTCACTGAAATATTTCTGTGATGCTACCTATTGACTCGAAAGCTAAGTTTTGTTCTATTTATCCTATAATCTTAGTTCACGTTAGTGTCTAATCCTTGCACAAACTCTGAAGTAGGCAGACCTGTATTAGCTGACAGTCAGTCTCTTTTCACATCGCTGGCATTTGATGCTAAATGCAGACACAGTGGCTGAAAACAATCCATTGTGCTGGACACACGAACTCTAATAAAGAGTTTAGCTTTTCTTTCTACAACTGAGCACATATTCACACTGCACTCTGCTTCATTTATCTTGGGATTTTAGTGTACTAGTAGGCTACCAAAGATTAATCACTAGCATTAACCCAAACCCAAGCTGTTCCTGTAAGTACAGAAACACTGTTCATGCTATTCTGGTGATAAACCAACAACAGCATCCTTCTGCAAGATGCTGTTTAATAGTGAACCACTTATCTCCTACCTTCTTGGCATGCTGGATCTGTTTCAAACCAACTGGAAGAAGTCATGAAGATGTCATCAGGTGGCCTTCGGTTGCGTCTCCACCGAAAGCTCTCTAAGTAAGATGCATGGTTTAGTAAGCCCAGATGCTCCTGACAACTTCAGAAATTAACACTTAATTTTCACAGCAACAGCTTCAAAGTGTACCCTTCAATCTTACTCAGCCACATGCAAAGATTACTCCCCCACTCACTTCATTTCTGGTCACGTTTGATGACCATATGCAATTTTTCAGCCACATGCTGGAGAAGAGATCCTGAGCCAAATGTTCAGGCGTGATGGAAAACTGTGTCATCTAATCATCCCTAGACATGCACATTGATTATTCCAGACTTTCTTCCTAGGAGAAAAGTCCTTTCTCTAAAAATCCTTCCACTGACTTCAGAGGGACTGTTTTAGAGCCACACTCAATTGTGCTGAGTAAGTTATGTGTAGCAGACTCGCACTTCCCAGGGGCCAGAACGCAACTGTTCTTCCACCCTAGCATTCAAACACAAGTAATTATATTCCTCAAACTCATCTGCTGTCCAGCTATGGAACAGATGAGCCTGCCTTGCCCTCCCAGTAAGCTGATGGCCAGTCTGTGCTTGTTACATCCTCCTTTTGAGCTCGACCCTGTGGTGGGGAAGGCCCCATCTGCCTGATGCTCCTGTAATCAGTGCATGAGGTGCAGGCTCCTCTGTCATTTTTACTATTTAGATTGAATGGATCCCTGATGTTAGTGTCATAAAATCCTAGAACAGCTCAGGTTGGAAGAGACCTCACAGATCATCTACTCCACCCTGGTACTGAAGAACTTCCTAAGACCCAGTCTAAATCTTGGTTTATGATTCCTTTTATCATGTGAAGATCTTCATAGCTGAACCAGAAAGCTTTAAGCAGGTATTGTTTTACAGAGGGTGAGGCTGACCTGCAATGTTGTGGTGCCCACAACCCTCATGCCTTACCTTCTGGCACACTGGTACTGCTGTGGGTAGAGTGGCGACTCGGCTGACGGAAGGCAGAAGCTGGGCTGTACAGCAGCTCTGGCTCAGGCTCAAAGGAAAGGTTGTCTGTTAAAGGGAGTCAGACAGCAAGCTGTACACTTCTGTGGGCTATTTACACACGCAGAAGAGCCCTGCTGACCACATGCAGCTCTGCTGCACCCACAGCAGCACATCCTCTACCTCACTCCAGTGTACTCAGTGACTAAGGCAGTCCACACAAGTTCCTGTTTACTGCTCTGTTTATACAACAGAGAGGCCATGAATCTGTTCATATCACATCTGAACTGCTTCTAAGGGAAAAAGTGGAGCAACCCAATGCCACCACATGCAAATAGACACAGACTGAGCTTTCCAGAGCTGCAGGACTCCCTTAGAAACACTACAACAAAAAATGGCTTCCTGTGTCCCATCAGCTGTTCAAATGAGAAATTACATACCCAGGGAACTTCCATATGGACCTCTGCTGCAGGCATTAACTCTTGGTGACCCTTTGCTGTATTCAGAGCCCTGTCTCATGGAGGCCATTGGTATGGCTGCAGGGTCATTCTGTCCTCTGCCGCTGCTCCCTTCTCGGTGGGAACCATGCAGGGAGGGACTGTGAGTGGGTCGATGAGGGAATGGATTCTTTTGAGAACTCCTCCTGTGTGGGGAACAAAAAGGAAAGCCCTGAGTGCCACAAAAACTCTCAAGAGATATCCTTAATAAATCATTATCTACTATTATCAAGTTTGGGCATGTTATAAAACAACCTCTGATACTGAGAGGTATTTTGTATTTAGAATTCCAGCACCATAGTTCTGACTTGGTCATCAGCTGTACTAGAAAGACTAAAACTCTTGTCCACCTTTAAGTTACCCTGGACTCTACATGAAACAGGAATGACTGCTTGGAAAACTAAGCCTTCCAAAGTTACAGCACACAGGGAAAAGCTCTGCAGCTAAAAACTATCCATGACACTGTGCCATAAATCCTAAAATACATTTGGCTGGAGAATTCTCCTAACGTGCAAAAAGCAAACATCGCAGTTCTCCTGAATGCTGCCTTCCTGACAACAGCTTCAAAAATGTCTGTCTGAAAATGCAAGCACAGAGAAGGAATTAAAGGTTTTACATAAATTAAAACTCTGAAGAAAATGTTTATCTGCACATAACCAGAGAATTAGATTTCTTACGGGACAGTCACAACAGCAACGTTAAATAAACTCACCGTCTGTCAATTTCCAGTGTCTCTGAGAAGTGGTAGTCTGGATTTTCAAAGGCTTCATTGTAATGATAAGACATGACAAGTCCTTGGTTTGAGGAGTGAAACCTTCCTTGTTTTCCTCTCTACTGTTTCATTAATACGTTCATGGGAAGACTCCTCAGAGACCTAAATACAAACCAGAGGCATGTACACCCCAAAGGAAAACAAAGGACCTTCATGTCACAATCTTAGACAATTCTGGCACCCTATTAACACGACACAAGAAAAATGGCTTCAAAAAGGTTTTCTTTGACAGGGACCACTTAACTCTTGATGTTCTTACAAGAACTAACTTGAAATATATCTGACGTTCTGTACAAACTCTTCTGGAGTTCTAGACAATCTCTTCTATACAAACTCTTAGTGTACTCTGCCCTTAGGCTCCATTAAAAAGAATGGAGATAGTTCCTGAGCAAGATAATGATCATCTTCTGCAAAGAGTTGCTTGGAAAACTGAATTTTCCCCTACAAAAGTGGTTTGCATTTCAAACTGTAATGGAAATATGAAGAGGAAGATGTTACTTTCTCAGGGAAAGAAAATTCTCAGACATTATTTCCTTTCAGTATTAGGATGTGCTTTGTGCCAGGATTTTTATGAAAATCCACAGGGACATTTACAATCTAACACTGAACCCAGCATCTGAAGTCATCCTGGTTTTTCTCCACTCCCTAAATTTTAAGGATTTAAAATAAATTCCCCCACTGAGGCAAATTTGAATCTTTGCATTTCATTTCTGGAAAACAATAGAGATTGGCCTCTAGATCCCAAGCCTTGAAGCCTCTGGAGTGAGCAAGAAGATGGCCATGGATAGCCCAGATGTTTATGACTGAGGCTGTGGTCACTCAAAGACTACTATGCTACCTGGCAGATAAATGCTATAGAGTGTGCATGAGCATACTTGCTCAAGGTGTCCAGCTGGCAGGCCAAAGGTGCACAGGTGGCACGCCAAGGGTGCACAGGCACACACGCCAAGCCACCCACTTCCTCCATCCCAAGTCAAAAGGTTCTGAGAAACTCTTATCAAATCCTTATCAAAAGCCTACATTTTAGGGTTTGTGGAGTAGCAGTTTATAATTTTCTGACCTTATAGTTAACTGGAAAGAACTCAAAGAAGGAAATGGTGAAGCTAAGCCATCTCCTTTTTAACCTATGGTGTGATGCAGTAAACCATAGTGCCAGGAAAAGCCACCTAATTTAGATTTAGCTTTCCCTCCAAAAAGTCATTTTCCTGAAAAAAGAAAAAAAATATAAGTAACTGGAGAAGAGATGTAATTTGTGAAGGAAAAGTCAAAAGCAGGAGCTTTGGAACTCTTCCTTTTGCAGTGTGGTGTCCATTTGTTGGACAACATTTTGACTTTGGCATGTAAGTAAACCAATCTTGTGTTCTTCCTCTGGCAAAGAGAAGGGTTCAGGATCAATAGGTTTCATAAACATCAACATGTAAGTAAGTTACAGGATGGGTGGGAAGTGGGTCCTTTCTGATTAAATAATTCAACACATTCCATATGAAATACAACAGGAAACTCCAAGGAGTGCAGACTCATGGTTCTGGATCATTTCCCAGAAAGAAAACTGCCTTCACGTCACAGAGCAACAGCCAGGACAAAACACTGCAGCTTAGCTTCCTCCATTCCCACACAGGTAACAGACACTAATCCCTATTTAGTACAGAGATCAAACAAGAACGTGTTGCTAAAACAGCACTTTGTCCTGGTACCCAGTTACAGGAAAGCCACTTGGACCTTCAGGTTCTTTACCTGCAAACACTCAGTACAAAGGGTTATATAGTAAATTCTCCACACAAATCATGAAGAGCAGTGGAAAAGTTCTAGAAGGACCTGGTTGACTTCATAGCTTTGAATGAATGCTTCTCTACCACAAAGTACTCATGGGATCACAGTTCTCATGGACTGGAGTACATGTCACAGTGATGTTGCATTATCTGACCCCTTTCCCAGAGATGCCTTTGAGAACAAGCCTCTTTGCTGCTTTGTCGCCTTTATTTCCTCCAGTTTGACCACAAGTTCCAAACTTAATCCACTAGGGAAAATACGAGCACTTACCACTGGGTAAGAAGGAACAATCAGGGATACGTAACTACTACAATTAGAAACAGGGAACTGAAGAGAAAGACCAGTATAGCTGGGAGAGAGAGGAGTGAGTACCAAGAAGAAGAAAGTGTGAGCAGACCTCTGCATTATTTCTGTAACACTTGAAAGACATTACCTATCTCAGAGATCATCATGGGGCAAAAAAAGGCTAAGGCAAGAATCACTTCATATGAATGCAACTCAGTCTTGTGATTACATTTCCAAACTGCAAACTATTACATTCTTTGCATACAGCAGGACTAAATCTTGCTTTGCAAAACGAGTTTTTAAAGTCTATTAACCAGCATTACTTGTATTTGAAGGAAATTATGGGTTACAAAAGAAAGACAGCAGATTTTGAGTAGCTATTGGAAATTAGCTCTCTGCTTTCAGTGGAAAGGCAGCCTACCACACCACATCTATTACAGGCAGGAGGTACTGCTGACTAGAAGAGTTCTAATCTTTTTTTTTTTGTACTTGCAAAGGATACCTATCCATTTAAAATGCAATCTTCAAATTATACTTTAATGAGCTGTATCAGTTACAGGAGTCTCATTCACAAGTTCAACTGACAACTGAAAACTGCACATATGGTCTGTCCAGATAATGAACAGGGGGGCTGAACATTCACAATGCTGCTGGACTGAAAAAAGGCACTGCTCTGGTTTTAATTTCTAGGTTAAACTCCTGTTACTATCTTGTAATCACACTACTATTGGCTCAAGCAGCATTTCAGGTCACCCTGAGGGAAAATAAAAACTATTCACAATATTCTGGCAAATCACCTAAGAAGCTAGCAAATGGCTGTGGAGAACCAGTCAGAAGAAAATAAAATCAGTTTTGTCACAGGTTTTTCCTAACTCTTCAAAATCCTTAAATGCAGCTTTCAAATTGTTGAACAATTAACTTCACAGAAATCTCCTATGTTCCAGCTTGTACCTGCTGTTCCCTGTCCTCTCACTGGGCACCACTGCAAAGAGCTTGGCACCTTCATCTCGACACTCACCCCTCAGACATTTATAGACATCGATCAGATCCTCACTCAACCTTCTCTCCAGACTAAACAGCTCCAGGTCTCTCAGTCTTCCTTCACAGCACAGATGTCCAAGTCCCACAACCATCCCTGTAGCTCCTGCTGGACTCTTCCCAAAAGATCCCTGTCCCTCTTGAACTGGGGAGCTTTTTTTTCCCCACAGACAAAATGAAGTCGCATTAAAACATACGATGAAGATAGAGAAGCTATGAAATATGCAAGTCACAAGAGGCTTTTTCACAAAGGTATGACTAGAGACAGGGCTGTAAAATACTCTGTTATGTCAGTGCATACAGCCATATGACATCACTCGATCACATTCACAGCAGAAATAAAAGTCCTCCTGATGAGCTTACTGTGAGACGGAAAACCAAACAAAACAATCCCCCAAAAAATCAACAAAAGCACGACCTGAAATCAATTACTTTGGATAGAGAACTGACACAGCAGCTCAGAACAGGTGGCATTTTAGCTACATCAGCACAGGCAGCCTGCTGCTATCCTTATCCTGTGCTAGGGCTGTATTTTATGGGCAGAGACAACAGTGGCACTCACACTTGAATTGTTACACCTTGACATGGCTTTAGAGCTACTAACTGCCTGTTTCTACTTCCCCCGAGCAGCAGGATCAGGCTGCTGCCGGTCCCAGGACCAGCTGAGGAGACACCAGTAGTATCAGGTCAGTGGAAGCAGAAGTTAGCAACAGCTCCCATGCAGCACCACAGACTGCTTGCAGGGTTTCTCAATTAACAGTGTTAATAAGGGGCAGAGAATTAGTAATAAAACCTCGGAAAGACTTGGCTTCTAAATGTTTAATTCTAAATATTTAATCACCTACATAGAAACATTTCAACCTATGTAGTAGGGCAGAAAAAATTAAGGAAAAAAATAAATCAATGATGAGACTGAAAAAAATGTAGCAGTATTAAAATAGTACGTCTGTGTGCTTTGAGGGAGTGACAGAATGAATGATCACAAAGAAAAAGTCTCGAACCAGGGATTTTCCCCACCTATTCCACACAAAAGTACTTCTGGCTTCCCGTTATCGATGGGAGCACCCAGAACTCACCGCTTGTAAAACGCGGCGCAGACTCCGATGCAGCCTACACCGAAGCGAGAGCAGACACCGCGCTGCGAGCTGGGGTCCCGCAGGGCTGGTGCAACCCCTCACACACGGACCGGCTAAATACGCCAGGGAAGGACGTGGCGCTCCGACCACCGTTCCAGCTGAAGCCAGCTCCTATGCGACTAACGGGCGGTAGCGCCGTGAGGTGCCGTGCAGCACGGCTCACACCGAGGCGTCCCCGCTCTGTGCGCCCCTTTATGTCTCTGGCATCAGGAGCCGAGAACCCCCCGGGCACACACCCGCTCCGGCCCCAGCGGTTCCCTCTACGTGAACGGCATTAGCAAGCCGCAGCTGCCTGCCAGGTACTTCGGGTGACTCCTCCGGGCAAGGTGCACGGGGAAACCACCTTCCAGCCCCGCCGACGGATTACTCATGCGGATCCTACTCGGACCCCAGCGAGCTCCAGCCCCTGGTGCCTCAGATCCTACCCACCGCTGCTGAAACGCAGAACCAAGTCCCGGAGCCGCCTGGCCCTTACCTCGCTGCCCGCGGGGGAAGCGTGTCCGACCCCTCTCCACCGGCGCCAGGTGCCCCGGGAACCGCTGGCTCCGCCCCCGTCTCACCTCCGGCCCCGATGCCGCGGGAGTGCCACCGTGACCGTCCGCCTCGCCTGCCTTTTCCCCGAAACGGCTGGGCACGGTACTCTGCCCCCGGGAAGTGGGGAGCTGAAGGCCTGCTCCCACACTCAAGGACAGAGACCGATGTCCGACCGGCGTTGCCTGCCGCGGAACGATCTACTCGATCTCCAAGATGTTCCCTTCCCCTGTGAACTAAACCACGCTTTGCTTTTGTCTGGATTGCAACACCACCACAATGAAAGGACAGAGAAAAGGGTTTCAGATACATGGTGTGTAACCTTTATCTTTGGATTAATCATTTGTAGAGCAAATACAGAGAAGGATCCTGACCTCATCTTTGTGCTACTGGAAGGCTTATCAAGGGGTGAAATAAGTAGTCCACAGTAATCAGCAATTCTTGGATGGAGAATTTCATACCAGCCCTGTTCTCCCACATCTTCTTTAGTGTGACGAAGAGATACTGATTTTTCTTATCTTTCTTTCGAGCAAGCATGAGTAAAACTAGGAATTAATCAGAGCTACAGAGGAGTACCAGGCAGGGTGCAACAGAGAGAAGCCAACGAAGTGGTGGAATTTCTTTCCCAGAGCTGCTCAGCAGGGATGCCTGCATTACATGAACTATGCATATAGACTCAGGATTGCCCATACACTATGGTCACTGCCAGGCTGGTGCCCAGCACCCATCACAAGGGCTAACCGCAGTCCTCTGAACAGAGAAACATCTTCACCCTGAACATGGGGCCCAGCAGCCACCACTGAGACAGGCACGGGTGAAAAGGGAACAGGATAAGGACAGGACTGACTCTGCTGTCCCAGACCTCTGCTCTGCCTGTCACTTTTCCTCTTTTTGCTAATACTGCAGAGAATTACAGAGCCCTAGACACTTTTGTGTTAATAAAGCCTGTTACACCATTTAAGTGTGTTTTATCTCCCTAGAAAAGCACACATCTTAAAAACCCTAGCAGCTATTCCTAAGTAATTTCTCTGGTCAGCAAGACTGAACACCCCCCTAAACCCAACAAACCAAAAATACTCTTGTAAACCTACAGATTAAAGGCAGTCTCACAAGCCGTTGGGGAACTGGTAACAAATCAGTGGGCTCTGTATTCAGAATCTGTGCTGTTGCAATGGCTGAGGATCACATTTACCATCTGCCTAGTGCTTTTCCACCTCCCAAACTGGGGAAAATATGTCTATCCTCTACCAGTCACATAGGGTTAAGGGAAGTTTTTCAATGCTGCTTTAATTGTGTTATACCCCAAGCAACATTCCTGGCGTGCAGAGAACTTGCCTGCAGATCTCTTGAACTGATCCAGGAGCTGCCGGCATCCTGCACAGGCCATGGGGCCAAGGACAGAGTTAGTTGAACACAAGACCTTCCCTCCCCCAGTTTAAAACTATTACTCCAAATTTTCCTGAATACTTAAGAAGCATTTTTGAGCTCTAGCAGTATGAAGAGGAATCATATGAAGGAAAAAACACCCTGGAAATGCATGATCCTACTAAACGTGACAAATGGCCCTCTAGTATCACAGAAATTAGTACATGGCACTGGGTTTACATTCAGCACAGACTGAAAACTTCTCCTTTTGTGAATAAGGTGCAATGGACAAATAATGGACAAGAGGAACCTACCACAATCCCTGGTTGTGACTGTCAGACTCTGGCAGAATTGTCTGCTTTCTCCTTCTCAGTGTGCCTGTCTTTCTGGTTTTCTACCTGGGATGGCTGCAATCCATAACATTTGCTGAAACATTTTCAGGTGTCTNATTCCAGAGGGAAAAAAAAAAAAAAAAAGAGAGAGAGAGAGAGAGAAATTTAAAAAAAAAAAAGAGAGAGAGAATGTTCTCACAAAACTCCTGAAGCAATCAATCTTGTTTCTGTTCCACCAATTCTTATTTGAATTTTGTTTTCACGAGGTCATGAACCCAATACCGTGGAGTTTCTGAAAGAGTCTAATTAATCAGCAAGTGTACTGCTCACCTTTCTTTGTATTCTTAGAGGGAAGAAAAGGAACATGAATAAAAAGCAAACCTGTCACCCCAGACAACACCCCTGGGGAAGTCTCACACTGTAAGAACTGGCTCTGCTATGTGTTCACAGCCAAACACAAAGATGGTCTACGCCTGTGTGGCTTCAGGGAACCAGTAAAGGTGGGGACTTGTGTTCTGGTGGTGCCATAGACACTCATATCTGGCACATGAATCACACATTTAGCATGAACAGTAATGGATGACTTTTCAGGAATGCTACCAAGGGTTTTCATTTTCCATCTCTTGAATTTTCAGGAATGATCAGCTGGGAGTTGTTCAAACGAAGCCCATGAAATGCAATGCCCAGCCGAGGAACACAGCCACCCACGTAAACGCGCTCCTGTTGCAGACAATCCAGTCCTGCACCCTCTCGAGCTGGAGCACAGCTCAGCCCTTCCAGAAAGCTGCACTCACACAGCACCAGCCTTATCTATACAAAAAGTCCTGCCTGGGAAAATTCATCCTTGAGATTTGTGAAAAAGAGAAAGGGAAAAAGCAAGTCTGAAATCCTGTTGTCTTGTACTAGCCTTTACAGTGCGATATGGAAGGATGGAGGCAAGATCTAACTTATTCTCATGAAAAAAAAAAAAAAAAGAGTATTATCTACATACTAGACCTGTCTACAGCACAAAGGCAAGAACACCTATAGTGTTTTGTGTTTGTCGTTTCTTTTTTCTTTGCTCTTCTAAAGTAGTTCAGTGAAATAAGGAAGTTCCTGTGCTTTAATTCCACGTCTCTCTATTTCACAACAATTCCCCTTCGGCTATCTCTCCTCCGCTAGTAAGTAACACATCAACTTACTGATCATAAGTTAAAGTACTTCAGCACTTAACATTTTTTTCAATACTGTTTTTGGGTTTTATTATGAAGACTGTAAACATAGATTCTTATTACCAGTAAAGCAAGGGGAAAGTCGCATCCCTGAGCTGGTGACAGGCAGGGAAGATAAGCAAAGTGGCCATTTATATCTGACTCAGCATCCTGAAACACTTTGATGACTTATTTTTTAAAGTGCTACAGTAAGGTGATGAGGAATGTTCATAAAAGAATGATTAACAATTTAGCTACCAGAAGAATACAATTAAAAATGCCAGAAATGTGCCTTCCCCCTGGCCCCCGTGTATAATAAAACTGAAACTCCTGGAGGTTTCATTGTGTTTTTTGTCACGCACTCTTATTTCCATACTCCAGGCAAGAATTATTTCAAGAAAAGAAAAAAACGAAGTTTCTCAGGGACGTTTGCTGCAACTTAACACAATTCACACCCTCCCTGTCAGAGGGAAGAAGAGCTGCAGGAGTCTGACTGCGTTTCAGACCGTTCTGGGCTGGTACATCGGTTTGCGCTGCAGCCTCTGTGGCTGCACTCACTCACCGCACGCCAGCTAGCCTGGACCCGCTCCTAACGGGATTAACCAAGTATCAGGGTCTGCAGGAAGTTTTCACAGTACCCAGCGACACTGTGGACACTTAATCAGAAGATACCGAAACAAATCTTATCTCTCAGCCCAAGTGTCTGGGAAGAGACGTTCAGCAGTCACCACAGCCCTGACACGGGGTGCACGAAGTCGGTGCCGACATCCCGGGGCCTTCCTTCACGGTATTTCTAAAGAAAGCTCTGGGCAAGACGAATGAAAAGGCTGCGGCGTCTCCAAATCTGAAACTCCTACCTTAAACCTCAAACCTCCAAGGATACAACACCACAAAGGCAGAGGGCTAAGAGTGAGGGCAGGGGGCCAGGAGTGAAGGCAGGGGGCCGAGCGCGGTGAAGGCAAGGCCCTGCGCGCCTCAGCCGCTCCTCAGCCGCTCCTCTCGCGGCGGGCTGGCACACACTGCGCCCCCGTGCGGCCGGGGGTAAGGGAGGCTGAACGCGAACACAGCGCAGACCCCAGCTCCTCACCTGAGGGAAGAGCGCGGCTCCTGGCGCCCCCTGCCGACAAGGCGCCCCAGGGCAAGCGGCCGCGGGAAGGCGGCCCCAGAGGGGAGCCTCGCCTCCGCCCTGTTAGCTGCCCCAGCTCTCCGGCAGCCGCCGCCCCAGAACCCCGCTGGCTCCGCGGCGCCCGGAAACGGCAGTACCGACGCGGGACCGCAGCTTCCCACCAGGCGTAGGCATGAACCGGCACGGGGCTGGCGCGGAGCCGCCGGGCTGGCAGCTGGGCAGCGGTGGCAGCGGGAAGGGCGCGGGGGAGGCAGGTACCGAGCGTCGCGGGGCGCGGGCGGGGAGCGAGCACCCGCGGGGGAGGCAGGTGGCGCGGGGAAGGGAGCGGCGCTGCTGCCGCCTGGCCTCGCCTGCTCTTCCCCAGCGCTGCGGGGTCCCGGGGGGCGGCCATGGCGGGACACCTCCGGGGCTGCCGGCCGGGTGCCGTGCTGCGGCGAGCCCCTCTCCACAGCCCCTGCTCTTCCTGCCCCGGCAGAGGTCTTCTTTCCCGAGGAGATGCGCGGCCCAGCACCTGTGGATTTCCTGCAAGAGCTGCCCAGCTACCAGTCGGCGCTGAGGCGACGCGCGGCCGGCGGCCCCGCGGACACCCAGGAGCGGCGAGCGGCCCCGCAGGGCTTAGCGGGGTTGCGTGCGGCGGACAGCAGCCAGCCGGCTCCTCGTCCTGCCAGGGAACACCCCGGGAGCATGGCAGAGAGGAGGAGATTAAGGTTACGCTTTACACTCGTTTTCTTTTTTGTTTTTCTCAATAATTCTGGGGCCATCTTTTCTGCAGGGCCTGTTGTGAACAAGACAAGGGGTGATGGTTTTACACGGCCCAGAGAAGTGGTGGATGCCCCATCTCTGGTAACCTGCGAGGTCAGGTTGGTTGGGGCTCTCAACAGCCCGCTCTAGTTGAAGATGTCCCTCTTGATTGCAGGGAGATTGGGCTAAATGACCTGTAAAGAACACATCCAACCCAAAACATTTCATGGTTCTGCCATTTCCTAAACATAGCAGAGGTATGAAGGAAGGCTGGAGCAGAACTGGGTTCATCTGTATCTGTTTCACCCTGTGGCTTGTGCTGTGGAGAATTTGCCAACGTGTGGCAGGCTACCGCCTCTGGCCCCTCTAGCTGCAGGGGTGTGTGCTCGGCTGGCGTGAGACTCCAGCTGGCTGTGGGGAGGAATAGGTTAAACTGGAAGAAATTAATCAAAACTGGGAATTACCTGCAGCAGCCAAAAGTGTTTCTCACAGTCTTCCGGTTCTTTGCCTCGGGGTTTTGTGCTTTTAAGGGTCACTGTGGGTCGTCTGTCATCAGCAGTCCTGTTCTGTTACGCCAGCACTGCTGTTCTCTAGCCTTAGCAGTTCTCCCCAAATACATTGTGCTCTCTCTGACGTGGCTCACTATAGGTGGAAAAAAGCTTTCCAGGGCCTTTTTTTTTTTTTTTTTTTCTTTTCATATACGTTTTCAAATTGCTTTTTGCTAACGTTCCAGCCCCTCTGAAAGTAACTCCCTCCAGGGAGGGGAGTGCAGAGAGCATGCTTTGCCCCGCCTGTATTTCTTGGCTTGTTGTCTCATGTCTTACTACTAAGCTGACAACTCCTTGGAGGACAGAGCTGTATAGAACAGCTACATCTTTAAATCGGGTACTTTGTGGTTATGAACTAGGAGAGAGGTGAAAGTACAAATAATGTCTGGTACTTCACAGAGAACAGTGGGAAATGGACTCCAGCCTGATCCTGGAGTCAAGTTTAACCTTGCAGACTGTACAGAAGGAACAGCAGATGATCTGTGGCATGACAAAGGAAACTGTTTGGTGCTCTGAATTTTTATTTGGGGTTGGGTATCTAAAGCTCAACTCTTAAAGGAAGTGCAGTCCTGTGGCCATGGTGTATGTTAGGAGCAGAGTTGGGATGTCTCGTGGTTGTTTACACGTTTGAGCTCTTGAGAGATTCTGGTGGGGCTTCTTGGCACTTCCACAGGTCGATGTTATGTGTGTGTTTTGTGTAGCAGCTGCCAGCACACAGTGCTTGATATAAACGTCCTGAAAGCTGAACACTCAACTTCTGTAGCAGCCCACGCCTCTGTTTAAAATGCAGACCAAACACAGGCCAGAGAATTCACTCAAGTGTTTCAAACACTGCATGCTGCAGCCTATAGTTTCCATAACTTGGAATGGTTTGAGAGTGTCTGTATTGGCATTTAAAGTAAGAGTTCATCAGCTACCTGTTTGATGGTTTCGTACAGGCTTTGAGTAGGTTTTTTGCCAAATTTCTAGAATTTTACTTTCAGCTGAGGTGGATAATGGAAATTTTGTCAATCTACAGCATGCATGGCAATGGCTTGTTGTTGGCAGGAGTCACTTACACACTTAAGTAGAGTTAATTGCAAGGTCTTTTAAAATTGGAACCTTTGCCTTCTCCTCTAGTGTAGTGTCCTCATGGGTGCTTAACTGCTGCCCTTCTCCAGTGGCATCAGAGGCTGGAACAGCATTTGCTGCATACAACCAAATCTT
>VWZE01025451.1:182042-212239 GCA_013396675.1 Eubucco bourcierii | reverse complement strand
AAAAAAAAAAAAAAAAAAAAAAAAATCCAGAAACACCCCTTCAAACTCTGAGCCACTAAAAAGTCTCCTTAGTGCTGTCGCTATGTAGCCATTTAAAAAATGCAAATGTGTGTATAGCATGAAAATCTGGAAGTGAGAAGCAGTTAAAAGTCATAGACAGGTTGTGGCACATCCTTGGTGTCTGTGTACAGCTTTTTGTTGGGGTCACACACATGTTGGTGAAGAAACACACTCTCAAATTGATTGAGCTGGCACTTCACAGGAAATTTTTCAAAGTACTATAAAAGTGGAATAATTTGAAAATTAGTAATTTAATAACATTTGTTTTCTATTGCATGCTGAAATGTGGTGTAGAAGTTAAAATTATTAAATCCAAACGAAGTATTTAAGCCTCTTTATAACTCTTTTTAAAAAACTTCTTTATTCCAATATGATTTGACATATTCTGATTTTGAGACCTGTGAATTTTCTACAAGAAACCCCAGTACTTTTGATCAGCTGCATTTGTAATGTGAAAAGAGGAAAGCAAAATAATTCAGAAACTTTTTTTTTTTTTGAGAGCCTCTTACTCAGAAGTTTAGAGGAAAGATTCCTCTTTTCTTTTTCCAGCCACTTGTGAATATGAAATCCTTAATGGCAGCTTCTCTGTGATCCCATTGGCAAGTTCAGCTACATTTTTTTTTCTGTGTTGTGCTATTGTCCATTGGATTGTTGTGGGTTTTTTCCTCCAAGAGAGTGTTTTCTGTGAGAGGTCTTGCTATATGTGAATTGACTTGATGTCACAGGAGGAGGAATAGATTATGGAATGAATGAATGATGGAAGAGAACTTTGAGATCATCAAGTCCTGGCCAGCTAGCGCTACTTTAGCATGGTGGTGTTTATCCCTCTGAGGGCTGCAAGCAGACTGTTGTGCTAGGCTCTGTTACGTGTAGTGAAAAAGTACCAGTGCTCAGAAACTAATTCTTGATTATTAGGAGCTATCAACAGGCTGATATAAAATACTTATCTGGATGGAAGCAGTGGAAAAGAACTACCAGTAAATCCCTGAAAAGAGTTCTTGGTGAAGTCAAAGAGCTGTCATCTTACCTGAAGCTCTGGCGAAGGGATATTCACAGCATAGAAGGTATTTATTACCCTCTCTTGGGTTTTGGTTTGTTTGGGTTTTTTTTTTCCTTTTTCAGGTTGCTTCTGTTATTGGTAGTCTTACACACGTGGCTGTAGTTTCAGATATAACTGTGTTTAAGAAGTTACCTGCTTGCCTCATTGCTGGTACAAAGGCCATGACTGAGTAGCAGGAAATATGTTGGAGAAAGTAGAATCACAGAATGGTAGGGTTGGAAGGGACCTCTAAATTGTATTTAAAAGTCAAGCTTCTACGTCAGTTCTATTGCTATCAGCCTGCAGTAGTTAAAACTGGCTTTAATAATATTTCTTCTGTTGATTCAATGTACCTGAAAGGATAATTTGCTCACTCTGTATTTTCAGTGATTTATTGCCATCGTTCTTGGTGTGTTTCTTTTGTTCCCAGGGAAATTTGGCACTGGCATCCAGTCCTACTTCTCCTTCCTGCGCTTTCTGGTCCTGCTGAATTTTATCATTTTTATCCTGATGTTCAGTTTTGTTACCCTTCCCAGCATCATTTCTAAACATGGCATATTCAACAGTAGCGTTGCCAAAATCCCTCTAGAGAGCGTGGGTAAGTGTCGGTGCTGTGTCCTGCTACCGTTTGTGAGATTGCCTCTTGCCATCAGCTTCTCCTCCACCTCCCAGGACAAAGAAATGCCTTTAAAAAAAACCCAAAAAACACAAGAACTCGACATGTTTGAATGAACTTAATCTTGCAGTTTAAAAATGCACTACTATGTGAGTGACTTTTCCTGCCTTTCTTTGACAGATTCCCACTGCACAGTTTATGAACCTGGTGGTAATAAGGGACTCATTTACTTCTATACTTACCTCAAAGATTTGCTCAGTGGCACTGTAAGTAGTTAGGTATTTGTATTTGTTTAATTAAGTTTCCATGTCCCCCATACCATGTAAAATGTGAAAACATTTGATTTGGGGAATGAAGCTTTGATAATTTTGGAAAATGATGAGGCACATGCATCACTGGGGTAAAAATAACCTTTTATCTGTGGGAACAGTTTTTACTACAGTGCCTTTCACTGAGTGTCCACAAGGCCTGGCTGGCCATGTGCTGCAGCCTGCACCTCTCCTGCCAGCTGCTGCGTGTTCTGTGTTCTGGAGCATGCTCTTTAGTTTACTCTGGGTGCCCTTGTCATAGAGCTCTTTGGGGAAGAGAGGGATTTTGAAACATGTGGCATCTGCATTGCAGCTGGGTAGAGGTGATGGCAGTAATTTTAAATTTACAAAATTATTGCTTAATTCCAGGTTGGGTTTAACTGGGCAGAGTCTGCCAGTGTTAAAAATCCTGTTCAAACTTCGTGTTTCTGCAGGGGATCCTTGAAGTGACAGTTTTGTTCTATGGGTATTACACAATAGATACTGCGTGGATCAGTAGGATGAGGTACAACTTGCCACTAGCATATCTGCTGGCTACATTTGCCTACCTTGCATTAAGTCTCCTCTGGATAATAGTAAGGTAAAGATGCTTGTATGGTTTATTTCCTGGTAGCTGTTGCACAGTTTGCATTGTGTTCTTGCTTGTAGGGAGCATGCTGCATTCTAGAACTGGCTGATAAGGAAGTAGAGACTCTCTTGCTTGAGGATGCAGTGCCACAGTAGGGGGAACTGAGCTAGTAAAAGAAATAGATTTGAAGTATTGTCTTTTTACATGTATGTATGCATGTAACTAAAACACCCTCAACTATGCAGCAGTTGTTGGAGTGTTTTATTTGGGGAGGAGGTTGGGTGATTTGGGTACTTTTGCCATACTACTTTCCTGAGCCATCTCTGTGATGTCAGAGAAGCTCTAGATGAGGTGAGAAGGTGTGGCTGTGAGAAAGTGCAGAGGAAAGTAAGCTGTGTCATCTGGTTCTGGTTGTTTCAGAACCTCACACTGACAGCTTCCCAGAGACCTGCTGCTTTAGTACAGCCAATGTGGCTGCTTGCTGGTGAGAGAGTTGTGTTGTTGTGTGGCCTTTGAGCCAGAGGGCTCGAGGTGGTGATTTTGGTTTCGTTTGCTGTGGATAAAATACTGCCTCTCAGGAGTGAGGTAAAGCTGTGTTTTTTTTCTGTAGATCTGTGGAAGGATTTAAGCAGAACTTGGTGGATGCTGAAGATCAGTTTCAGAGTTACTGTAACAAAGTCTTTGCGGGCTGGGATTTCTGCATTACAGATCCTAGCGCGGCGCGGCTGAAGCACCGCAGCTTGCTGTATGAGCTCCAGGTGAGTAGCTTTCCTTTTCCATCATTATGGTTTCATAGAGCTGAGATGGTTGAAAAAGAAAGGTGTGTGACTGGAGGTGATGGAATAAGAAGGATTGAAGTAGTTTATACTGAGGGCAGGGCAACCCACATCCTCTTGCATGCTTTCTAGGTACCCAGAGTTGTGGTGCAACGTGAAAAGGATTGACACTGATGTTGTTGGCCCTTCCCCCATTCTCTGGGGACTGAAACCATCCTGTTAGCTGCTTGTCTTATCTGCCTCTTCCTCACACTCCAGTCCTGCTTCCTGTGTTAGTTTCCATGTAATCCAACAGGAAAAGCTATCCCAGCTGTGGACAAGATCCTTGTGCTGTTGGGAATCGGTTTCAGTATTGTGTGTTACAAGTTGCAGTGTGGTAGGTGGTAGTTTGAGGAGGAGTGAAAGCCACGTAGTATTCTTCATACAAATTGAGAGCACTGTTGCAGTAAGAAGGTACTGCAGATTTTTTTCACTAGGGGAGTTTGGTACACACACACATACGAAATGCAGATGATAGATACTCCAAATCTTCAGACTGTCTTTTCAGAGAGCTTTAAAGGCTTTGCTAGTGAAACCAGAGCCTTCTTTCTTCTCTCTGTACACCAGCAGCAGAGATCTGTGTAGTGAAACAATTACCTTTTGAAAAGATACTTCCACTACAAACCACAAAGCAGTAATTAGAGATTCCACAAATTATAGTGAGTTGCTCTCTACTCAGTAAAGCTTATAATCATCTTTCTTTTTTTTTTTTTTTTCATCACATAACCAAAGCTTCCTTTACTTACCATGCTTTTGCCTCTAGAACTCACACCTTAACATTGCAGTTTGACAGAAGTGAGTCCTCAGAAGATGCTTGGGTGATTGGATAAATTGCTTTTACGGGTCATGCTGTATTCTCACGTTTGCTAGGGTGAAGTGTCAAGTGTATGTGAGAAACCACTCAAGACTGTACTACTTTCTCTCTGTGCCATCCCCCAATTTTCCTTCAGAAAGAGTAGGAGAAGGAAACTGGTTCCTTAGCCACAAGAGGAAGATGAGTAGGCTGATTGACCTGTTTCAGAGTTTAGTACCAAGGTGTCTGAGAGAAGTCTCTCCTGATAAGCAGGCACATTGTCTTTCTGTCCTGGAGCAAGTATATTACTGTTACAGTAAAGCTAAGACGATTAGGAGACACTTTGGCTAAGGGGCCCCCGTGCATGAGGGTTTCCACTCCCACATGGACCTGCTTGTGCCAATGAAAAGGCACTCTCAATTCAGTCTGCTACTATGGGTTTGCACATCCCAGAGGTTGGAGACATGGTGTCAAGTGCTGTTTGTTGCAGCAGCAAGCTACACATCTTTTTTTACTTTTGTTTTCAGACAGACTTGGAGGAAGAAAGACTGAAGGAGAAAATAGCTGGCAGGACAATGAAAGAAAAACTGCGCATCTACTCTCTGAGAGTGTTTATAAACATAATTGTTATTGCAGTTTTATCAGGATGCTTTTACTCTATTTATAGAGCAACTGTCTTCTCTCAAGAGAAGTCCAATGTAAGTATCGTGACATTAGGAGAGATTCAATAGGGCTGGTGATTACAGCAAGAGGAACTATTGTGAAAGATTCAAGTGTCTTAATACAGCGCCTTTCATTCAAGCGATCTCCAAACACTTTCTACAGACTTAGAATTTCTTGAGTAGGAGAGAGTGGAAAAGTGGAGAACTACAGGCAGAAACCTCCAGTGATATTCTCTTGAGGAGGAGACTTCAGTATTGTATGCCTTGGACCTAGTGCAGCTAAGAGGAAAGCAGCCCTCGCCTTCCTTCCCATGTAATTATTGTCAGCTCACTGTGTTCTGCTGGTACAAGGGCTTGTGTGTCTGGGCAGTGAACTGGCTGAGGGAACTGATCTAGTTAAACTTCATTATTGTTAAAGTTCTTGATTCTTTTAGTTGCTTCACTGCAAAAAAAGAGGGGAAGGGGAAGGGGAGAGAGTAAAGATTCTGATCTACGTTGTGGCTTGAGTTACAGCTATGTGGGGAAGCAGGAAGCCTTTGAACAGAGAGTTTTGCTGAGGAAAAGGTTATTGCATCAGTGAAAAGAATCAGGTTGAGTGGTGGTGTTTGTCCCTGGCAGGACACACAGATGGGAAGGGTGGTTCAGAAGCAGGACAAGAGCAGACGACAGTTTCATCAGTTTTGCGACAGTGATTGACTTCTCTGTAGAACCCCAATCTTGGGTTAGCCTTATGTGAATGGGGACCACACTTTCCCTCCCCTCTGATCATTGGTGATGTGAGGGACACTGGCTGTGTGTGGGCAATGTTGTGTTTATGGTGGACCTAACTCTTAAAAAACTGCCAGGACTGCAGAGAGAGAAACAGGAAATCAGGACTAAAGAAGCGTTTGTGTCAGAGGTAGTGTTTGAGGGTGGAGAAAGAGGGCAGTACAATACAGAACAACTTGAAAAACAGCCTCACTTGCTGTCAGCTTTATGTGTAAGGGTCGATATTTTGACCTCACCTACTCATTTGAGTAGATAGAGGAGCTTGTTAGGATAGTAGGAAAGTCAGAGGAGCTGCTTGGTGCTGGTGAGAATAGCTTTAAAAACATCTACAGTTTGTCAGAGTGGTAGCCTTAGTGCTGGGTTAGAGAGTGCAGTTAGACCGAACCTTGGTGTGACGAGGCTTGAAACAAGCTTTAGGGAAGTGCAAAAGTACTCGTGGCTGTGGATGGAGGGAGTTAATGGGGAAGGCAAAGGTGGAGCAGCAAACTGCAGTGGAGAGGCTTATACACCTGGAGGATGAAGACTGAGCAAAAGATGTTAGCTGAATCCTGGGCAAGAGAGGCTGGTGGGTAGCTGAGGAGAGCATGATGTCCGGAAGTGTTTCTCTTGAGTGTGTTCTTTCTCCTCTTGCACAGAGCATCAGCGATACGAACCTTCAAGCTAATCTGTTGGTGCAGTACTTGCCTTCCATAGTAATCACACTGGCCAACTTCATTGCTCCTCTGATCTTCTCATTTCTGATCACATTTGAAGATTATTCACCAGCCTTTGAAATTAGGCTGACGCTCTTGAGGTAATGATGTTTCTGTTGTGACCTTGCAAGGTTTAAGTACTGTCAATATTGAAACCATCAAGAGGCAGAGATGTTTGACTCTGCACTGGAGGCCTGGGCACTGGAAGCCAAGCAGGCATTGTTTGACTTATGTTTAGTTGGAGGTTTAGTTTTAAATCTGGAAACAATCTCCTGTTTTGATGACAGTACAGTGCAGTCATTTCAGCCCAAGGTTTCCTCGGTTCCATTTATCTCTGTGGTCTCAAAATCTTCAACAACCTGAATAAGTAGTGGAGAAGTTGTGGCTACAGAGCTGTGGGTTCAGGCTGCTTTGCATGCAGCAGTTCCTTGAATGAGCAAATGTGTGTGTGCTGCCATGACTGCAGCGTGGCATTGCTAAAGGCAGGAGCTGGAAATTCTGTGATAAAAGCTATTTCAGTGTGAGAGCACAGAGCTAGCATTTGGCAGCTCAGGGCAGTCAGATCTGGGTTGAAGCATCTGAACGCTGTAATCCCCTGCGCTTTGTGTTTGCAATTTGGCTAAGTGCCTCTGGAGGCCTGAAGCCACCTGAGAGAGAAATCCTGCACAGGATTTGTCACTTGGCCACTCAAACTGTACTTGAGAGAATTGCAGCCCATTGTGGTGTTGAGATCTGCAACTGGGATGACTGATTTGGGAGCAAGGGATTGGATCCTGGAGCAGGGCAGGTGAAAAGCAGTTTAACTTACGGCAGGAGGAAGGCATGTATTTAGCTGGCTGTTACATTAAAGCTCTGCGTGACACTTGTGTTTCAAGCCTTCTTTGAACTCCTGTGCCAGGTGGTCCAGATGTCAGAATGGCTTTTTTTTTTTTTTTTTTCTGGGATTGGGGTTGCCTTTCTTCCAGGTGTATCTTTGTGCGCTTGGCCAATGTCGCCGTTCTCTTGTTCTCACTGTGGAGTCAGATCTCCTGTGCCACTGACAAGTGCAAGGCCTGTGGATACAATTACGAACTCTATCCTGTAAGTAGATTTATCTTGGTCTTTAATCATCTGAACTTGTGAGTAGAGATTTGTTTTCCATGAGACTTGCTTGTCTAGAGGTGTTCAGAATCAGCGCTGGGGTTGCCGTTTGTGTTACAGCTGGTGCTGACTCGTAGTGTTCAATGCAAGCCTGCAAAGTTCTTAGGTATATGTTTTCTTTCTCTAGAACTCTAACCTGCCAGTGGACTGAGTTTAATTATTGTTTAGCATAGACTTTCAGACCACCATGAGGATTGAGGTAGCTCTGTTTTGAGGTAGTTGTGTTTCCTGCTTTGGTGGGGGGGTTGGACTTGATCCCTGGAGGTCTCTTCCAACCCCTAACATTCAGTAACTGTGTTCCTGCCTTTTGCTTCACTAACTCAAATGACCTTTCCTCAAAAATAAACCAACCCGGAGCCTCTAACAAACAAGACCCAACAAAGCAAGCAGGTAAAAAACTTGGGATGGAAGCTCTGGAACACTTGAGTTAAATATGGGAATTAATGTGGACTTTGCCTGTGATGTTTGTTGCTTTAGTGGTTGACAGGTTTATTTTTCACCTGTTATTTAGACTGCTAATCTTGTTTCTCCTGACTTGCCTTCATAGTGCTGGGAAACTGAAGTTGGGCAAGAAATGTATAAGCTGATGATATTTGATTTTATTATCATTCTTACTTCAGTCCTGTTTTTGGATTTTCCTAGGAAGTAAGTGTCTCTTCCTTTTGAACATACTTTTGCAAATGGCACATGAACCACCTTTTCTGTTTTTCTCTTATTAATTCCCCATACTTCTGACAAAATTGCAAGCTTTAAAATAAAACACATTTCTTGTGCTTTGAGCACTCATTTGCTGTTGGGGTGGCTGTGTAGTTTTTTATACTTGAGTCTCTATTTCTTTCTTCAGGCATTCTTCTGTTAGGTTTTCTAATGCTTGAATAGTATCTGTGTAGATGTTACAAGTAATCTGAACTCTTGTCACTTCAGTTCAGGATTAATGATAGTCTTTGTTTTCAGGTTGTTAGTTACTCACTGCCCCTGCAAGCTAGTTCAGTGGTTTGGATTGCAGGAATTTGGGATTTCTGACAATGTCCTGGAAATTGTTTATGGGCAGACCATCTGCTGGATTGGAACCTTCTTCTCACCACTTCTGCCTGCAATAGCAATGATAAAATACTTCATTGTCTTTTACATTAAAAAGGTAATGGCAATGTGTGGTCAGCAAACAAAGCTGAGCCAACATCTCTGTGGGGTTTGTAGTACAGCACGCAATTGATTTAAAACAAAAAAGCCTAAAAGCATCTGGAAGTGAGGAAGTGGCATTCCATTTTCTGTAGGCCTAATGCTCTCAAGGGAAGGTAGAAGTTTGCTCTGACATCAAGCAAAGCAACATTTTAATAACTGCCTCTTCAGTTACTTGTCTGGGAGGTGTTCTAGTCCTCTGATCATGCTCTATGATCACACAACTCCTGTGCATCAAGTTCTTACTTATATTTTAGTACTTCTAAGACAGGATGTATCCATTGAGAATATGACAGAACAAAGCTAAGGGCTACACCATGGCTGATACACAAAGGTACTCTCAGTTGACTGTATGATGTCCTCTGGGTTGAATTCTTACTCAGAGACACGCAGGCTTACACCAGGCAGTGGTTGAAGGGGGAATGGTTGTATGGTAGCTGGCAGCGTGTTTGAGAATGGAGAATTCAGTTGGTGGAGAAGTATGTTTGGGTATGAATCTAGATCTGTGGTAACAGTCATGCTGACTCTCCCTCTTCAGATCAGTTTGAAGCACACACGGAAGCCTGCAGCTCGGCCCGTCAGGGCATCCAGTTCCAATTTTTTCTTCTTGGTGGTGCTGTTGATTGGGCTCATCTTGGCTTTTGTTCCTTTGGGCATCAGCATAGCACAGTAAGTGACAATTTCACTTCTATAAAGTTGACATTTGGTCTATGGTTGTGTGTTCCCTTAAAACAGACACAATTGGGAGTGATAAAGTGGAGTAAAATCTATAGCGTCTAATAAATCAGATTATACTTTAGTTCCTATAAACAACCATTATAGTTTTAAAGACCATGTTGGCAAAGTGATGCTGGCCTTGTTTTATCTTTATGTTTTGGTATAGCATCTCCTAACTCTCCTGCTTCTTTGACAGCATCCCCTCCTCAAAGGCATGTGGGCCCTTCAGGAATTTTAACACTTCATGGGCAGTTGTTCCAGATACAATACTTGGATTTCCAAAGGGGCTGCAGCAAGTCCTTTATGGCATAGCGTCAGAGGCCTTTGCAGTGCCTTTTTTTATGGTCACCTGGTGAGTACTGTGGAGACCTGATTCAGTCACACAGCTTCATAGTTCATTTCTTTCCTTACTGAACAGTTATTAGACCAGCATCGAAGCACATACACATCCTTGGCTCTAACTCCTTATGCATTCACACCCATTAGTCCATTTCCTTTTGTGTGTCACATACCCCACACTTGTCTTCCTCCAAAGTCTTTAACTGTGAAATGTTCTGCAGATTACTATTGTAAGCCCTGTGATCACAGATCATGTCCACAAACCTTGATTTCATAAAACAACCCAGCAAACGAACCCCAGCAAACAGATCTTCTCTGATATTTCTACAGCTCCTGTGCTTGAGAAACAGTTTCTTTCAGCCTCCACCCAGCCATTTCTTCCATAGCGTGTTTCTGTGTTCTGAACTGAACCTGTTACTGCACACACAGGGAATAGCAAGCCCTCTGGTTTTGGTTTGTGGGGTTTGGGTTTTGTTTTACTTTATCATAAAGCCTGTGTAAAAGGTGGAGGATCACTTGCACTGCAGCCCTACTACTTACTACTATTTGGAAAAGAACAAAAGATTATTTATATAGCTATATACTGACTTTTTTTTTTCCTTCAGCATCTTCTGCTCTCCCTAGCTCATAACAGCCTTTCCCTGACTAGTTCTGTTTTGCATGATGTTAACATTTAGCATTGGTTTGTTCTTTGCAGCCTCATCATGTTCTACTTTATTGCCTTGGCTGGAGCACACAAACGAGTGGTTGAGCAGCTGAGGGAACAACTGGTTATGGTAAGATCTGAATCCACCTTTCTGTACCTCTGAAGTTTTTCTTTGTTGTGAGAGGAATCGGGCCTGAAGAGGAACAACCTGGTGTTTGCACAGGCAGTGAAGAATGGTTGACAAATTGCACAGGGAAAAATAACAACTATGGCATTTCTCAGTCTGTTTGGTTTTCCTGGGTGTGAGCTGCAGCTGTAGCAACTGCAGTGAAGTCTGGTGATATCAGGCAACACACAGGCATGAGATACACTTCTGAGAAGCAGTGGCCCTGTTCTTCATCTGCTGTTTTACTTAAACTCGCCCATCTGCATGAGTTTTTTCTGACAAACAGAAACCTGAATCTTGTGCTTCCTGTCTCTTCCACCATCTTGCACAACCCCCACTTCTGTTTCCTGCTTGCTCTCAACAACAGGGGCCCAACTCCCTACCTTTCCTTCCAAGCCTATATTACTGCACTACGCCTGATTTGCTCCTAAGTGCAGGTCATAGCACCACTTGCAACAGCAGGTGCTCAGTGTGGAGCAAGTCACTGCTAACAGGTTCTTTGGTGCCAGTGCAGACATGTGTGGCCATCAGAAGCTGCTACCATGCTTTACAGCGTTCATATCCTGTTGTCTGTCAAACCCTGCTCTAGTCGGAACCTACCCTCACTAGTAACGCTGCTCAGTTTGCTAGGAAATTGCTCGGGTTTTGGTATTTGCTTTTAAATAGAGCATTTAACAACCCATCCCTCCAAACACACTGTCCTGGGGGGAGATGTTTAAAGAACAGGGAATTTGGGAGCAAAGCCTTAACACTTTTTCAGGGCTTCTCACATCAGTTGGAAATTCTGGAAGTCCTTGTGTGCTTTTTTATTTTTGTTTGTTCCCTGTTGTTAGGTTTCTTGGAAGTGCAGTTTCAAGTTTTCTGGTGTGCAAGATATTTTTATCAGGCTCAAGGCAAAACTGTTCATGTGACTTAAGATGAGAGAAAAATCCAGACCCTTTTCAATTTTGAATTGTAGTTTAAAGCATGCAGGGTGCACCTAGGTAAAGTACAACGGGAAGGGTGAACCTGTTTGTGTCTAATACAGAAATGAGCTGTTCACATGTAAGCTGTGCTACTTCTCTTCATCTGGAGCATACTTTTTGTTCTGTCTGCCTAGGAGAGTCGTGACAAACTGTTCCTAATCAGACAAATAACAGAAGCTCAGAGGCATCCTTGACAACAGTGGCAAGCCGGAAGAACTTGACTTCCTGAAACTCCCACAACCACTAGATGAGAGTAAAAGCGTTTCACGGATGAGCAGCTGATTGGCACCCTGGCACCGTGGGTTATTTGATGGACACTTAAGGTCTTACTGTTGATTGTGCCAGTGAGCCTTAGAGCTTCCAGGACTGGAAATTTGGCTAATTGATAGTATGTTTGACCTGCCCAAAAATTGTATGGTAGGACACTTACTGCTGCTATGATTTCAAGGTTACTGGGGCTTAAGTCCCTATTTTTTCAGGGGTTTGGGGTAAAATGTGATCAGAGCTTTAACTCTCTTAAAGAACTTTGTGCTGTTTCTAAAGTGATGCCTTAAGCATGCTGAGAGAGGGGAAAGGTGTGGGTTTCTGTATTGCAAACTCACTTCTCTTTTAAAACCAATGCAAAGGACCACATAGTATTTTGCAAGAGTGCATTGGAGAAGAAACTACAGTGTGGGTTTGGAATCAGTTTTATAAACATAGTTGAGAGGAGACTTTGATATTTGTTTTGCTCTGAACTATTAATTGGAGTTGAACGCTGGATGACTTCACTTAATGGTTCAGAGAAATCAGGCTGGTAAGAGCTCTGAATAAGCACTGGGAGAAGAAAGAGAGAACCAGTCAGGTCACCAAGTGGTGCACACCAGTCACAGGGAAAGCCCTTGCTGTGGTGCTGGGTCAGTGATGTAGAGTAGCCTACGTTGGTGCTTTTCCCCTGTGTTAAGGCATTACTACCTGTGTTTTATTCTTGTAGAGACAGCAAGACTACTCTTTGTTCTACAGTGTGAGTATTTGAGAAAGTGTAGCTTGGAAATACAGCATGCAGCAGCATGTGTCAGTACCCTTTACATTCGTGTTTCTGCTCCCTGAGATGAGATGATGATGGAGCTGTTTCTAAGCTGATCGCTGGTTCCTTTATGGAAAGGTGGTGCTTAAGGTTCTTCTGTCCAGGTTGTTTATTACTTGAAATCTGCCGGTAGCACACTGTTAACTGTATGTGAGACTATTACTGTGGAATGTTTTGGAATGTTTTCTGCCTTTACTGTAAAGAGATTCACATTCAGTAATTATTTTAAAATACAACGTCTGATGGTTTTCCAAAGTGGTTTGCTGTGCCCCGGGGCCAGCTGCGGCCTCCAGCGCCTCTCTGGGCCCAGGGGCTAACGCTCGTAACGCTTCGCGGCCGCTCTCGCCCCGCGGACTGCGGAGCGTTTCGCGAGCTGCGCGCCGGCGCCGCTGCCATGGCAGCCGGGGGACGCCAGCCTGGCCCCTGCGCCGCGCCGCGCGGTGCGGGCAGCCAATCGGGGCGGCGCTGGGACGCGGCCCGCCGTGATGACGTAGTAGCGGGGCGACGCTAGGAGCCGTCGGGGTCAGCGGAATGGCGGCGGCCGCCGTGGCTCCAGCAGTGTGGCGCTCGCTGGGGCGGTGCCGGCTTCTCCGCTGCGGCGCGGGTAGGGGCTTGGGCCGGCTCCCGGGGCCGTCCNACGGGGACCGGCCGGCCGCGGGGCTCGCGTCACCTTTGTCTCTCCGGCAGGTGCCCGGGAGAGGCTGTCCCGCAGGTTCTGCAGCGGGCGGGTGTCTCTGGAGGGCATCAGCAAGCCCGTGGTGGACCGCATCATCCGGGTGGACCATGCTGGGGAGTACGGGGCCAACCGCATTTATGCGGGCCAGATGGCGGTCCTGGGCAGGTCGAGCGTGGGGCCTGTTATCCAGGTGTGCGGACGTAAAGCTACCGGTTCCGTTGTGTTGGCTGAACGGTGGCCGAGTGGAGCTGTGCGGGTACAGCCGTGAGCACGTTTAACCTCGTGAGTTTGTGAGGAGTGCTGGGATGAGTGGTAAGGGAGCTGCAGTACTGCAGTAGGAGTATGTCGGAGATGCAAGGGTTTGTAAGTTGCTTGTTCATGACTGTCCTCATCTGCTGTCCTCCTTGTTTGCTTTCTGTGGTGTGAAGAGCCTTGCCCGTGCAGCAAAGGTGTGAGGGGCCTGCCCTGCTTGTTTTGCTGGAAATGTTTGCTTTTTCTGGGCTTGTGCTTCACGGTGGTCTGTCTCTCTTGCAGCAAATGTGGGATCAAGAGAAAGCCCACCTGAAAAAGTTCAGTGAGCTCATGGTTGCCTACAGAGTCCGGCCTACCATTTTATTGCCTTTCTGGAACGTGGCCGGGTTTGTTCTCGGTACGTTTGTACTGTTGCTGTTGTTGGGGATTCAGGAGACCTTCACGTGTGTGAGTTATTTGTGTTGCTTCAAGTTTTGTTGTTTGCACATGTTTGGTGCCACGATCACAGGGGCTGGAAGTGCTTTACTGGGGAAGAAAGGTGCAATGGCTTGCACAGTGGCAGTGGAGGAGAGCATATCCAATCACTACAACAACCAGATCCGAACACTGGTGGAGGAAGACCCAGAAAAGTACAAAGAACTATTGCAGGTATTGAACTGTGACTTCAAAAAGTGCTTTAATTGAGTTAGCTAATGGAGCTTCAGTCTTCTGCAATGATATGCTCATAGGATTTGCAGTGGGTCTCAGAATGCTGAAGGATTTTTTCCTTCGGGAGCACTGAACCTGTTGGGCAGGGACAGTGCCTGGGTGCCTGTAAACTCTGAGCCCTTTGCGAAGCAAGCTGAGGTTTTTTTGCAGGCCTCTGGAGAGAAAGTTCTTTAAACCCCATTGAAAAAAGAGGGAAAACAGTCTTCTTTAGGGCATGCTGGCAGGGACAATAGCCCTGTTTGCTTACAGGGAAACACTCTTGCTGAGGGAGCTGGGGGTGTGCAGCCCAGAGAAGAGGAGGCTCAGGAGTGACCTCATTGCTCTCTACAACTACCTGAAGGGAGGTTGTAGCCAGGTGGGGTTGGGCTCTTCTGTCAGGCACCCAGCAACAGAATGAGGGGACACAGTCTCAAGTGGTGTCAGGGGAGGTCTAGGCTGGATATTAGAAGGAAGTTCTTGTCAGAGAAAGTGATTGGCATTGGAATGGGCTACCCAGGGAGGTGGTGGAGTCACTGTCCCTGGAGGTGTTCAAGAAAAGCCTGGATGGGGCACTTAGTGCCATGGTCTGGTTGATTGGATAGGGCTGGGGGATAAGTTGGGCTTGATGAGCTTGGAGGTCTCTTCCAACCTGGCTGATTCTATGATTATCTGGCGAGGCAGGGACCTTAATTCCATTTTTCTCATAATAATTTGTATGTGTGAAACTAATTAGCATTATGAGTTACTCTGAGCATGGATTTTCTTGATAGTGAAGAATCCAGTGATAACACTGAACAGCAGCTTGGTTCTTTAATACTCTTTCTGAGACTACTAAAACAACTGCAGGGTTAGGGAATGCTGTAAGCAATTCCCTTCCTCTTGAATTGGAGAGTCAGGTCTTTGAGAAGACCTAGGCATCAGATACCCACTCTGGTGCATGCAGTGCTCAACAGCACGTGGTTTTGTATACTTTCTCTGCCAAACAGACTTACTAATTAACTGCTGTTTTAAAGACAATCAAGCAGTTTCGGGACGATGAGCTGGAGCACCATGACATTGGGCTGGAGCACGACGCAGAAGCAGTAAGTACAGCCTTAACCAGCTGGCACTATTGGTGAGGATGCTGATATTCTTGTCTGCCATATTCAGTGACTGTGATGTAACTGAGAAACAGAAAATAAAACTGCTGTATGTTACAGAAGAAAACACTGTATGATAGAGCTTCCTAAATAGAGAACAGAAAGGAATTTGTTGGAGTGTGAAAGCCTCTGTGTTTCCCAAGAGGTGTGCTCTGCACAGTTCCAAAATGTAGATGAAAAGTTGTTGCAGATAAGGCTAATAAATGGCATCCCTACAGCTGGGAACTTGAGATGTTGTCTTGAGAAATGAGTACAAACAATCTGTGCTGCCTCAGCTACCCCATGAGGAACCTGTGACTGCTCTTAGGATCAGAGGGCTGGAGCACCTCTCCTATGAGGGCAGCAAGAGAGAGTTGAGGTTCTTCAGTCTGGAGAGGAG
This sequence comes from Eubucco bourcierii, assembly GCA_013396675.1. Lineage (NCBI taxonomy): Eukaryota > Metazoa > Chordata > Aves > Piciformes > Ramphastidae > Eubucco > Eubucco bourcierii. Next base: position 196,567 of record VWZE01025451.1, on the reverse strand, counting down.
AAGGCTCCAAGGTGACCTTATTGTGGCCTTCCAGTATCTGAAGGGGGCTACAAGAAAGCTGGGGAGGGACACTTGAGGGTCTGGGGTAGTGATAGGACTGGGGGAGAATAGAGAACTAGAGGAAGGTAGATTTAGATTAGATGCTGGAAAGCTCTTCACCATGAGGGTGGTGAGACACACTGGAACAGGCTGCTCAGGCAGATGGTGGAGGCCTCATCCCCGGATGTTAAGGCCAGGCTGGATGTGGCTCTGGGCAGCCTGATCCAGTGGAAAAATTGAAACATTCTGCAGAACTGAGAGTTTTTAATTGAGCTTTCTGTGAGGTAGATCCATCCACAACTACAGGTGGGTTTTAGTGGGGCTTTTGCTCGTGGTGCTTTGCTTTGCCTTGCTTTTTTAGATCATGGTTTTATTCTTTGCCACAGTCTACTTCTAATATTTCACCAAGTATCTTTAATCTTTTATTCTTTGTTTTCCAGGCACCAGTATATTCAGTTTTAAAGACAGCCATACAACTTGGATGCAAAGCTGCAATATTTTTATCAGAAAGAATTTAGTGATGGTTTCCATACTGGTTGTGGTAATAAACTGTGACGTGCAAGTGTGTGGAAATTGCAGAAGACTAAGAGTTGTTCATTCAGCCTTTAAGATTTTCTTCACTAAGCACCTGAGTCAGCTGTTCTTTGTCACAGTGACTTCCTATCCAGAAGGTGTCTGCAGATGATTTTAATAAAGATGGCAGAGCTGGGGGTGTGAGAACCAAACCTCCTTGCTCAGTGTTCACAAGGTGGCAGCAAAATCTGTGTGACAGGATTTGTGTATACAGTGAAATCAGCTGCAGCTCATCAGCTCTTCTTGAAATGGTTAATACTAAGGAGGATATTTTTGATCTCTGTTTTCTTGGTAAGTAAATGAAGCACTAATAAGTGGTTCTCAGGCTCTCTTGAGTAAAGATTGGTATTGTGAGACTCACATGAAGATGATGCTTGGAGTTTTGGTTTTGAGTTTGGTTTTATTCTCTCAGGTTCAGTTTTGGATTCTTCAGTACAATTTGTTCCTTTTGGATTTGGTTTGGGTTTAGTTTTTGTTTGATTTGGTTTTGTCTGTGTTTGGGGTTTTTAATGTGGTTTGGGGGATTTTTGTTTGGTTTTCTTTTTGTCCTGAGTTGTAGAGAGTCAATCCCTAGTATAAAGCAGATGGAGAGGCCAACAGGAAACACCTGTGACATTGCACTTAATATTTTGTTAGAGCTTCCAACCTTGAGTGGCTGTTGAACCGAGGCCCTCTTGCTTTCTCTGTGTTCAGAGAGTTTCCCCGCTTTCTGCTGGCACAGAGCAGTTCTGTTAGATGCTAATTGGAGATGGTAAAATTATAGCACTGGGATTGGAATGTCTTAAAAAAGTAGGGATGAAGGACACTGCATACAGTGGGTTTGTAAACCAGTCTGGAAGCCAAACCAGATAGTTTGCTGCTCTTTTAGCCATTACACCAGGACAATACAGGACAGGGTGTCTGTGGGGCTCTCCTAGTTGGGCAGTACTCAGCTGAAGCCTGATATTCTCCAAAGCAGTGATTAGAGCTTCTCTGAAGATGTCTGCAATGGTACTCAACAGTTGTGGGATTTGCTGCTGATCTACAGAAGTGTTCATGTGATCCTTGGCCCAAATGTGTGTGGCCTTCCAGACCATCACACACTGCTCACTTGGGGCAGCAACGTTTAGGAGACAGATCTCATTCCTAATGCCTTCAGTTTGGCCACAGGCTGGGAACATCAAATACCAGGGAACTGCCATGTGAGGTCAGTGTGTTTGGCCATGTCTGCAGTAACTGTCAGCGTTCACAGCGTGTTCTTTGTCCACAGCAGCTGAAAGCATCCTGCAGCCTGGAGTGGGCTGTCAGGCAGTAATGCTGTGAGCATTGGGGCAACAACTCTGCTTTATGCTCTCCAGCAGCATTTGTTCCCTCTGGTTTTTACTGGAGCAGCATATTTGTGCCCAACCTTCCAAGAGTGGGTAGGCTGCTTTCAGACACTGCCAGTGGCTGTGCACCTCCCTGCTCATTGGCAGTTACTCCTTTGTTGTTGTTTTACATGGAAAATGGAGCTGCTTTTCACTTCCCTCATGCAAAGAGGCATTCTTGTTGTGCTTTAAAAACCTGTTTCTAGTTGGTTTTGAAAACCTACAACAGCTAATAGAAGGTTGCAGAAGGACGAGAGATGCTCAGATGCTGTGCAGAATGTCTGTTGTAGAGCTGCTGCAAGGCTCTTGTTTCTTTGTGCTATTTTGAGACAGAACTGAAGCTGACTCGTGTCAGCTGGCCTGGCAGGGGCTAATGGCAGGCAGAGACCAAATTCTATAGTTTGTACAAGTCTGTTATCAGAGTAATTCTTCATGGGCTCCAGTCCTGTTGGCAGGAAAAGGAGCTTTGATCAGACAGGGAGGCTGTGAAATGCTGCATTTTCCCAGGAGTGGGGCAGGTGATGGTGTTGTGTGGTTTGGGTCTTTCTGAGCCTGAAGACAAGCCTGGAAGTTTGGGTCTTGTAATATGCAATAGGATGATCCTTTCCTTCAGTGATGTCTTCTAGCTCCTGTGATAACCAAAGGCTTGATCCTGGTTTTATCCCCTGGAAGGGGAGAGTGAGTCTCATTTTTGGTGAGGAAGAGTTGAGGGCATAGGGCAGTTGCTTGCTCCTTGATCAGCATCTGCAGCTTCCTCCTTTCTCCTGCAATCACTGCAGGGACAATCTCACCCCATGCTGTGAAACTGCTCCAAGGTGTAGATTGAGGTAGTGATGGCTCTTGGAAGTGAGTGATGTGGCCAGACAGCATGGTCCTTGTGCTGAGCATTGGGGCATCCACAGCTTCTCTGGGAAACCTGTACCAGTGTCTCACCACCCTCATGGCAAAGAATTTCTTTTAGTACCTACTCTAAATTTGCCCTCTTGAGTCTCAGGTGACATGCTTCAGGTTCAGAGAAGAGCCCCAAAATGCAAGATGTCCTCATCTTCCCCACAGCCCTTATGGGCAGCCTACTCCAGTGCTGCATGACCAGTGCTGGTTTGGGTCTGTTTTGGTTTGGTTGACTAATTGATTGTTTTCTTTCTGATAGCCATCTTCAACCACTGCTTGCTGCTGCTTGTTATTTGGCACCGTGGGAATAAGTTCAGCTCCACTATGCTGTTAAATATTCACTTAAGTGGTTTGGGGCAGCTGTTAGATCAGCCAGTTCTTACCCTCTCAGTGTTCATGTCCTCCTCCAAGCCCTGCACTAATGAGCAGCCTGGGAGGTGGCAAGTGAGGTGGTGGGAAGCAGGGCATGGCTGAGGGTACACATCGCTTCTCTGAGCAGGGCATGGCTGAGGGTACACATCGCTTCTCCAAGCAGGGCATGGCTGAGGGTACACATCGCTTCTCCGAGCAGGGCATGGCTGAGGGTACACATCGCTTCTCCAAGCAGGGCATGGCTGAGGGTACACATCTCTTCTCTCCTGGCTGCACTGCTCCTGCTGCTTTCTCACTGCAGTTATGGCTTTCTCAGCACAAGGCACCTGCTGGCAGGACTCTGTCCTCAGGAAGGAGGGAGCAGAGCTGTAGCTCTCCTTACAATGCCTGACCTGGTGGGAGGAAAGCAAGCAAGAGATGACTCTGGTGACCACTTTGGTAGTCTCATGCTGTTTGTTTCAGACTCCAGGATTCATACAATTGCCTGAAGCTGTCTTCCTGCTCTGCAGAAGTGTTCTACCCCACTCTTTGCATGCCAGCAGTTTGCTTTTTGAAGTGACCTGGGCCTGGGGAAAACGAATGTATTGATCTGCTGGTACAGAGGGGCACGTGCAGAACAAGGCATTAATGAAAGCAAATGATACACACACAGTGGATGTCTGCTATTTAAAATATCTTTTGAGAGCTGCAGAAGGACAAGATTATTTTTGACACTAGAAGGGCTTCTGTGTTCTCTTTCCACTGCCAGGGGCTGCTGGGGTCAGAGTGGAGCAGCAGTGGGGGGGTGGGGGTGTGAATTCTTCTGTGGTGCATTAGAAGGCACCACTACGTTTCAGCAAGCTGTCATGATTTGCTCCCAAGCTTGTGGTTTGAGGGCAGCTGTACAGTCAGAGGCTGCTAACTGTGTATGCAAATGCAAAACATTGAGTGGAGTGAGGAGTATTTGCTTCTAGAAGGCAGCCTGCAGTGCTGACTGAATCGTGTTGGTCTTCGTTGCTGTCTCTGGGTTAAAGAAAATTTCCTCTTTAAACAGCAGCCTGTGTCTGATTTAAAGCCATCTCTCAGCTTGCTGATAGATTGTCTTCTCTCTTGTGAAGGCTTCAGCTCTGGAAGGGAAGCACACAGGACTTGCTTTCCCAGTAGTGCCTGAATGCCCAAACCACAGCAGGGCCTCTGCTCCCCAGGTTTATCACCCTCGGTCTCCCTGTGCCAACAGCTGTGGGTCCCAAGGCAGGCACAGCAGACTCCCCTCCCCTCTCAGGTGCTGCTGCTGTGTTTAACAGACACCTCTTCTCTACTGGCCTGTGGCATTCCCATGAAGAAAGGGCTTTGCTTTGGAACTGGATTAAGAGAAGGCTGCCAGGTCCATGTTTATAAGAGCTTTAAACTTACGCTGAGCCCTGAGAGCAGTGAGGCTAAGCGCTGCAGGCTGAGTTTGTTCTGAGCCTTCAGTGACTTCCCTTGGCCACCTAGCAAATATGTGGCAGAAATGCACTGGAAGCACAACCTGAGAGGAGCTGAACCTCGCAGGTGTCTGCACTAAATGGGCATCACTCCCAGAACCTGATGAAATTGTGTAGTCTTTGCTGCTTTAAGTGGTTTTATCCAGCATAAGAACAGCAGAGGACTTAATCTCTATTGAGATTGTAGAGTTTAGTGGCTCAGTTCCAGCCCTGACCCAGAGAGCTAACTGCTGGTGATGGACACGGAGCTGTCTCCCACATCTCCTCAGCCCTCATTGTTCTGACTTGGGCAGGAAAAATGCACTCCACTTGAAGACTTCAGTAGTTTTAAAACATACAGCAACTGCACCTCTTTCATTTCCTCCCACCCAAATAATGCAGCAGTAGGGTTAGACCTTCTTGCTGTCTACAGCTACCTGAAGGGTGGTTGTAGCCAGGAGGAGGTTGCTTTCTTCTCTCAGGCAAGCAACACCAGAACAAGAGGACACAGTCTCAAGCTGTGCCAGGGGAAGTTTAGGCTGGAGGTGAGGAGAAAGTTCTTGCCTGAGAGAGTCATTGACTGCTGGAATGGGCTGCCCAGGGAGGTGGTGGAGTCACTGTCCCTGGAGGTGTTCAAGGCAGGTTTGGACATGGCACTTGGTGCCATGGTCTGGTCTGGAGGGCTGTGGTAATGGGTTGGACTTGATGAGCTTTGAGGTCTCTTCCACCCTTGATGATACTGTGATACTCACCAGTGAGAAACAATCATAGCTCAGTATTAAGTGACACAGTGATATTGTTTATGCCATGTGGGCACCTAGGAAGACATCAGACATATGTTTAGAGAGATAATGCATGAAAAATGAGTTCTGTCTTTTCAGGGAGCTGAGCCTTGCAAAGAAAGATGACAGCTACATGTGTTTGCAGACATACTCTAGAGCTGCCTGTATTTGCTGATGGCTTGTCATCAGTGCAAACTTGCAGCAGAAAAGACTGGCACAGCATAAGCTGGAACATATGCTCCTGTCCACAGCTGGGACATGAATCCTAATGCTTACTGCGTGCTTCTGGTGGGTGCCCAGCAAAGGGATTGACCCTGGTAAAAGCGTGTGATGGTTTCACGATGCTACAGTGACCCGAAGTGTGGCTGGAGGCCAGGAGCAAACAACCTGTCTGCCCTTCAGCTTCCAGACACCAGGCAACCAGACCCTGTCCAGGCCTGAATGGCTTCCCTTTTGCTGACAGATGAAGACTACCACTAAAATTAACTTCTGTCTCTTTCTGCTCTTCCCCATTTCACTCCTACCTACTCAGGGAGCTAAATCAGTGCTGTGGCACAGAGGATACCAGAGGCAAATGGTGTCCAGGAAAGCCACCGGTTCAAAATTACTCATTCAAAGTATTTGGTGAGAAGCTTCAGTAAGTTAAATGTCCAAAAGTTCCTGAATGATTTGTTAAGAGAAGGGAAACAAATGTAATGAAGAATTCAGTCACCAAGAAGAATTCACTTCACTCTAATATGTTTAGGAGTTGTATTTAAAATCTGTTTCCTAGGCTTATAATTTGTAAAGCTGAAACGCAACTGATCCAGAAAGAGGATTATTTATTCCAGAGGCAAAGAGTGATGCTGACATTGTGTGAACTGAAATCTCTTAGTGAGATCAGATGCAACCCTCAGTATTTTACACTTCTGAGCCACTAAACATCTTCCCTCAGAGCTGACCTGTGAAGGCTCCCATCAGGTCAGATCCCAGAAAAGCTGTAACCACAGAGCTAAAGGTGTGGAAATGTCAAGTGTGTAACTTTCAGTATCAAAGTGCTCCGAGAGGCAACTTGAAATTTGTTCAGCCTAAGGCATCTCTCCCCAAGCTTCTGTCATCTTTCCCACCATTACAGCAGACAGAGAGAGATGGGAGGGGAATTACACATTCATACAGGGACAGTGTTGTGACACTGTAAGAGCTACAACCTGGGCACAGGTCTTGGTTTGGTGTGGGTAACTCATCCTCTTTGCTTTTCAGCTCAAGGTTTTTGTTCTTTGCCCACCATGGGTATATCTTTCCTGCTAACATAAGGATCAGCAAATTGAGTGTGGCTGGAGGCATCTCCACTCAGCAGTGCCACATCCATGGTCCCTATCAGGTGATGCTGCAGAGGTGTCCGAGTCTCTTTCACACTTCCTGTGTGGTTTTTTGCTGCTCCATAGTTTTCCCAACATTTACATCCTGAGCATTCAGAATGCCCCTGCTGCTAGGGAAGGGGATGGGACTGGGGACTGTGGCCTGAGCCAAATGGGCCTCGTGTCAGTGGCAATGGTGCATGGGCAGGCTGAGGAGGACATCTCAGCATTCCCCTTGCTCCTCTGGAAGGTGCCTTCCCGTCCTGTCTGCAAACCTTCTGCTAGTTTCTCTGAGTACTGCCAAAGCCCGGAGTGAAGGATCCATTGACTTGCAATAGCAGGATCTCAGCTAGGCCATGGACATCTCTCTCCCACCCTGCCTAGAGGGGAAAAACAACCTCTTGCCTTCACCGTTCTCCTGCCTCGTTTGCAGGTACCACTTGGAGATTACAAAGGCACAGGAGACAGAACTCAGTCTTGGAGGTGAAGAGGGAAAGGAAATGCAGACATGAACCAGCCTGCTGTAAAGACATCTCAGACGTTTTTCCCTCCTCTCTCCTTGGTGTACCTCTGCAGTTCCTGCCACTTCGATGCCTTTGCTCTGCGTTCCTGTTCCTGTGAGGTGGGAAGGATGACTCAGTGCTTTACAGCCCCGGGGAGCAATGCCTTCTCTATCATAAATTGTAAACAATGGGTTTAAATCGAATTAGGCAGGACGTGAAAGACAATCCCACCTCTGTTGGAGGGGCGGGCGCTGTAGTGCTACAGAAAGCTGCGAGGGCAGAGGCAAAGGTTGCAGCCGTTAGTGCCAGACAGGTCCTTGCTGATGGAGTCATTGTGCTGCTTCGTATAGATCTGTGCCATGGCTAATCCGAGCCCGAGGGGCACGGTCTGGGTAGCCCATGCCAGGCGGTGCTGGGAAGAGCTCGGGTGTGACCCTCCTGGAGGCATTTTGGGCTGCAGTGCTGCAAGCCTTGTGCCCTTCCTGCACAGCCCAGCGGGTAAGGCACAGCCCTGGAAGCAGGCAGACTGTGACTGAGAGGCTGCCTGTGCAGACTCTCCTGTATGGGCACTGCGGACACTGCCTGCAGCATCCATACAGCTTCCCACCCACAGTGGCTGGCCTAGAGCAGGGCAGAGGACCCTGCATGGGCTGGTGTCACTAGGGTGGCATTTCCTTATGGCCATGCTGCTGTCTGGGGATTGCTGTCAGGCCCCCTGCAGAGGGGCAGGGTGAGACTTGCCTGAACCCAAGGAGTTCTGCTACAGCCTGTCTGGGGACACAGGGGAGATACAGTTCTGACTCTGGCCCTTGTATCAGCTGTGGGCTGCTTTTCCTTCTGTATAGGCCACTTTCCTTTTAAGCCGTTACCTTTCCTCTCTCTGTCCTTGTTGGGACACGGTTGGAGTCTAGGACAAGGCTTCCTAGAGCTACCACTGCCCTCCAGCCCTGCAGAATGTGCTGTGAGCCACAGCGTCAGCGTTTCCCACCTGAATTGCTGAGTGCTGGTGAGCTGGCTTCCCTGAACCCATCCTTCTTCACTCAGGTTTACTCCTATGCAGTCTTCCCCTTCTTTTCCCTGGGTGAGTGATCCAACCCAGACTCACCAGCAGGAGCTTAGCTGGGCCAGGATCATCTCATTCCTTGAGGCTGTAAGCTGCTAGCACTGGCCCTTGGTCCTGTGTGCTGCGTCCCATCACTGTGTGCCGAAACCTTGTCCTCGCAGCTGGCTGCTGCAGGTGGTTTGTCAGGCACAGAGACCCTTCTCTAACTTCACTGAAACTCTGGGCTGGCACAAACTCCAAGCTGAAAGACAGAGGCTGGGCAGGGCCACAGCTGGGACCCCGTAACCAGAGTCACTGGAGGAGAGGCAGCTGCTGATGCTTTGCTGCTGTTCAAAAGCCATCAGTGACACAGACGCGGTGCTGGTGAAACCGGTGAGAAGCTGTGGGATGAGCCCAAGGTCTCTTCTCTATCTCCCTTCCATAGGTTTATGAAAAACAGGCTCTGTTTTGCTTTTGTTTTGGCTGAGGTGGTGCAGATCACTGAGGAGCTGTTCTTGTGTGTAACTCAAGGATCTCTGTCAGGGTGGATTCATGAGTGCTGGCAGGTGGGATTTACACAAGTAGCTGAGGAAGTCAGGGAAGTTTTAACCTGCTTTGTGGAAACTTCTCTTTCTGAAGTAAAAAAAGAGCAGATGATTCTCTGAGCAGCTAATCAGGTTTCAAGTGCAGTGACATGGCCAGGCAGTGCTGATGTCCTGCTGCAGCCTTAGCAGGGTCTTTTTTTGTATGGAGCTGCATATGTTAATGCTTTGGAGCTCTGTTCTCATTCCCAGTGGCAAACTACAACCAAGTGGATTGCAAAGTTAGTTGGAGGGGCAGTGACAAGCAGCAGTTTCCTTGGGAAGAAAAGGGCAAAGTGTGCTCCAGTAATGTGAGCAGTAAGTAACAAGTGGAAACCTGTGTTGAAGTCTCTTTCCGAAGTCGTCTCTCTGCTAACAAACAGGCATTAAAGACCTATTTTAAATTGTCCAATCCTGCTAAATGGATTTTAAAATCAATCAAATGGCACAATAACCCCAGAATGGTATAATGAAACTGTTACAGTCCTCATTCAAATTACTCTGCTTTAATCAGCAAAGCAGGGCTCAGCTATGTGATCAGTTTTTATTAGCTTAGCAGGTTATAGTGCAAATGCAGGTTTAAGGGACTCACCATTAATTAAGTTAAACCAGTCAGTGATTGAATTTACATTCAAACACACGTGTCCAGGTTTAGATTGGATCAAACTGTGGCTGTTAAACTAGTCTGACACAAGCATATGCAAGTTTTGGCTCTACTTGATGCTGGTTAAACCTCAGAGTTGCCCAGCTGTGTCTTGTGGATCTTCAGAACCACTACCTTTGCTGAGCCTTGGGGGTGGTGGGGAGTGGGGAGGGCTGAGCAGGCTTCTGCAGCCTGAGGACTGCCTGGCATGGGGAAGGTCACACCTCAGGGCCTCATCCTCTCATCTGAACTCTTGGCTAAGAGCCTGAGCTGAAGTAGGTAAAGGTATAGCCACAGGGTTGATGTTCGGCAGCACACTCCAGCAGGGTGCTGGGAGGACTACCACAGCATGGGAACCTTCTCCACAGGAGAGTTAGCAGGGCTTTGGGGCTGGAGCCTTTAGCTGCAGCACTGAGAGCTGCACTCAGCAGCACTGATGTCATTTGTGTGTGCAGCATATCAAATACTGAGCTCAAAGAGCAAGCGCAGGGCTGGTGGTCATGGTTTGGAGAGTGTCCCTGTTTCCATTCCCCACATAAGCAGCATCTCTGATGGGAATGCCTCCAGCTATCTGCGTTCACAACTCCTGCTGATTCTCCAGCTGTATGGAGGTAGTATCCTTGCACTCCCTGTGCTGAAGGATGCCTCACGGGTCTGTGCTGCTGGGGGTGGCTTTCTTCACATGAGCACTGTCAGTTTTCTGGAGGACATGTGACAGCAGTGTCCTGTGCTCATGGCTCAGCAGACAGACCTTGGCATGCCAGCTGACACTGAGGCAGACAGGCTGGGGGCATTTGTTCCTCTTTCATTGCTTAGCTGGAAACACACTAGCATGGCTTCCTGAGTACCAGTGTCATAGGTAAATATAAATGCCCTGCTCAGGCAGGTTTCTATGCAAAAAGTACTCTTGAGAGTTCTCAAACACTGTGGGACAAGCTGGAGATGAGCCAGCTGCTGCTCACCAGTGTAGAGTCAAGGTATTAGTCTCTGTGAGAAGGACAGGCTTGGGCTAGAGGTTGTCTGAATCCCTCAGGAAGCCATCCCTCTACAGCACGGAAATCCTGTATTGGGGCTATATGTGGTTGATTGCAGCTGTATCTGCTGGCAGGCTCTCTGCCCAAGGAGTTCTACACCCTGCCAACAGCCACTGAGCAAACAACCTGCCAGGGCTGCCAGCAGCATCCCACTTATCCAACAGAAAATACTGTAAGAGAGAACGTGCAGCAACATCCCTACTCCCATGTGTGTGCTCTGGAGGTCTGGCTCCTCAGCCCCACGTTCCTGAGTCTCCTCAGCTGTTTGTGGTGGCAGCATACCCTCTCCAGTTTTATCATCCCTAACCGGGCACTCGGTCACCCTACTGCAGTAACTGGCAGAAATTCATTAGTCCACAAAACAAAATGGATTCACGTCTGCCCCAGCAGGTGGGTTTGAGTTGTAAGGAAATAGTATCCTGTAAAACCTGGGGGTTAGAGGAATGGCAGGTGAAGGATGTTTACTCTGATTGTGGCATCTCCCTTGCAGGGCCACCCAGTAGGCTGAGCAGGAGATGTGCTGGCAGCTTTGTTTTGCTTGACTTCGTGCCACAGTTTTTCATGTTTGTGTTTTCTTGCCATTGATGTTGCACTTTTCTACTGTAGACTGTCCAATAGTGCAGCAAAACAAGCTGGAGTTGTAACCCAGCACTACCTCAGCGGTGCAGTACAGGACCCCTGTGCATTTCCTCCTGCACCTGCAGTATGTGCAGCTTTGGTTCAGCAGGGCAGGTACCAGCCTGGCATAGCCAGCGGGAAGTGTCTCGGGTACGCCGCGAGAGCACCAACCAAACACCATCACCTGCCTGTGCCTTCTGTCCTCCTGCCACTTGGTTCTACCTGCTCAGGCAGTGAGCTTGCTGGCACAGATTGCCCCTGCTCCATCTCAGACAGCACCTGGCACGCTGTGGCATTAACAGCTCAGATGTAACTGCGGAGGAGCTTTCATGGATGCTATACATCCCACACTTCCTTTTGCCTCTGCAGATCTCCTCCAGAGGTCATGCAGATCATAAACACTGGGATAGCTATTTTTAGCTCTGAATAAGTACAACATTATTCCATTTTTAGTGAACAGGATATCCTGGATATGGGACATTCTGAAGCAGTGTTTAGAGAATATCTGTTTAAACAATGGGTGATTTAAACAATGGTAGTAAAAACTGATGTTGCGAATTCTCTCTGGTCCTGATTCTGAGGTCATGGTTATTAGTGTACAACCTATTGTTCTCCTGGAGTATGCAATGGCTATTAAAAACCTCATCAACTTCTTTCTGGTTTTGTACAGGAATGAGATGACCACCACTCAAGCAGAAAATGAGGAGCACCAGCAGTGGAGTTTAGAGGTATTTTAATCCAAACAAATGAGCTGCTACTTCTTTAGGAGACACAGAGGAAAAGAAGTCTGATAGCCCCCCTAGAAGTGGTCCAGCTCCTGGGGAGTGGTGGGAGACCATGCAGGAGAGGTGTCACACCAGTGTGACTTGTTCTCAAATTCAACATGTACTTGGTACTAGAAGTGACAAGAGGAGCAAAGTACCTCAGAGAAGAGAAAAGTTTTTTCCCCTTTGATGAGCAGAACGCAACCTATGGATAAGCTGTGATAATGTTGATGAGCTGTATCCATGGCAAAATAAATATGGCCCCTGCAGCACGATTTCAGTAGGAATGGAGTGATGGGTAAAGAGGAATGATGTTGATACTGGGTAACTGAAAGCAGTTTTGTGTTCATGAGCATTTCAGTTCCAGTGGAGCAGTCGTCCATTAGCCTGCAACCTGTCATGCTGCAGCTTGGGGCCTGCCCCAGCTCCGTTTGGCACACGGTCAGCCATGTGCACTGGTGGGGCTGGCCGCATGCTGCCTGCCAGCTGGGCTTGTCCCTCCGGCTGGGGTCACATCTGCATTTTCTCCAGCCTGTGGGGCCCGTGGCTGACGGGGACAGGCAGGTCCCACAGCCGTAATCGCCGTGTTGCTAAGCTGCAGGTCACCCCGCGGGCAGCAGCTGCTTGACAGGCGTGAAGGGCAGTGCCAGCCCCTGCAGATGTAGCTGCCTGTCTCCTGAGCGTGGACGTGCAGCTAATCAAATCAACCTTGCATGAAAAGAGAGTGCAGGCTGTCTTGAAAAGAGTCTGCCTGGGGCGAGCCCTGGTGGCATGTGGCGCATCCTGGGCTCCAGGGTGTGAAAAAGCACAGGCTGGTAAAAATCAAACATATAAGGCAATAGGCTCTTGGATTTTAATGGTATTTCTCAGCAAAGCATCTTGAAAGATTGGTCTCATACCAGCAGGGCTGTGCCTTTTACACGTTTGGGGGTGCAGAACAAAGTGTCTGAAGTGATGGGTCACAGGCAATAAGCAACATGATGAATGTTTTTGTCCTCTTATCCAGCTTTCTGAAGAAATGCAGGAAAACATGAAACAAGAAGTGGGAAAGATGCTTTTTTGCATCCTGATTGCTTTCAAAGATATGCCTGTTGTGAATGACACTTCTGAGTAGGCAGGTTGTGGCCTCGACTTTCCCACAGAGCATGCCCTTGGTCATGGAGCGTGGAATATTGTGCTGCTTGAGATGTCATAATTACCTTTACATCTGCTTTACTTTTAATTAACTCCCCAATACCTCCTGATTCTAACTCCAAGGGTCAGTGGTAGAGTGGTTAGAACATCTCTATAGCTCCTAAGCATACTCCTGACTCTCACCCTGGTTAAGTTGTCTGTAACTTTATTTCATCCTGCCTGAAATTCAGACCTCGCCTACCCAGTTTGAGTTTGAATGCAGCATCCTGACCATAAAACATAAGCTGCCTTCTGTGAGGTATGAATTTTAGGTACTTGAAGTCAGGTTTCATTTCATATAAAGACAAATTCCATAACCAAACATTTGTACAGCCTTTCTCTTGCACTTGGGTCTCTGACCTCCTCCTTGCAACGGCATTTTCAACTTTTGGGTTAGTCTCTTGTATTCAGGCACTGCTCCTTCACCTTCATGGGGCCACCCACAGCACTGTGCAGATACAGCGAGTTGCAATGATACAGTAACTTGGCTATCTAAAATTAAACCACAACAGAATGCTTACATGGATGCTCTCTAAACTTCACCAAACAGCTTCAAAACATAGTAAGCAGTTACTAAACAGAAGCCAAGAATGAAGATCCCCTTCCCACCACTATCTGAGAAAGGGCTAACAGACTTCCAGCAAAATATATGTTTAAAGGTTACCCCAAATATCTCATGCAGAAAGCAAAGGGGATGAATTCTAGAAAGAAAACAAATGCACTGCACAGTCCAGCCCTGTTGTCAAGAAATAGTGGCAGACAAATGCCACAGAGAGAAGTGGCAGAAACATTGATGACTGGGTGCACATGGCACAAGTTCTCACTTTCTCTGAATTTGAAGTGCTGCCTTCACATCTACAGGTTAAGTGGAATCTCCAAAGACTTGGAGCAGCAAGAGCCTGATACGCTCGTTTCTTAGGTGTAATCATCACCACTATCGCTCCTCAGGCTAGAGCTAGTTTTGGGGACAGCAATGCATTTAGAGATAGAGCTCAGACTGCGAGGACTGAACAGCCACATCACGTCAGCTATGAGGAAATGCAAGTTCTAACGATCTCCTCAGTTCTGCAGTTCCCTGAAGAAGTAGTTCGTGTGAAGAAGTTTCAGTGACCGGCAGTGTTACACCAACTAACCAACCAAACCCCCTGCTGCGGCAAGGGGCACACGGAAGCGTGCGTCCTGCGCCCAGAGTGCCTCACACTCCGCTCCCGGGGCCGCTCTCTGCAAAGCGCTGCGGGAGCCGCGGCGCATGGCCTGGAGGAGCTCTGCCATCGGGCAAAGAGGCGCTCGGGCTGGAGGCGGCCCGCCCTCCCCCGTTGCGGGGCCCTGGGCACACCGGAGCCCTCCGGGCTCGGCCCCGGCCCATCGGCGGGGCGGCGGGAAGA
>VWZE01025451.1:164735-181521 GCA_013396675.1 Eubucco bourcierii | reverse complement strand
CGGCTCTCGCCCCATGTGCTGGGCCACAGCAAGGCGCACGTCGGGCGCGTCGTGGCCGAGCTGGTGCGCGCCGCCAAGGCGCAGGGGCTGCAGCCGGGCCCGCTGGCCCTCAGCCTGCGCGGGGACTTCGTGCGCATCGGCAGCGCCTACGAGCAGCACAAGGTCCGCAGCCCCGACTGCTTCGACATCCTAGTGCCCCTGCGGCTGCCGCCTCACCTGGAGCCCCAGCCACTTAGCGCCGATGGTTGGGGGCCGCGGGGCGCCTTCGTCTGCGGCCTGCGGGCGAGGGCCGGTTGGCCGCGCCGCTACCGGCCCTTCGCCGACGGCTTCTGCGTGGAGCTGCAGGGCCGCAGCCACCTCTCCTCGGGGCTGGTGCTGCGCTGGTTCCAGGGCCACCTGCAGCGGTGCCTGGGCGCCGTGCGGTACCGGCTGCAGGAGCGCTGCCGCATAAGCCTCTCGGGCTGCGCCGGGCGTCCGCCCACGCTGCACATCGTGCCGTGCTCCGACTACGTCTGCTGCCACATCTCCATGGCCGTGCGCCTCATCCCCGCCATCCCCCTCGGCGACGCTCTCTACCTCACGGCCCTGCCTCCCGAGGGCGCGCAGGCACCGCCGGTTCCCGAGGCCCTGTGGAGTCTCAACGCGTCCCGGCAGGAGCAGAGGCTGCTGAGCTGGCTGAAGGAGCAGGCCCCGGCCACCTCCTGCCACCTTAAGTGCCTGCAGATCCTGAAGGGCCTGCGGGACCTGCGCGGGCAGGGCCTGGAGGAGCCCTTCTGCTCGCAGTGGGGCCGGGTGCTCTCCTCCTACGTGCTGAAGACTGCGCTCTTCTCGCTGCTGTTGCGGGGGCCCCTGGACGCCTGGGACGAGCGCTTCCTGGAGGAGCGTCTGGAGGACCTGGTGCTGTACCTCAGGGACTGCCTGCGCAAGCAGGTGCTGATGCATTTCTTCCTGGGCAACCGCAGCCTGCCCGAGGCCGTGGTGCTGCCCAGGTTCCTCAAGGAAGCCGCCCCTGTGAATTTGCTGGCCGCCTTCGATAGCCTCACGCTGGACCTGGTCGCCTTCCAGCTGCTCAGCACCTGGATCCAGGCCCCGCAGGTCATCAGGATGTACAGCAGCCCGCGGTACTTGCGCCCGGTGCCCGTTCCCTGCCGCCACGTTGCCGAGGCCAGGCAGGAGCCGCCGGAAGAGTGAACCAGGGGCCGGCCGAGCCGGCGCTGCCCGCGGCCCTCGCTGAAGCAGTGCTTGAGAGCCCATGTCTGAGGATAGCAGGACCTGTTTAAATGTGGCGCTGTGCTTTCGACCCCGACCGGAGGAAAACAGAAAAGCAGAGACCAAGACATAGCGAAACTGAGATTCTTGTTTTTAAATGTCACTGGCTGTGGATGGGGAAATTGTCACAGTGTCTTAGCCCAGGAGTGTTGCGTTCAGTCAGCTGTTACCTGAACGTTAACAGGCTCAGACTGGCATTTCTGGAAATCCAGGTGAACTTCTTGTCCAAGAGTGCCAAAATAGACCTTTTTCTGAGATTTGCTTTTTATGATACAAAATCCATTTGAGATTTGAGAATCACGTAAGCGCAAAGAACCCCTCCGTGTACTCTTAAAATGCTGTGAGCACCAGAGCAGGGGAGTGGATCGCAGCTGGAAATGCACCGGGACAGGCTTTAAATTTGCCGAGAAACCTCTCTGATTAGCCGTATGAACAATCCAGCTGCAGCTTGCTGTGCTCCGGGGAAGGTTGTACTGAAGGACTGAAGCAAGAGGAAACAAGTAGCACTTTATTTTCACAAAGGCCTTCTGTTCAGGAGGATTGGCTGCACTCGGTATTGCTATCCAGGCGGCTTTAGTGCTTTGTTAAAGGAGTGATGTTTGAATCATCCCAAGGAAAGCTTTTTTAACCTTCCGAGGTTCATTCCCTTCTGGGTTCTTGTTGGGTTTTGGTCGTTGGTTTGGTATTTTTAATGTCTTCAAGGATTACTTTCTTAGAACTTGCTTTACCTCAAGGACCAACAACAGAACTAAGAAATTCTGCATTATTCTTTGGAACAAACCTTAAACCAGCCCAGATGTCAGTGCTGTAAACTGACTGCTGCACCCTCCTGCTCCCTGCTAGGAGTTGGGTGGGACTCCTGGGTGCCTGCCTGACCATTTGTCTGGTTGGGACAGTGTGCTCACCAAATAACATAATGGGGGTTTGTAATGCTGTGCATTACCTTTTTGTGGGAAGGAGGGGGTCATGTATTTCAGGTACTTCACACTCATTTAGCACTGATTGATGGTACAGTGGCAGTCTTAGGCTATGGGTTTTGGTGTGCTCTAAAACTAAACATCAGCCGGATAATTTCCACTTCTTACCTGGCTATATCCCATGGCTGGAACAAGGTGGTGGATTGTAACACAGCCAGCTCTGCAAGTGCCTTCATCTCCTGGTGCAGAAACCTGGTGTGTCCCAGGGGGCCAGCAAATTCAGAATCCCAAAACTTTGCCTTGCTGGATCACCTCCTCAAGTATTTGCTGTATTAACATCCTAAATATGTTGCTGAACGGCTGGTGCTCAGGAAGCTGAGTGTGTGCCTCGCCGGCCACTCTACTGTGTCCTGGGTGAGCAGTCTGAAATGAGTTATAAATGGTTAGGTGTCACTTCTGGGAAGTTTTAGGACAGCTTGAAGTCACTAATACATTCCTCCTCCCCCTGCCGGTGTGCTTTATTGGCAGTTCTGTGCATCAGAGCACAAAACAAACGTTTTGAAAATCTATGAAGCTTTATAAAAACCTATTTTTCTAAATGAAAACACTCCCATGGCAGATGTTTGCCTACCTCTGTCTATTTTTCTAACTGCTTTTGCAATCTTATTTTCAGGTAATTACAGCCTAGGTCTCTCCTGCAAGTTGGGTTATTTTTATACAGGAAGCACTGTGCTTCTTTCTCCAAACAGTGTATTTATAGGTAGCATTGATCAACTGTTCTTTGCACGTGGTATTTAAGGCTAAGTGAGCTACCTTGGTGTTTTCATTGTTCTCTCTTTTGGTAGCAGACCCTGATTCGTTACTACTTTTGCAAACTGGGGTTACTTGGAATCTGAATTAAGATGCAGTTCTGCAGTCCATGCTGTCGAATCTTTTGCCCAAAGGACTAGGTGACTGGCCCAGAGTATTGTGACTGCCTGAACTCATGACATAAAACCCTTGAGCTGTTAATTCCGGCATCACAGCCACTTCAGTCAGCTGTTGGTTTGTTTATGTCACTGCCTCTGTGCCTCTGGAAAGGGATCCCTTCCTGAAAAGGGGTGCACCTTTGGTGTGCATCCAGAGTTGCGTGCAGTACTAAAGCGTAGGAATGCCAGGAAAAGACAGTTGCATCAGGACATGTGTGAGAAGGAGGGATGGTGGGAAGTGAAAATAGTTTAGAAAATGAAAGCCGAGGGCTGAGAGGGAGTGGTGGTAAACTCTCAGTGAAGATGCACTGCAGGCAAGCCAAAGGACACAGAGTAATCTTGGAGGAGAATTATTGGCAGAAGACAGATTTGGAGTGTACAGGGAAAGAGATTTCGTTGAGTTTTGCTTTGACAGCATTTCCAAAGAGGTTAAACCCATCAGGGCTGAAGAGCGAGGCAACTCCCGGTTTATTAGCCGTGCAGGCACACCTTCAGTGTGAGCTTTCACTCAGCAAGGTGTTCTGGAGTTTGTGAAGGTTGGTGATGGGAGAGAAGGTATGGGTGGACTTTGACCTTGTCCTTGAGCAGCCTTCTGAGGAGAGGGGGCTGCCTGCCAGTCAGCCAGTGCCAGTCAGCCAGTGTGCATGCAGTTGGTGGGAGGGCTGAGAAAATCTCGGACTCACTCCTGTCTCTGTTGTATTTACCAAGTGTATTTTCTTGCCTGCTTTAAAACGTGCCTTTGTCTATGTGAATGGCACAAGGGGCTGATGAAAGTTGGGTTCTGTTATGGTGTTCATCTTACTGCACAGCAAACATGTCAGCCCTGGTACCTGCAGTGTGCTGGAGGTGCTATGGGGCCTTGTCTCCTAGGAGGTGTACAGGGAATGTGACCTGCAGGAGTAATCCCCTGGGCATTTTGCCTCTCCCTACTCTCACAACCCCTGGATACTGTACACAGAACAGGGTTGTGAATACACCTCTGTGTAAACTAAACACAAACACAGGAAACAGAGCATGTTATCGAGCACCAGTGTGGATTCTTGGTTCTCTTTATCTGCAACCTAATTTTGGAAAGACTGTGCAAATGAAGTTGGTTTTATTGAACATTGATTGGAAAGGCGTCACACCTGCCACAGTAAGCTTATTTATAGTACCAAAGTGCAGGTGTGACTTCATTTTGTGTTGTACAACACTGTTTCCTTCCTAAAGACACCACTGTTTGAGTAAATGTCTCCAAACATTCCTCTTTTAGAATCTCTGCAGAGTAATGTAAAATTTAAGTGTCTGTTTACAACAGATGTTCTTGGTACAACTATTTTTTTTTTTTTGCTGGTTACTGATCAGACCAAAGATTAAATTAAAGTGTTTAGCTGCTATTGGTTTGGGGGTTTTTGTTTGTTTCTTAGATTGTTGGGTTTTTTTTAATTAAAAAGGGCTT
Source organism: Eubucco bourcierii (assembly GCA_013396675.1). Lineage (NCBI taxonomy): Eukaryota > Metazoa > Chordata > Aves > Piciformes > Ramphastidae > Eubucco > Eubucco bourcierii. The sequence continues at coordinate 176,929 of VWZE01025451.1, read as the reverse complement.
CCAGGCTCCAAGTGGCAGCTCATTGCAACGAGACATTTATAAACTCCTTTCCTATCCAAGGACATTTGTGCCTTTATTGTTGCCACAAAAAATTGGTGGTTTTGTTTTAATACTTCAGTGGAGCACTGAAGAGCTGTTAGCAAGCATCGATGCCTCAAGATCTACTGTCCTTGTTATCTTCTTTTCAGTAAAAGCTACCTGCAGCCACAGAACTCTGATCTGCAGATTTATGCACGCTGTAGGAGGACATTCCTCCAGTGACAAAACCACGGGAAAGCAGTTGTGCAGAGGGATGCAGGAGGAGAGCCAGGAGAGAGCATGATTGGCACTGCCCCTGGTGCTGCTGAAGTCTGAAATGGAGCACGTTGGGGTTCAGAAGGCTAAGAAGGATTCAGCTGTTTCCCTGTCTCCAGTTTCAAGTTACTGCATAAAATCTGTTTTTTATGGTGCTTAATGAAGAGCCAGGACTTCATTTCACAGGAGCTGTGTGAGCTTTTCAGCCTTTCATGTACAGACACCTCTTCTAAGCTATATAGGCCACACTATTAAATATGGAAGAGGAGTTTAGTGGACATGCCGGCAGGTTACCTGTCCTTCCTTAGTCTTTGATAAGATGCCAGGACTATAGCCTCCTGGCTTGTGCTTGTTCCCCTTTGAAGACTGCAGTGACAACAAGGCCACTAGCCTTTTCATCGTTAAAGCTGGGCTGGGTATAGCTGTCCCCAGATCTTTGCGTGCCTCTCATCTCGAAGGGCCTGGCTTCTGTAGGAGGGGCAGCAGTGGTTGCTGCAGTGCCGAGGCAGCCTGAGGTGACTAACAGACTGCTCACTGGCTGAGACTGGAAGTATCTCACTCCTGCAGAGTCAATAGTCACCCAGATCAACATGGAGGAAGTATCTCTAGATCTTTTCCTCCTTAATTACATTACCTGTTATTAATGGCTTCCTTTAAAGGCAAGAGCCATCCTCTGGTCTCCATTCCTTGCTCTGAAATACTTGTGTTTGAAGCCTAAGTTCAGCAGAATACCATCAAAGAAAGGCAGGAGTTTCCTTTCATGATAAATCTGCTAACAACAAATTAACTGGCCTAAGGACTTGCATGCTTTAGCACTTTAAACTTGGTGTTTAAAGAAAAGCCTGTTGGCATCCAACTCCTTGCATAAATTGTTTAAAGTCTTTCCACCCCTGTGCAAATACTTCTCTTGTAAGGCAGCCAAGGTCAGTAGTGAAGTGCTGATTAAGTACTGCTAATGGCTGCCTGGAGGGAAAGGGATTCTTATTGGTGTTCCCTTTTCCTATGGCTCCAGAAGGGTTCAGACATGAGAAATATGCTTGGTTTGGGGCTGTTTTATTTCCTGTGTCACCTTCAGATGTCTGCCGGGTGAGTTTACCCTGAAGTAAGTGGCATTCTGACACACAATTTGAGCAGCAGCTAGAAAAGCAACCAGCCCCTCTTTTATAGGGCCATTGTCACTGGGAAGGTGGTGGTTGACTTAGGGCAAAGACCTGCGCCCCTTTGAGCATCTGGGTTCTCCTTCAGTGCTTGCTGATGCTTCAGAGCACAGCACTCTGCTTACCGGAGGGGTCTGAGTAGCTCACAGCTCAGAAATCGGCAGGGTGTGGAGGGCTGACCACAGATCTGCCTGTACATCCTGTTACCACCGTGGCTTTCTCCAGCATCTGGTGTGCCTAAAGAAGAGCCTACCTGTGCTCTCCTGCGGGTGCCTGCAGTGCCCTCATGTCAGTGTGGAGCCAAGGCTGGGCAGGTTTGCAACTGCTTTATCAGACAGGCAAAGCACTGCAGTCCTCCCTCGGCAGCAGAGCTCCGGGGAACATATGTCCTGTGTCTGTGCTGCAGCCTGGGAGGATTCAAACAACCATGTACAGGCAAAGCTCCTAAAGGTTGTTACCAGCGTGCGTGCATCAAATGCCATCCTGTACCAGTCTTCTGTGCCAAGCCTGGGGTTTTTTTCCCCTTTAAAGGACACCAAGGCTGATTCAGAGCCTCAGAAAAATTCTGAGTACTCAAGCTACAGGCTTCCTGAGACTTGCAGGGAGTCCAGGGATTTACTGAGACCCCAGGGAGTTCCCCTCTCTACCCCTAACCCAGGACCAAAGGTGCACAGAAAATGCTTGGTTCTGTAGGCTGACCTGGATGTAGTAAGGGTTTGCTGATGTTTTCATGGTACTCTTGAGCTTTTGCTGGCTGCTATTCCTGCCAGGGAGTTCATTACAGTGATCTGCATGGGGAAAAAAAGGAGTAAGGAATCAAGAATCCAGGAGTGAGAGGGGTTATGCTGTGGAGGTTACCAGCTATCAAATTAAAGAAAAAAAAAATCACCCCTGCGATGGACTTCTGGTGGAGAAAGCGGAAGAGTTCATCTGCTGCACTCACAGAAACCCTCTAGCTGCAGAAACGGCAAGAACAGAAGCCAACACCAACAAGGCAGCCCACACTTCTCCACTGGTGTTGCAGCCTGCTCCTTCCCAGTTTCAGGCAGGGGGGAAGAGAAACTTGGAGCTGAGTTCCCTGTCAAACCGTTGTGCTTACAGGCCAGGCTTCAGGGGAGGGCAAGGGAGAGGGTACCTCCTGGCTTGCTGCCCCTGTCTGTGCAAAGGTAACATGCTGGGATGCAGTGCTTCATTTGGGAACCGTTTATGAGTCTGCTTCCTGTGCTGTCCCAGATGCCAGTCTGGCATTACTGGTTCTGAAGACAAATCCTGGTGGAAATTCAGCTAGGTTACACATGCTGGAAACTGCTCCTGAGTTTCCCAGTTCCTTCTGGCAGGGCAGAGGGAGCAGCTCCACTGCCTGTGCAAGGGAAGCATGGGAGCAGCAGCTACAGAGGAAATGACTCATTCCTCTATTTCTGCTGCAAGAGATTCCTCTGTGCAGTGCAGTGTGTTTGGGGATATATTCTCACTGCTTCTTGGAACTTCCAGGACCACGTTCAGGCACACCAACATCAGCAAACTGCCAGGCCTGTCTCAGCCTTCATTTCCAATAGGTTGTACAGAGCTGGCTTCTGTGGACAGGTGCCTTCCTCAGGCTGCTGTTTCACACAGTTCTCAGCTCCAAGGAGGTGATCGTGTTGAGGGCATTGGTCTATTGTCTTCTGAGCATCTCATTTTGTCACAGACCCTTGGGGGCTCGTTCAAGTGTGTTTCAAAGAGGAGACACTTGCTAGTGGTAAGGATTGTGAATCGTGGGCACTCCTCTAAAAGCCTGGCTCTGTACACTGCTGCTTGTGTTTTCCCACAGGCAACTTCATCTCAGCAGCCATTCAGACCTTACTGAGACTAATGACATCTCCTGAATGTTTGGGAAAAAAAAGAGGTGGAGTAGGTGTGGAGGGCACAGCACTGAGGAGAACAGCAGCAGTAGGCTCAGACAAACTCAATAAACCCATCTCTCCCCTTTTCTTTCAGTGTGATGCTTTCCAGAGCACTGCAAGCAGACATTAAACTCCCTGTTGGCAGGGTGGCTGCTTTAAGAGGCAGAGTGCACATGAGGCATTAGTTGGTAAGAAAGCATCATTCACAACAGTCCCCTCACTGCTGCCCACTCCTCTGCAGGTAGATGAATAAATAATGGAGCCTGGCACTCAGCTGCCACTTCTGCTGTGAGAATGCAGGGGATCTTGATAGGAATTTAGGAGGTGGTCCATTTTCAAAGGCCACAGGAATCTTGTTCAGGAACAAATCAAGTCTTGGCCAAAACTTTGTCTGTGTCCAAATATTAGTCTCTTCTAGCAGTCTGCTTATCTCTTGGCTCCTTGAGTGGCTATCTGCCTTGAAGTGGAGAGCAGCAGCAATGCAGCTTCACTGTGGCATTTGCCCCTTGCCTTTTACAGGTGCTCCTTAAAATGCTTCCACTTTCAGTATAGAGACATGGTGGGTTCTGTAGGACCACTACCTTCTGTGGTTTGCCCCTTGGAAATGCTCCTGGTGCTCCAAGAAACCGCACATCTGTGCAGAGCTTGTGTGAGCAGCAGGATTTTTTATTTGCCTACTGAAATAGTTCTCACTACCCTAAACATTTATAGAGTCACCAAACAAGCTTGCAACACTCAATTCCTCAGAGGTGAATTGCTGTGGTCTTCCAAAACGATCCCTCTGTTAAGTGGCAATTAAGAGCTAATTGTAATGACACCCTGTGGGCTGAGATTAGTATCCAACTTAAGAGTGACAGCAGATAGATAAGCTGGAGGAAGGCGAAAGAAGGGAATGCAGCAGCTGTGCTGCAAGGGAGGGCATGTGTGCCACCTTGGAGAGATGGTGACTAACTGGGTGGTCATCCAGGGGAAGAATCAGCTCTCCGTGGAAAACTGAGCTATTCTGAGGGCTGAACTTCAGCCAAAGCCCTTAGGGTTTGTAGCTTGCTGGGGAGATGTGGTTTGAGCACTGCTTTCTGCCTTCGGAAATGCTGGCTGGTGAAAGTGCTGCTGGTCTAGCTCTGGCAGCTGGAGGGCTATGATGTCTGCTACCTGAAAAAGGACTACTCTTTTTTTTTTTTTTTTTTTTTTTTTTTTTTTTTTTGGGTGGGGGAGGGGATTTACTCTCTTTGGCTGATAAAGAGCTTTGTAACACATATCAAAAGGCTCTGGCAGCAGGTCAGTTTGAGTATCTATTTGCTTGCCTGCCACTGGAGTGGCTGCGTGTGAAGTGCACAGGTATTTTATTTGAAGAAAAAGAAGTCCTGCTCTCAGGGGTTGGCAAACAGCTGCCCTGGGCACTTAAGAGCTGCAAAGCAGAAGGTTAATGCTGGATGGAGAGTGTGCTGCTCTGCTTGAAGACAGGAGCCTGTGCATTCTGGGGTGTACTGGCCTGGCTACTCTGGCACATCTTTGCCCTTGCCAGCAACTGGGATTTGTTGTCAGCAGATTCTCCCCCTCTGTGATGGGTCTGGGCTCGCAGAGGAGGCAGCGAGCAGATGGGTAGCTGCCTTCTCCCTCCTGCTCACTGTTCTTATAACCTCTTAATTCCTGGTGAAATGGGGACAAAATGGTGATCACGGACCAGCCACAGACACTCCACTTCTTCCAGTGGTGGAGGAAGCCAGGATGAGAAGAGATTTTTTTCGTTTGTTTGTTTGTTTTCCCTTTTTGCTTGGAAACTGCTTGTGTTGCTAACCAGGTCCCCAGCTCAGTTCCATAAAAAGGATGCTGCAGGGAGGAGGACAAGTAAGCTTCCTCCCTTGGGAAAGGGCTAGTCCAGTCCTTGACTCATTTGAACTGTTTTTTCTGAGGTCAGTGGGCATGCAGTTTGTCACCTGTGATGGCAAGTGGCATGAATTGAGCTATTTGCAGCAGACAGGGCTGGAAGCATACCAGGTCATTACTCAGGAACAGAGACGTCTTTCCCGATGGCATCACTGTATCAGCTGCAAGTTACTGGGTATAATATGCTGCCTATGTAACACCTAGGGAACAAAGCCAAACCTCAATGTGTTACCATCTCATATCTAAGAACAGGTTTTTCAGAAAGACAGGGGATGGCCAGCATCAAGGAGCAATTTTGCCACCTGCATTTGAGCAGACTCAGGTTGTTTCTGGTGAAGACAGCTTTGCCTTCTAGGTGTGGCCCTGTATCTGAACACAGCTGTGTGTGCTGCTGTGTGTAGTGATTGTGGTTCAGGGCTGAGATTGCTCATGAGAAGGAGGCCTTAATTGGGAAAGGACTTGGTTCATTCATGCCAGTCTTACTTAGCAGGATTTGCAGCTTCCCTCTTCACCAGAGCAGTGTCCTGGTGAGAACACCGCAGGGTAAATGCACAGGAATGAGGAGGAGGGAAGGAGAATTGAACAGCATAAGCAGATGTGTGAAGCCATGGTTCCTCCCTGCGAGGCAGAAATGCTCAGAAACTCCACCTCTTTCTCTGCTAGAGCATTGCAGTTCTTCAGAACACTTCAGAACCCACCAGGCTGAGCTCCAGTGAGTGACTCAGGGCTCTGCACATCTGCTTCATGAGCTGGGAAAGCCAGATGCAGTGGTCTGCTGCTGCGAGGGGACAGTTGGAAGCAGAGCCTTTTGTCAGAACAGTCCTGTTCTTTCGAGCCCGCTGGCCTCTGGAGTTGACACGGGCATGTTTTTGCAAGTGATGGTTTGGTATTTGTAGCAGAATGATCCCAAGCTCCTTCCTGTAGCTGCTTTCTCAGCTCAGAAGTGAGTTTCGTTGCTGTAGGTACTGGGTTTTTCCCCAGGGCTTTAAGCTGTCTTTGATTTTGTTTTTTGGTCATTTGGTTCATAATTTAAAAGCTTTTCTCTTGCCAACCATCTTTAAATGCTCTTAGATAACTTCTGCTGTCTTTTACAGCTGCACAGCCCTGGACTGTTACAAAGCCTTGCTGATCTAGTTGAAGAAAGCCTGCGTGGCCACGTTGGTTTCTGTGTTAGCTCAGGGTTTGGGTGGCCGCTGGAAAGGAGAAACTATAAATGCCAACTCCTCCCCATCCACTTTCTAAGTCTGATCTAGTTTTTGGTGTTCCTATGAATAGGAAAGGAGCATTTAAAATTGTGACTTATTTTAGTGTGGATCAGCTTCCAGGGGAGGAGCCATCTGTGAGTTTGTAACACAACATGAGCTCCCTCAGCACTTATCTTCCGCGTTTATCCTTGAGCCTCAGCGGGATGGCCTTGGGCAAGTCTGAGGCTCTTTTAGAAGATATTCCCTTTTTAAGGTGGGCATTGCAAGGATCTTTAATATTTATCTCTCAAGTCGTGTCACTTTGGAGACCTGACTTCTGTCAACTGTTAGCTCAGCTCCCTCTCTGGGGTCACACTGCATTCTCTGGGTCTCAGGAAGCCACATCTGCAGCCCCTATCCAGCTGTTCGTGGCTGGAATTACTCTTGTTCCACTGAGAAATAGGGATTGTAGCTCTTGGCTTCAGGCTGATGGTCCTTGTTTCTCAGTCATTAGAATAAAACAAATACTAAGTAAAAAATTTCTTTAAAAATAGAGCTCACTTCCTTAGGAATTTGCTTCATTGGGGACTCTGAGATATTCCCTCTGTAATGATTTATGTTACAGAAATAGCTCTGCCCTATGTCTGCAAACAGAAATGTGAGCCTGGAAAAGAAATCTAGCAGCTTAACTCCTCAGCCCTGCAGCTTGAATAAACCAGTAATAAACCCAATGAATTACAAAAGCAACTGAAAACCCAACTGCCCTATAAATACAGCCCTCTCTGCTTGGAAGTCTGAAAATACACCCAAAGTGTACCCTGTCCAAGCTTTTCTGGCCTCAGTGCAAGCAGCGAGTTCCAAAGCAGAAGAGCCCTGGCAGTGCATTGCTTTCTCTGGGGGATGTTAGGAGGAAGTTCTTTACAGTGAGAGTGGTGAGACACTGACACAGGTTGCCCAGGGAGGTTGTGGAGCACAGAATCAGCCAACGTGATCTTTGATCCTTGAGGTGTCCAAGGCCAGGTTGGAGGAGGCCTTGAGTGACCTGTACTAGTGGGAGGTGTCCCTGCCTATGGCAGGGGCTTGGAACTAGATGATCTTTGAGGTCCCTTCCAACCTTACCATTCTATGATTCTATGACCCTGGTCCTGCTGAGATGGTACCAAGCAGTGGGGGCCCTGCAAGCAGGTGAGTCACAGGCCACAGAGGTCCTGTCTTTATTGCAGGGTCAGGTCATTGAAGGAACAGGACCTCAAAGATCATCTGCAGTCACCATCTGCCTTCGACATGCTGAGCTGGCAGCACTGGGCGTGCACACAGGGACACTGTGCAACACCACCCAGGGCTGTGGTGTGACAGCACTGGTGCAGGGGCCTGGGCAGCCTGTTGGGATGGAGCAGTGCCGGCTCCCTGCGGGGACAGGTTTCCAGTTGTGAATCACTGGTAGGTGGTGCCTGCTTCTTGACAGGCTGCCTGCCCTTTGGCTGTGCCTTTTAACTCTGTTTACTGTAGAACTAGCTCCAGCAGATTGTGCTGTGTCATTCGGTTCCCTGCCAGAACCTGTGCTGAGGACAAAATAGAGTGTGTGAGTGCAAGAGAGCAGCTCTAGTTTGTATGGCATAAGCAAGGCCATGATAAATTAGATGAGGCAATGAGCATCTGAGGATTTTAGATCGAATGTAGCCACTTTATCTGGAAAAATTAAGAAAGAAAAATGTGTTTTTACTGATAGTGCCCATTAGGGAGCTGCCAGGTGGCCAGTTAGTAACCCAGATGCACAGCAGAAGGTGCAGAATCAGCAGAGACTGTTGCTGGAGGGAAGCTGAGGAGGGCTTTCCAGGGCACAGTAACAAGCCAGGGCAGTGCCAATGGTTTCTTGCTGGCTACAGACATGAGTTGGGTATGGAAAATGTGACAAGACAGTGATCCTGGGCTAGTCAGTGCCAAACCGGAAAGGGATATGAGCTTAGGCAAATTGCAGAGGAGGAGGAGGGGAATGCAAGGAAATCTGGAAAGCAGTTGGCTGCTGAAACTGCAGAGGCCTGAGGGCTGGTGTCTTGGCTGCAGATGGGGCAGTTCACAGGTGTCCCTGGAGTTGATGGGTTAATTTAGAGGCAGTGGAGAGCAAAAGGCTGGATGAGTCATGGAAATGATTTGTAGCACTGTCCCTTTTTGTCACTAGCTGGAATCTGTGTCTGTCACACTGATGTCAGGCCAGTTCCTTCTGGAGACTGCATCATCGCTGGCACCAGCCCTGCTGCAATGACCCTTCCATGCCTCCGGGAGACCAGAGCTGGGGACGAAGGCACTACAGACCCCAGCTCCTTGCCGGCCCTTGTAGCACATTAGAGACGATATGAGAGAACCTTTCCCTACTCCAAACGAAGCTGTCTGGGCATGCTGCTACGTGGGAATTTGGGAGAAGGGATTGGAAGAATCACATGGGCTGGGGCAGTAGCTGGCAGGGTTTGGCTTGCAACTTTGCCATCACCAGGAAGCAGAACCCAGCTCAGGTCACCCAAGGTGTTTTGTGCACATGTAACACAGCATGGCTTAGACCTTGGCAGCAAGGCACTCCCAGGCTAGAATAAATGCAGGTTCCCACTGCAAAGTCAAAGCTACTTCTTGCTGATGAAAGACTGTGAGGTGTGGGGCCAGCAAGGCAGAGCTGTCCTGCCAGCTGTCCCTTCCTGCCAACACTGTGCTGGGTCTCTGCTGGGACACATCTGGGAGTAAAGGCAGGTGAACAGATTTTGATGTTTTCTGCTTTGACAGCTGCAGTACTTCAGCTTCTCAGCCTTGCTTGTACTCCCAAATAGAGGTATTTATCCCTTTCCTACTCCATCTGGACAGTCCTGCTCCTGGTTGCCCAGAATAAAACCTCATGGACTTGCCTCTTCAGGGTACAAACCCAAGGCAGAAAAAAAAAGAATGGGAAAAAATAGGTTCCTATGAAACCTGCAAGGAGACAAACATATGGCTAGAGACAGCTCTGGGAGAATAAATTGAAGATACTTTGTTGGAGGAATGATGCTGAGAATGAAGTTAATCCTTTAAGGATGAGCGAAGCTGGAGCTATACAGGCAGCTAACAGCGGTGGGGAAGCACCAGCTCCAGTGGCTTGCCATTTATAACAACATCTGGAGATGAGAAGCCTGCTTTAAGGCAGTGGTAGCTGGGTATTCCAGCAGGCTTAAGGGACATGATAGGAATTTGGCATATGAGCAGCAGAGCAAGACATCTCATCTCATCTTGCACCACAACTGTCCTCCTTGCTTCCCCCTCGCAACAGAAAGCACTGCCGGTTGCTTCAGGAGAATTCGAGTGGAAATCCTTTGAAACAGCCATCAGCAGGCTTCCTGCTTTCGCCACTGCTCAACTCTCTTAACTTGAGGGCACAAAGCAGCTCAAAGTCTTTGACTAGGGTTTGGAAGATCCACGCAGGCACAGCATTTGGAATCCTGGCAGCCCTGGTTTTGGTTTGTCGTCAAAGCTGCCAAGCTGATGTGCTGTGCTGGAGGTAGATTTTGCTGCTTGCTGGGCTGGTTGTAGTGATTCAAGCGCATGCTCTGGAGCTGGCTGATGTTATTCCTAACGAGTAGTAACATCAGTAAGAACAGAAATCCATCATAAGATCATATTCTGCAAAAGCAGTGTTAATTTCCTTGGTTTGTGTGTAGAAATTTGGCATTTGCAGCCTCACCATCTGCATTGCAGCCATTACATGTGGGAAGTATGGAATGCATCTTATCAGACACAGCGAGCACAGCAAAGGACATCCAAAGGTTATGTTGTCATCATGTCAAATGGGTCTGTTTATTCTGAGTGCTGTGGGAGCAGAGCTTAATCAGAGCATCAGCCATATGCAGATTTGAAATTAGATTTTACAATAACCACCTGTCTGCTGTTTCAGATCCATCATAGCCTTTGGTTTAGAGCTGTGTTTGCTCAGTGAATAGATGTGCTGGGAGGATGTAGTCCAAAAGCCCTCATGCAACCGTGCAAAAGGCACTTAAAGGCAAGCGTGTGCAAGAGCAGCACCTTTGTCTTTCGGCTTTGTGCTGCAGGGGCGGTAGGGGGGAGGAAAGAACGGTATCTTTTTCCTGGAAAAAGCAGTAGTGATCCTCCCTATAAAACTTCATTTGCTCTTCTTTTTGGCTTCCTAATGCTTGTATGTGCCAACCACTAAAAAAAAAGCAGGTGACAAGTGAGGCAGCAGTTCATCTTTCTCTGTCCTAAAGGCTTCCAAAGGAGTAAGCACAAACACGCACAGAATGTTTATCTAGAGAGGCATGCCACAGTTTTTGTGACTCACAGCATTCTGCCTTTAAGGAGTCAAAAAAAATCTGTCTGGAAAGTTTAAAGCCTCGCCCCGTGATGCCGTAACAAGGAAAAACAAATAAAGATCCCTGAGTTCACTTAATGCAAGCTGCATCCAGGCGATCATGAGTCAAGATGAAAAGAGCAACAATACTAAAAGTAAAGGCTGGCATTTTAAATACCAACACTTAGAGAGAAGGGGAATTAAAAGGAACTGCAGAGTGAAAATTGACAAACAGCTTGTACCGTGGTTTAATCATACTCTTTAAACTGCTTGAAAGAAGTAAGTACTCCAGGTTTTCCCCTTGCTTATCTCCACTGTGGTAGTTATTCTCCTGAAGTGGTAGCTGCCCTCCCTGGGGAAAAGGAGAATTTATTTTTTTAATTCAGAGTATGGCCCTTCCCACGGAAGCCAGCGGGAGCCCTTCACTGATTCAATGAGAACAGAAATCGGCCGTTAAAGGAAACCAGCAACACAGGAGCTTTCCAAAGCCTCGGCAGCTCCCTCCTTACCACAAGGAGCAGCAGTGACCGGTGCTTTTATGCCGGCCAGCATCTGCAGCCCTACATATCCCCTTCTCCAGAGCAGAGAGCACCATTCCAGTGTTCTTAGCGTTCCCCGCAATGAACTGAAACGTGAAGGGGTTGTTGTGAGTCCGGAAAGTGCCCTGTAGCACATAACTGCTGACATCCAGCTGGGTGGAGCTGTAAGCTACTGCCTCTGCCTTTGTCCGGGGTTGAGTGTAAATCCAAGTGCCCGGAACGTCCCTGAAGTGGATCTGGAGAATCCTCCAAAGCTGAGGGCAAAAGCCTTTGTTTACAGCTCCGTGTTGGGAAGCCTCTAATTTGTGGTACCAAGGTGGTGCTCAAGAGGAGCAGCTCCGGATCTCCAGCTTTCCTGTGCTTTCCTTTTTCAAGCCAATAGTTTGCCCTCAAAAGAGCACTTTCCTGCTTGAGTTCTCCAGGTCCAGCCGCCCACGTGTTGGGATCTGCCCATTGCTGGACCACATCCCCTCCCAGCGCGCCTCTGGCTAGGACTAGCACGGGGACGGAGACTCACGAAACCGAGCGATGCTCAGTGTACTCTGCGGGCTACAAGCTCGCTCTGTACGGCGGCTCCTCGCCTCGGCTTGGCAAGGTGCCGGTGTCTGTGCTTTAACTTGGTTCAGCTCACAGCGCACCTGCATCCGAGCTGAAACTCAGGTGTGTTCGTGACACCTCCTCACGCAGTCAACTCCTGGGAGGGCAGCGCTGCTGTGAAAGTAGCTTAAGCAGGCAAGGCCACCGCTCCCGCACCACTCCGCCACCTGCGCGCCTCTACCGCCACCGGCAGCTCCCGCGCTCCGGGGGCCGCGCCGTGCTCCCCACCCCCGGCTGTGTCCCCGGGGCCAGAAGGGGTTTCCAGCCCTGAATTTCCGCGCCGGGCCCTCTGGAGGTCAGTGTTCGCCCGAGCTGCAGCGGACCTGTTGCAG
>VWZE01025451.1:93847-164623 GCA_013396675.1 Eubucco bourcierii | reverse complement strand
CGTATTGCGGCGCGGGTGGAGCGGCAGGAGCGGCGCGGCGGGAGGTGCCGTGCGCGCCCGCGGAGCGCCCCGCGGAAGATGGCGTACATCCAGGTGGGTGCGGAGCTGCGCGGCCGCGGGACGATCTGCGTCCCTGGGCAGGGTGGAGGGGTCGGGGCACCTGCAGGACAGGTGCCGGCGCCGCGGCGGGGTCCCCAGGCTCCGCGCCCGCCGCCGGTGTGCAACTTCGGGTTAAGTTCTGGGGAGGAGTTCTCCTGGCAGCCCCGGAGAGGGGCAGGTGGGGCCGGGGCAGGAGCCAGGGCTGCAGGTTGCGGTCCCTGGGGGGCCGGGCGGGCAGCTCTCGGCCGCTCTCTTCTCTACCGGGGGAACCCCGAGTGGGTGCGCTCCCGGGCCGAGCCCGCACGAGTACTTAGCGGGGAGGAGGATGCTAAAACCCGAAGGCAGGAACTCCATCGGCCCCTCTAACCTGGGCACAGGCCGGAGGGGTGGGAGTCACCGACACTCTGGCTGGGATTCCCGCAGCGGCGCGGGGCGGAATTAAATTTCGGGCCGGTTCAACCTGGGAGCGAATTTCCCCCGGCCCTGCAGCTCCCAGCTGCCGTTTCCCAGCTGTAGCTCCGAAGGCTGCCGCCCAGTTTGAGGATGAGCCCGAGCGGAGCGCTTGCAGCGGCGGAGGCAGCCCGGGCGCTGGGGCGTTGATGGGGACAGACGCTGCGATCGCCACCCGTGATCCTCGCTCCCGGCGGGGCGCGCCCACGGCTCCCCGCAGTCGGGGCAGCGCCGCGGCTCCCGGGGACCCTCGGCCTGGCGGAGATCTCGAGTGGGGCCGGCGGGGTGGTGCTCTGTCTGCCAGGTGGGGTACTCGGGTGGGGATGAGGGCAGCGGAGGCACGCCGTTATCTCCATCCTATAGTGTTAGTCACGCTGGGGGGACCGTGCCGTCCCTAGGCTGCGGTGGCCACCGTAGTGTGGCTTGTGAGCCTTCCCCGGGGATGTAACTGCAGGGGCGCAACACGGTCTGCCACCGGCGGGGACCCCACTGCTGCAGCATCCCTGGCGGCACGGCCATGGCAGGCTGTTGTCGCTGGTCTCAGGACCCAGCTGTGGCTGTGGTGACTCGGGGCAGGTGCCCTCCATGGGCCCAGGCGGACTAGGGGAACTGGGCCCCTGCAGCAGGGTGTGCAAATGCAGCCCAGGCCAAGAGATCAGCTGGGACAACTACGCTGACCCTCCGTGAGGGCTTCTGGCTGGAGGCTCACAGCTGGGTTGTTTTCTGCTTGCCCAGATAGAAACAAGCTTGTGGGTGCTGAGGTCTCCTGGGGGTGAAAGTGCAGTGTAGCAGCTTTGCGCCCTGAGATCCCCCAGAGCCTGCCTGCTAGAGTAGCTTTCCCCAGCCTTGGCCCTCCAGCTTGCTGTGAGCCGGGTGGGTGAACACAGCTTGCCATGTTTACTTTCCTTCCATGGGCCCCTGCATTTAAGCCACGATGTCACAGGTTGCTTGTTTGACTTTTGTGCACTACAATCTTTAGTTCTTACTGCTGCCCTCCTGTTTCCTGCTGGAGATTTGTGAGCAGTCACAGACTCACTTCATTATGGTGCATGTGGGACCTCTGTGTGTGCCCTCAGGGCTGGTGGCACTCCAGTGTGGTTTCACATCACTGGTGGCTGATGGTGAGCAGGAGAGCTTTTGTGACAGGAGCCCAGCCTGGGTCCCCGTGGGCCTTTTGGAAGTGCCCAGCTGGATCCCTGTGCCACTTCCTTTGCCAGTATGTGCTGCGGTGTTCTGTCGCCTGGCACCGATCCAGCCGCTGCCCTTCGCAGCACTTCAAATATTCTCCTTGCGGCTTGGCTAAAGTTCCGTGGCTTGGGCTGCAACGATTCATTAATGAGGACTGGTAATGCCCTTTAAGCCACTTAGAGTTTGCTCCAACAGTTGGTCCATGGGTATGGGCAATGGCTGTCTGCTCACATTGTGCTGCAGCATTTCCAGTCTCTTGGTTTGTACCTCTAAGGAGAGGTGGCCTCACCAGGCACTGGTTTCTGAGAAGTTTATGGGGGGGGGCTTGTGCCAAACTGTGCTCCGTGGGAGAGCTCTTGAAACTGGAGGCAGCTTCTGCATCCCAGCTTCTTTATGACTGCTCTTGTCCCTGTCACCAACGTAGAGCTAGAAACTGATTTCTGCACGTGGCAGAGAAGGGTGAGAGGGTTGTAGGTTTTTTGTTCCTTTTGTGTGCTGGGTTGGTTGGTTTTGTGTGTGTTTGTTTGTTTTAAGGATCTTCCCTATAAAAAGGCAGCCAGGACTATTAGGATACTCTTAGGCATTGCCAGGGGAAGCAATAAGAGACATCTGAAATGCTACTAAGCCTCCATGAATGAAGTAAGTCAAGCAGAATATTCCAAGGCTGGTTTTGGGAGTAAATCTCTGCCTTTCAGTGGCTTCTTCCTTCACTGCAGGTTTTCTCTGTGACTTGGGGAAAGTGGCTTCAGTGCAGGTCTTTGATGTGGCTCAAGTTTTAAGCACTTCTATGTTTTGTGTTCTTTAAGTCACGTCTGAAGATGAGACTAAAGGCACACAGCTGCCTGGAGTGGCGTGTGTGTGATGAAGAGTATTCTGAGCCTGGCAATGCTGCTTCAACAAGTTGGCGTCAGAACTGTTGGTGTGGACTGAATCTGGAGCAAAGACTTTTTTCCCCGCACTGTGGCATCTGACTGGAATATTTGGATGTGGTTTGCTGTCAGTAGTTGGTGCAATCAGAGACAGGTTATCAGAGGGAAGAAAATAAGTGGTGGCATCTGATGCCCCAATAGCAGGGGACAGTAAGCAGGATTTTCGTGCTCCACGATGGGTTTAGGAAGTTTGTTCCTGGGGAAAGGAGCAGAGGGAGCTTACTGGAGAAGGCCTGCAAACAGGAGAAGCTGATGTCTGTTCAGGAGACCCCTCCTGCCTCTCTCATCTCCATGGTACTGTACTGGTTTGTCAGGAACTCAGGCTCATCCCAGGCCAGGGCGTGTCATGGCAGAAAATTTGAAGTTATTTGAGCATTGCTAACCTGTTTTTGTCTTTTTCATTTTGTTCCTCTTTGCTTCATCCTGGATGTCTAAAAGGACAGTTGGAACCAATAAATGAGGTGAGTTAATCTGATGATTCACTCTCTGCTCTATCTCCTCACTCTGTCCTGAGGGGATTGTCTCGTATTTTCTGCCCCTGCTGATGTCCTAGATATAAGTAATGCACTGCATTTTGGGCTGGGGATTCTTCTGATCTGTTTTGTTCCAGCTTTCAGACTCTGTCCATGGGAAGGGCTGTGGGTTCTGCTGGAGCGGAGAGCAATGTTCTTGTGCAGGCTCCTCTGTTTCTAAGAGGAACCCCTTTGCATGGTGTCATAGTGCCCTGGTATCTGCACACCTGTGAATACTGCAGAAGTCCCCAGTACTTTGGGGGTTATCTGTGGAGAAGATTGCTCATACTTTACTCCTCCAGCTTCTTGGGGACCTTTCAAGGTCACACACAACTGTAAGGCAATTTAACCCTGCATGTGCTTTGCTGCTCTTGCAGCTTTGTCCAGCTCTGGAGAGACTCTACTAGAAGTGGCCTTGTGCTGCTTCATGAGTCTCCCTACCAGCTGCAGAAGTTAGAGCCAGTGTGGGTGGGTAAGGGGACTAATATTTGGGTTTCTCTTGAAGCAAGCAGTGCTTTGAAGTGGAGGGAAGGGTGTAGGGAAGGCATGCAGATGGGACAGCAGCCTGCTGCCCCACCCTGTGGCAGCTACAGCAGAGGAGCACAGTTACAGGTGGCGCTGCCAGTGCCACCGCGCAAACGGAGGGAAGGAAAATACCTCTGTGGGTTGGGTAACTTCTGAAAGAAAAAAAGAAATCATTGAAAGGTTTTCATTGAGTCAGCCCTAGCAGTGGGGAGGCATGAGGATAGTCTGCTGCTGTCAATCCATCCTAGCAGCACACAGAGCACACCAGTACCACCTACCCATGGGATGTCTTCAGACAGCTGTGTTAATGAAAGAGACCCTTGCTGGATTAAACCAGAGCTTGCCTTTACCTTCTGTTGCTAATTACTTCTGTCATGTATTTACTGATCTATTATTTTTGCTGATGTGGGTGAAAGAATAAGTGTGTTTCCACTCTAGCATATTGCCGTGCCATGGTGTTTTGTAAATCACCCTCTTGTCAACCTACATAATAATACATTGCTGCTAGAGGGAAAACACCTGTGGTGAGTGCTTATTCTCTTCTCAGTGAAGCTGAGCCCAGAGCTGCACAGCGCTTGTCTGTTGATATAGATGAAACAAATATAGTTCTTAATGTTCTGTTGCAGAAACACCAACATAAATACAGCTGAATGTTGTTTTCAATAGCTGTTGATGGGTTGCATTCTTGTACTTTGGTTTCCAATGGCTTCAGGGGCTACTGGCTAGACTCCTGGATCTCTTGCTGTGCCGGTGGACTTGTAGGAATTGTTGTCAGAAGTGCTTCGACTGTAGCTGTTGTCAAACAAACGAAGATGAAGTCGAAATCCTGGGACCTTTTCCTGCTCAGACTCCAGCCTGGCTGTAAGTGCAGATGCACAATTTCCTAGCTTTCGCTGCGTAGGGCTGCTCAGCTGTGATGACAGCATCGATACTGAGTGCCAATAGGACATTCAGAGGATACCAGCTAGAGAGGAGGAACCTCCTGCAGGGGACGGGAGCTGAGGCTACTCGAGCAGCAAGGTGAAAAAGGGCAGCCCTCTGAGCTCAGATAGTCAGGTTAGTAAAACACTTTGCTAATGGGTAAGGAGGAAGTGATTTTTGTAAACTAGCTGGTAACTGGTTCAGCTGTGCACCCTTTCCTAAAGCTGCTGCTCATCTTCAAAAGGGCCAGCCCTTCTGGGGACTTCAATTTGGCTGAAATCCTGATGAGGTGGTTTGGAAAGATTTTCTTCTCCTAGCGTGAAGGTGGTTGTCATGCAGGCAGGTGAAAGGCATCCCCCATATGTGTTATAAAGGGGAAATTAATTCAAAGTTTCACTTAGCAAGACTTGATCTTCTGTGCCACCTTGGCACTCGTCAGGATTTCCTCTGGAATCATTAAAGAACAAGAGCAGCAGCACCAGGTTTTGTCTGGAGCTTTGATTAGTGCATTTGCAAATCTGCTACAAAGGAAGCGAGGTTCTCTCTGTTCTGCTTCCTCTCATTTGGGAATCTGCAGCAGAGAGGTGGCCCCTTGGAGGCATTAGTGAAAGCAAGAAAGGAGCAGAGGTCTTCCAGGTCTTCCTCTGTTGGCTGGGCTGTCTTCTGTCTGAGCAAATGACTTGATGGGCACAGCTTCAGCATGTTCAGAAGCTGTGGCACAGGAGATGTCTATTTAGTGTGTCACATGATGCTTGGAAGTTGGTACCCAGGCACTGAGACACTCAGTTTCATTTTATTTACTCCTGTGAGTACTGACTATGATTCTGTGTCAAATCTGGAAGGTCCACATCTTGATGCTGCAAGAAATGATCTCACACTTGAATCGCTGTCTTGTCAATCCTCTCCTTTGAATCCATGTAGAACAGGGTGGTAATTAATGCTGAAGCCATGAAAACAGAGATATCCAAGATGTGTCAGAGTGTTTGTCAATATGGAGCAGCGTATTGAGGAGTCTGGGATGAATTCACCTGCAATCAGTGGGAAATGGCAACAAAATCAATGCTAAGTAAGAAAGCACTGAGCACAGGAGAGCAGTGATGAGGCTGCAGCATTGGGTGTAGGAGGATTGCTGCAGGAACAGTTACATACCTGAGAAATGAGTATCTAGGTCTGTTGTGAAAGGATGCTTCAGAGCTTCTCTGGTGTGCTAGGGGTGGGAGGGACATCTGTGCCTGTCTGGGAGTGCAGAGCGATTGTCCCATGGTGTAGTTTTTGGCTGCTGGATCCTTCTGCCTGCTGAAGAGGCATTGTAAGCACTGAAGCTCTGTTCCTCCGAGCTCAAAACTCGAGTGTATTGTGACAGCAGGTGAGGAGACTTTGCTGCAGGCAGAGACCATGGAGACCTTTGGACTCATACCTGTATTGCTTTCCCCAGTCCTGCTCCATCTGCAAGCCTCTACAGTGAGCTTGCTGGACTGGCCATAAGCAGAAGACAAAGGCACTCTGGAAATAAAGCCCAGTTCTTCAATCACGTTATGTTTTATGATGCTGCACCTACCCGTGCTGGCAGCCCTGGGTAGGATCCCTGGGACCACAGCCTAGGTCATGTATCTGTGGTTCCTCCCAGCTCTGTGTGATCCTGGTGTAGTTTGCATCTTCCTGTTCTGCTCCAGTGTTGAAAGGAGATGAATTCCCAGAGAGAATACCTGAGAGGGCAGCACGAACCAAAGGAGAGGACACAGGAGAGAGGTAGCTTTGCGTTGTGAGAAGGTGTGGATGCTGCCATGCCTTGGCATCAGGGACATTACCATCTCCTCTGATGCTCTTGCAAATCCTGTGGTCTCTAAGGATGCCTGCTAACACATGTGGGTGGGAAGCTGGAAATCAAGCGTTGCATGCTTGGAAAGGCTGCTGACTCCTCTTCTTCAGCTGAGGAAGACCCAGAGTGGTGCCAGGGAAGATGGAGGTGCTTTAAGCTTCCAGGGTGGAAACTGGTGAGGGAACCCAAGGAAGAGTCAAGTAAGGAGGGAAAGGAGACAGGGCTGTGAGAGGAAAGAGAGGAGACAGCCAACCTGTAGAGGAACAAGAATTGAAAGACAAAGAGTATCAGTAGGAGGACCATGCTTTGCGTGTGTACAGGTTTAGAGTGGAAATGATCCCATGCAGCCTTTGCTGGCTCAGAATTCAGGAGCCAGTTCAGATTTCTGTTGTCCACTGTGTTGGTTGTGTACTCCTAAATACCTGCATGTGGTTTTGGAAGCAGGAAACACTGTCTGGAGTGAGATGTGTGAGCAGAGGAAGAGTTTGGGGTTGGTCTCAGAATGAGGTGTTTAATGGATGTTGTTTTAAGTGTATGCTAAGTGACCTCTTGTTTCCTTCCCCTTTATCTTTGAGGAGGGGACTTTTGGATTCAGTGGAAACCCTTCCCACAGAGCTGGATTTGATAACACCATACTCTGTATTTAGATGTACACATTGGGTTTGGAACAAATCCATTTGTTGTATTTCCTGTTGACAAGCTGAAAGTGTTTAAAAAGTAGATCTATGCTTTCAGCTGAGATCCTTTCATCTTGCCATTGTGGGCTCAGGACCCTGGTGTAGTACAGAACACGGTTTGCTCCTTCCATAACCTCCCCACCCAGAAAACTGCTTGTATGGCCTTCACTGGCCTGCTAGCAAACATCCAAATGGCCTGTGCTTAGTAATCTATCTTTTGGGTTTTGCCTGTGGGTTTTTCCCTTTGTCATTCTGAGATGCCTTGCTGTCCTGCAAATCCAGGAGGGGATGCTGAAGCTGCAGGTTGAAGCCCTCCTTGGGAGGTTGTAGATTTTTCTCACTTTCTGGGCTTCTTATAGTGAAGAAAAATGATCTTGCTGAAGTTGAGGGTGTTTGTAGTGACCTGAGTGCCTGGTAACTTCTTATGCCCTGAGGAGCGTTTGCACCCTGGTCTCTTCAGTAAATGGCCTGGGAATGAGGGTGTATGTTGGAGCTCCCTGTTAAGGGCTGTTCTACCAAACCCCGAAGATAAACAGCCCCGTGAGACTGACTTGAAATCAGGATGCAACTCCTCTCCCAAAGGTTCAGATTAAACAGAAACAGAGCTGCTTTTACCAGAGCCAAAGTTTATTTGAGGAAAAATTATTGTGGCTCAGTAGCAATTTCCTTACTAAAGGTCATCTGTATGTTATTAACTTACTATTGCGTTTACCCATCGTAGAACATCCTTAATGCTTCTCTTCCTGATTCCCTTTTCACTCTACCTTCTCATTCTGTGCATTTGCTCCTCAAACACTGGTACATCCAAATGCCTCCTGTGATTGTGCAGGCCCTCATTTCTGCATGAGAAAGCTATTTGTGTTCCAAGTGCTCGATTAGATGTCAAACCACATGGTCTGGGCTGCCGAGTTGTGCAAATACTGCGAGCTCCTTTTAGCACAGGGTTCGCTTGTGATTGTTAACAGCCTGGGCGCTGGGGTTTTTTGATGGGGATGAGTTGTGTCGCTCTGAATTGATGAGATTTGCATGGATCCTGCTGTGGTTTTGGATGAGAGTTTCCAGTTTAAGTTTATTTTGCATTTGGGAGCCTTTTCTACACATTGATTGCTTTTTGCAGAGTGTATTTCTGGCTCTGCTCAAGTCATTGGTTACTGAAGCGGGTGGTGCAACATGTTTCATTTATGCTCAGGCCATGCATGTAGAAAGGGTGAATCAGGAGCAGAGCTCACCCAGTATTCCTCTCTGCGTTTCCTCGTTTCACACTGATGCTTTCCTTGTGATCTGCTGCTCTTTTGTGGAGTGCTCTGTCTCCTGGGTTAACCAGAAGGCTCATTTGGCACGAGGCACTACACATCACCCACCCTTGTGTGATTTCATTTCCGTCAGCTCCCCCCTGAACATGTGCTCTTGCTCTTTCTTCAGACAAGGCTGGGAGGTCAGGACTGCTTTTGCAAGCTGCTGTGACATGTTGAGATTTTTAACCAGAACGTTATTTTATATGAAAGGAAAGATTACATACATATAAATAAAACCACACTGAAGCAAGACCTAGAGGTGAACTTTTGTGATGCCAGTCTCACCAAAGGTGCCACAGCTCTCACGGAAACCTGCTTTCCTATTCACATCCTGCCAACTTCCCTGCGCCCACCAACACCCTTGGGTGGTAAAGTTACTTTCTGGTGAGAATCACTTCTGGTTTATGGAAGGGGATGAAAAGCAGCCAGTTATTTTTAAATGCATGTCAGTAAATAGCTCTTCATGAATTGCATTCATAAGAGTGAGTTTGGAAGACTTGGTGGTGCACCTGTGAAGCATTACCTTCCTGAGAGCTGCCTGACAGGTTTGGGAGGGCTGAGCATGGTGTTTTCCCACTCTGGGTCGTTCATAGTGGAGTCTCTGCTTCCCCAGTGTAGCTGTGAGTGAACACCCATAAGCTGCTGTTTGGAGTTTGTGGTTTGTAGGGGCTTGTTTGTTTGGGTGGGGTTTTTTGTGGTGTGGGGTTTTTTTTTTGTTTGGTTGGTTTTGTTTTGTTTTGTTTATTTTGTTTTTCCTGAAAGACAAGTAAATGCCTCTGAAGATCTGAGCCACATGTGCCTATGTGCTCCCATACTGACATATCTCTGTTTAGAAGGCAGACAGAAAGATCAAGAATCTGTTTTCTACACAGATCTGAAGCCAGTTGCCCAACCTTTTGCTTACCAGGTAGATCAGAAGATAGCCCACAGCATCCAGAGGTGTACACCCAAGCTTAGACCCAGAGCACCAGGATGCATCTGAATCCTGAACAGACTCCTTTTGCTGAGTTGAATCACCCAAAGGTCTCTCCTTATAACAGGATAAGCAGCCAAAATGAGGACAAAGATGGAGACTCTGATAATGCAATCAGTGAGCTGCCTCCCACTCTCCAGGATGCTTCCCCTGACAGAAGGCGCTCATCCTCCGATGCATCACGGTCCACTTACAGCCTCACCAGGCGGATTTCAAGTAAGGTCCTCCCACGGTAATGTGATTCCTGGGCGGGGGGGAATCTGGCTGCATTGCTTGCTCTTTCATCTTTGAGACAGGGAATCAAGTCAAGTTGAGGGTACATTGATTAAAACCTTGTTCTCAGCAGGGACGCGGTGGAAGGGGGCAGGTCTGTTCTCCTTTCTGAAGCATGTGTTTGGTGATGCCCTGTGGACGTGGGGGGAGGGGGAATATGTAGCTGAGCTTGCACTTCGGGGTAAGGAAGGGCCCTGTTAATTGTCGGTGATGTCCCACTGGGGAGCTCTGATGGTTTGGGAGTTACCTGCCCCACACACACACAATGAAATCCCCCAGACTAGACTCAGGGGGCTGGAAGTTAAGGACTGAAGCTCTATTTACAGCTCAGCACAATGTACAAGCAGAGATAGACACAATAGACAGAAATAGTTACAGACATAGACAAGTTAAAGGGAATACAGAAACACAACTCCCCTCCCAGAAATCAGAGTCCCCAGGAGGGGCTCCCAACCACCCTTCCACCTTCTTTCCACCCCTCTGCCTTATCCCAGGGTCTGGCTTAGGTGCAAGGTGAGTTTGGAGGATGGGCAAGGGGAGTTAGAAGCAGAGTGATGAGTTGGGTTACACAGCAGAAAGCCAGAAGACACAGCAACTCCCAGAGAGAGACTCTCTCCCTTATCTATGTTTGTGTCCTTGTTTTTTAAACATCTCAGCAAGCCTATGAGTGAAGCAGACATCACCACTGTTTGATTTTCACAACCTATAACCTATTTTTTTAAATTAAAATATTCCAGTTAGCCTCAAAGCAACACAGGAAGCTTCTGTGGTGGGTGTAGCACAGACGCAGACCAGAAGTGCCTGGAGAAGCACCACTTGCACCTGTCATGGCTCCATCTGAGTTCTGACAGTCCTGTTTGTGCATTTCTCCCATTTAGGTTTTGAGTCAAGGAGGCCAAGCTCTCCCTTAATTGACATCAAACCTATCGAGTTTGGAGTCATAGGAGCCAAAAAAGAAATAGTGCAGCCAACCATCCTGCGGAGAACCTACACCCCGGACGACTACTTCATGAAGTTTGAGCCGCGACTGTACTCTCTGGACTCCAGCAGTGACGATGTGGACTCCTTGACAGACGAGGAGATCCTATCCAAGTACCAGCTGGGCATGCTGCATTTCAGCACGCAGTACGACCTGCTGCACAACTACCTGGTAGTGAGAGTCATCGAGGCCAGAGATCTGCCTCCCCCCATTTCTTACGACGGGTCACGGCAGGACCTGGCTCACTCCAACCCCTACGTGAAGATCTGCCTCCTTCCCGACCAGAAGAACTCCAAGCAGACCGGGGTGAAGCGCAAAACGCAGAGCCCGGTGTTCGAGGAGAGGTACACATTTGACATCCCCTTTTTAGAAGCCCAGAGAAGAACTCTGCTTTTAACCGTAGTGGACTTTGACAAATTCTCGCGGCACTGTGTCATTGGCAAGGTGTCCCTGCCCCTGAGCCATGTAGACCTCGTGAAAGGCGGACACTGGTGGAAGGCTCTTGTGCCTAGCTCTCAGGTAACAGCATTTGCCACATCGTTGCCCCGATTTTCTCCCGCCGTTTGTCGCTGTTCCCTTGCTTGTTGGCAGGTAACAGGGCTTCTAATTAGTCACTGTCATCTCGTTAATGCGGCGTCTGCCGGGTTGAATTAATGCGAACCTGGAACTGGCCTTGCAGCTAATCCTGTGAGGTCAAGGAGCTGCTTTTCATATTCAAAAGAGGTGACGTGACAAAAGATCCTGTGTCAGCTTTAATGAGAACAACTTTGGAGGTCTGCACCTTTTGGAATATTTTTCTTGTCGCCACAGTGACCTGCTCGGGTTCCCAGACGCTGGGGTGACACTGCCCTGTCTGGGGCGCTCCTGTGGTTGCTTATGTGACTCCGCTCGGCGGACGCCAGGGGAGCCGCCGCTGCTAACTTGGTTCAGTAAAATGCATAGAAGGCAAAATCTCGGCAGACTTGTGGCATAACGCCTGAGCAAAAAAAGGGTGAGGTAGTGGTAGATTTATTTTTGTCTGTCTTTTTTTTTTTTTCTGTCCCTGAAGAGAATAAACTGCCACGAATTTGTATTTTGTGTTTATCTGCGGTGAGTGACGCGCTGCTTGCTTCCCAGTCCGAGCGCATGTTCTGAACTAGATTCAGCTGTCCTATGGAACGGGAAGAGAAGAGGCAGAGGGGCTGTGTGCTGCCATGCCTCTTCCCAGGAAAGGGTCCTGGGCAGTGCCTGCTGCTTGCCAGGTGACTGAAGAGCTGTTCAGTTAGGCCTGAGCTTTCCAGCCAGGGACGGTGCTTAGCTGCCGGCAGTCATCGCCCGCATAGCAAGGGGCACAGCACCTCGTAAAGGGCCAAACCCAGAGCACAGCGAGCAGCAGCTCGAGCATTTGTGTCAAGGACAGGGGTGCCACTCGAGGTTCATCTAATAGTTCCTTCGCAGCTCTGAGACTGCAGTTTCTAAATCTTAGAGCCTTTGCTGAATCAAAACCTGATATGAGCTGGGATTGTCCCAAGTTCAAAGATGAACTCATTCAAGGATGAGTGCTTTGATTATTGGCACGTCCACAAAGGGCTGTGGAGCCAGAGGTGTTAGACCAGATGAACAGTAAACCAGTGACCTCCCTGCTGATGTATGCTCTGGGTCCAGGAGTCTGATTTCAAGTGGAAACTTGTGATCAGACACTTGTGGAAATAGAGTTTGTTGAGCAGTGTTTTCTAATGCCTGCAGAGTTTGCGACTCTGCCCTTGCTCTGTGTGCAGAGAGGCTGAGAACGCTTGGAGTGCTTGCTCAGATCTTCTGCAGTGTTCAAGGGGTGAGATCAAGACTTCAGTAGCTGCAAGAGAGCAGAGTGGATTTGCTCTAGCCCGAGTGAGGGATTAGCCTGAACAGCGTTCAGGCAAAAAGGGAAGCTCTGAAAGTTGTCCACAAGTCAGAACCTAGGCTCACTGAGCATGCCTGTGTAGGACCTGTCTTTGTGCCACTGGGATCCGCTTTGCTTGGTAGCATGGCAGTGGGGTGAGGGGAGGGATGGCTGTGTAGGGAAGGGTTCATAAGGAAAATGGACAAGGACAGATATTCCTGGCCTCCCTTCACTGCCGGGGCTTTTTGCCAAAATAACATGGTTTGGGGTTTTTTTTTTACAAATGCCTGGAAGAGTTTGGGATTTTTTTGGTATTAGGGTTTTTTAGGGTATTCAGCATAGGCTCTGTGTTTATCTGAGGACAGAGCTCTCCTCTGCGCATCCTGTTCTCTGCCCGTGATTCACACCACGCAGCCTTGCTTCTCCCCCCTGCTTTTGATGAGAAATACTTCTCTGTGTTCTGTATCTCTTTATTAGTAACATGGATTCATTCCACAGCTAATAAAGACTTGATTAGACAAGATCATCTCCGCCTTGGTGTGCCAGGCGTGGAGCCAGCCCCTCCTCCCTCCCTATCCAAAGTTTCATTGAAAGCTGCTGCTGTCCTCAGCAGTGCTGTCGACTTCTCCAGGATTCAAGATAAACTATTTATGCAGAAATTGGCATTTCTGGTATTTATAAAAGGAAAGAGATAAAAAGAGAGAACTCCATTTGAATGGGCAGGCCTAACCTTGCAGATTTGCATTCATTTGCTTGCTGTCATGTGGAAAAAAAAAATTTGAAGCAAAAAGTCCTTCACACCTTGGTGCTTGAAGTGCCTTGTCCTGGCCTTTTCATACTTCATTGTTCTTTTTACATTAGCTGGCAGAATGCAACTCCAAAGAGAACACCAGTACTTATACTAGGACATCCAGGGAGGATGTTTGGTATCATCTTCCCATCTTTTCACAGTGATTAAGATTATTTTTAAAAAAATTTTTTATAAGTTTATTGCATCAGGTATGTTTATCTTGATTAAAGTTAAATTAATCGGTCAGAGGGTTAAAGTGAATCCTGGAAAAAATAAAACAACAAAGCTTATTGCTTTGAACAATTGCATTTTCATGCCTTCAGTAATGGTCATGCCTGTGCCAGCAGCTTGTGAGGGCTTTTTGATTGCTAGCTGAAAGATTCTGCCTGTGGAATGATAGATTTGACATCGTGACAATTTATTGTTTTATATGCTCCTTGTGGTTTGTTTTTTTTCTTATTAGCTTCTTGTTGGATTGAACCTGACTCTGCTGAAGTGTACTTGGTGTTGTGAGATCACGACAGACAGGGACAAAGCAGCCCTATATGCAACACTGTTTTATTTTGCAGAAGCTGTCCTTGGATTCTGGAGAGCAAGGCAAAGCCACTGTGGTGCAGTTCTGATTGTTAGTCGATGAAAATTTGCCAGACTGGATTGGCTGCCCCAGGGCTCTGACATGAAGCAGTAGCTGGCAGCAGCATCCCCCAGTGATAAAGATCGTGTTGGAGAAAACGCTGAAGCGGGTGCCTGGAAAACCAGTAACAGGAGGGAGAGAAAAATAGGCTCTTGGAGACATGATATGTAAAGATGAAAGACACAAAATGTGTACTTTAATTTTTTAAATTGGCATTTATAGACAGAAACATGATGAGATGGAGGAAAGTGAGTCCAGATGGCAGGAGCTGGGAAGGTTTTTCTCTTTGTGCCAGTGGGAGTGGGATGGGGCAAGGTTTGTTGGAAAGCTAAGTGCCTAAATGATATGGGCTAAGATCTGCTCTGCTGTGTGCTCCCAGAGGCCATTGCCATAGAGTGTGCTAATAGTCAGGTGCTTAGTCCTTGTCCACCGTGGCGCTGAGCTCCATCAAGCCCAGAGCTGGGTCTGTACCAGCATGAGTGAGCCCTGCTAAAAAAGGTGGGGGGTGCCAGGAATCTTTTGATGCATGTGTTGCTGGCAGGGATGGGTGGCTTTCTCCCAGGCTGGGGCATGGTCCAGCTTCTGCAGCCAACAGTTCTGTTGACTTCTGTGAGATGGACCAGGACAAGCAGCTGAGGCTGTGGGTGGGATGCATATGGCTCCTCAAGGGGTGACAGTCCATTGTCACCGGTAGCAAAATGTGATTGTTATGCAGTTACTTGTTAGCTAACAGCACAAGAACCTACCTTGGGTGCCGGGAGGTGGGCTGTGCAGCATGCTGTGCTCATTGTTGGTGATGGCTCGTCAGAGACCCCAGATCTAGGCAAGTGGAATGCTGTCCTTTCGGCCCTGAGGACTCAGTGCCATAAACTACCTGATGCTAAGCTTCAGGCAAAAGCCTGTAGCTGTTCATAAGTGGTTTGCTTTGTTGTTGTTTTTTGGGTTTGTGAGTTGTTTGGGGGTTTTGGTTTTTTTGTTTTTTTTTTTTTTTTGTTTGTTTGTTTGTTTGTTTTTTGGTGGGTGGGTTTTTGTTTTGGGTTTGGTTTTTTTGTGTTTTTTTTTTATCATACATTTATGGGGACTGAGTCCAAAGCAGAGGCACAGAGGAGCTGCCACCCCACTTCTCAGAGCCAATAGCTAAGCAGAAGCACTTAGTCCCTGTAGAAAATATCAGTGCAGGTATTGCCAGATTCTTTATCCTTGCTTGTTCTGGGAGGCTTTTCTTGCAGGGTAATTATCATGTTTCTAAAGCACGGTTGCTGCTCATGGAGTTGCTCTTGAGTCCAGTCCCCATAGGAACACTCTGCACTCCCTAAATATCCCCTTAAATGTGTGTGGCTTTGCTTAATTACCATGAATGAAGCTGGCAACCCTTGTTGGAGCTGGGCTCACAGTCACACGTTTCACCATTAAGATTAATTTTGAAGCACATGTTTGGGACCCCAAGTTTTATTGACATATGATTCACTTCTCTTTTGGCAGACTCGAGTGGGCAGGAGTAAAATGTTTTAGGGCAGCTGTAATGAGAGCTTGGAGATCCTTCTGCAAATGGAAAAAAAAAAAGAAAAGAAATTGCCTCGTTGTGGTGGGAAAACAGCATGAAAATTCCTTTTCTCAAATGAAGCCACTTCTATAGTGAGGGGAGTGTTGTATTGGACTTGCTTTTTTTACCTCTGTGCTGTGCACTGGAAGGAGCTGCCGGCTCTTTCTGTTCAGTATAGAATGTGCTCTACAAAAGGAGTGGCTTTGCTGTGGCAGCTCTCTGCAATGGTTATTCCCATCTCAGGGATAAACCTGTGGCAAGTACTGCACTGTTGTTCTTACCATACCATGGCAGGGAAGGAAAAGGGAGAAGGGAATTTGACATTCTTGTAGTTGCTCAGTTCAGAGCATTCCTTTTGTGTGCTGTGTTGGGTTCTGCTGTGCAGCCAGGTGGTGATGGCATGTGGCTTGGAGACCTGCAGTTGTGTGTGTACCAGGTTTGTTCTTGGCACTCGTGTTCCTTGACTCACCCGTTGCAGCTCTGACGAGGAGCCATCCTTGGGGGAACGTGGAGGGTGCCTCCTGTTTGGTGGCACAGTGTACTATTGAAAATGTCAGCACCCATCTCTTGTGCAGACACAAAGCACTGGGCAGGCAGAGACTTGGTTTGGAGAGTTGCAGCAACAGTTGGCTCAAGGCTGCATATGTCAGCATGCAACAGGGGTCCAGATTCATGACAGTCATGGGAAATCAGATGTGGAAGTGGTGTTGTCAGGGATTTCCTTTGTCTTCCTTTTCAGCTGCCCAGAAAGGTGGCAGCTGTTCAATGAAAGCAGTGCAGAACTGCTGCTGAGGACTGTGGGCTGGTTACGTGGGGCAGTGCTCACTGAGGAGTAGGATGTTAAAATCAACCTGACAGCTTTCCTGTGTCCAGTGGGTGAGATCCCCTGGACAAAGCCTGGCTGGAGGTGGAATGCCAGCACCCTGCAGGTCACTGAAGAACACGTGATGTGATACTGTGATGGATGTTTGTTTGTCCTCCTGACATTTGTGGCTCTTAACCTGTGATTTGTTGTCATATTTTGCCCTTGACGTTCTCCTGTCTTTCTTTCACTCTGCAGCTTTCTTTCCCCCAGATCATTTCAGTAACTTTCTCTCTCCCTGCTTTCCTTCCCAGTCCTTACAGCTCCACTACTGAGAATTTTTCCCCTTAATTTTTTTTTGGTTGGTTGGTTGGTTGGTTTTTTCCCCTTCTTCATCCTTATCTGTTGGCTTTCAGCTTCATCTCAGTTACTTCATCCCTTCCTCTTTGTGCTGTTCACTCCTTGCTCTTTCTGCAGAGAACCAGGATTCTGCAGGGTGCATTTTGCTGAGGAAGGGTCAGTGGGGACCGTGGGCAGGACTTCCCCACAGGAAACCTTCCCGAAGGTCTTTGCACAGGAGAGTTTTTCTGGTGGCCACCCAAACTGATGCAAAGACCGTTAGAAAGGATCTTGTGGCTCTTCATTGTACTCAGTTTGTTGCATAGGTAACAATGTTCTTATCCACTGGTAAGGTGTTCCTTTGAGGGTTTTGTTTATTTGTGTTTTGTTTGGGAGTGTGTTGTTCTTTCTTTCCCCACCCCCCTCCACCCCCCCACCCCCGGGTTCTAGTCCTTAATAGCTCAACCTTCCAGAAATAATTGCTATGTGTCACAGGATGCTGTAGAAAGCCTGTTAGAGCAAACTGTTCTAAGCCATCAGCTTTCTAATGTGCCTGGAGGTACCATCGCAGATAACCTTGAGGAGGAAAATCAATCTGAAACTTCATTAGGAACGTTGCATAGATGTCTGTGCTGATGTAATGTGCTCTGGTTCCCGTCGGGAACCGGGGAGAGTTTCAGCTGCAGGATGTTGCTTGTGTTACAGCAATGCACAGCAGAGTCCGGGGGAGGCTGTGTCGAGACAATTGCCCTGATCCAAACAAGATGTGCAAGTGGTATTAATTAAAAACTCCTCTTCCCTCGAGGAAGCCTCTTTGTGTTTCACAGATGACAGAAAAGAAAACAAACCTCTCGCATGTGCCCGGTTCAACCCAAACGGTAGCTGCGGATGGTTCTGGATCGCAGGCAACTCCAAGGCTGCAGGTCCGAGGGCTGCGCAGTGCAGCTGCGGGAGAGAAGCAGCCGGGAATGAAATGGTAATCGGAGCTCTAGGAGAGTCTTGGGCTTCCCAGACTCGATGTCTCTCCGGCACCTCATCGAACAGGAAATTGCTTTTCCAGGGTCATCTGGGATCTGGGCAGGAATCAGCATAACAATGGTGACTAAAATGATGCCCTTGCGGGGGGTGCCAGCCGGGGGGGACTGTTCTGCTCACCGCTGCAGTGACACCAGTCGAGGCGAAACCGCCGGCGGTTAGCTCGCTGGTGAAAAGACTTAGGAAAGGTTAACATTCGGCACTTCCTTTCCCCGGGTCGGTGCCACCTCGTGCATGGACTCGCAGCCTCAGTGGAGGTCTGAGGTTGGGGCAGACTCCAGCGTGTGACAAAACAAAAGCGTCTGCGCCCGCGGCCCCCCGCAAGGTGCGGCTTAAAACCTCCGCCGAGCAAGGCGAAGGGCATGGGGGTGGTGTGCTGCCGAAGGGCAGGGGAGCTCAGCGGGCCCGAGGAGCGCTCTGGGCAGCTCCTACTGCCACACAAGCCACCCCAGACCTCTGTGGCCGCTTGTCCTTCCCTGACCCGAAACAAAACAGCATCCTGTTCCTCCGCATCACGGTGGGCCTTGCTGTGCTCCCCGGTTAGCTCCTTCTGCCCACTGAGCCAGCAAGCTTAAGCTGCAGCTCAGCTCAGCTATCCACATCTTCGTTTCTGCCACAGTCTGTGCCACCAGCCTGTCGTATTAGCAGGGCTGTCACGTCGGCGGAGCCGTGCCGTGGCGTGGGCTTGTCGGGGAAGCTCGGGCAGCTGAAAAGTGAGGAGACCTGCCTTTTGGAGCCACCCAGAAATACAGAACCACAGAAGAGAACTCAAACATCATCCAGCCCAACCCTCCTTCACTGGCCAACACTCACAGGTGACCGAGGGGCAGGGGGAAGCTCTGTAGAGTGGCGCAGTGCCCAGGCTGGAGGCAGTGCTGGTCCAGCAGGGCAGGCTGCAGTGCAGGCTGCAGTGCATGGTGGCTGCTGGCCGCTGAGCCGTTTCTGGGTACGTGGTGTCCCCTCAGGCACCCCGGCAGGATCTGAAGCAGGTTTCCTAGATCTTTGTGGCTAAGCTAGGAATGTGTTTATGAGATCAGAGGCAGCTCACTGCTGGAGCTGAGTGCCTTGGACAGGCTGAGTCACTTGTACCGAGGTGAGCTGGGCTGCCTTCTCCAAACACCTTTTGTTAACACCTTTTGTTCCCACTGCAAACAATGGGGGCTGCTGCTTTCTTGCTGGCTTTCAGTATACCCGTCCCGATGACCTCTCTGGGTTGGAATGACTGTTCCTTGCCTTAAAATAATGAATAGAAATCGGGGCATGCTTGAAAAGCAACGAGGGGCAGAGGATGCTGTGGAGGTTTGGGAAATAGAGCCTGATGTGAGACTCATTAAAGCTGGTGCCGGTCTGTCTTCTACCTTGAGCAGATCAGGCTTGCAGAACACAGCATTTTGTATCTCACCTTGCTCAAATTCAAGCCCACATAATCGAAAAGGTTTGTTTAGAGGTGCCACTATCCCTGGTAGGTTCTATGGGAAAGCAGAGATTTATCATTTCCTGTCAAAGGCCTCTGAGTGAGGCAGCAGGGTGCTGGTTATGTGATAGTGACTCCTTCCACAGCATCTGCAGGAGTTCTGGGAGCAGTCCTGGGAGGGTCCAGGTGGGGGTAGGTGCCTGTTTCTCCTGCCCGTGCCTTGGCTGGTGCTTGGTGCCCAGGCTGATACTGTCAGTTACAACATCAGGCCTTTTTATTTTAAATGGAGCATAAATGTAAATGTGTCAGAAGCATGGGGGTCTGCCTTGCCTTGCTGAAATTCACCATTCCTCCTTTAGTTCCTGCAGGTCTTGGCTAAGATCAGCAGGTTCCTGCAATGGGCAATTACTCCAAATCTTAATATGGATTTTCAGGGCTCTAAGCTTAAGGGACTCAAAGGTCCTATCATCCCTGCCCAGTGCCAGCCTGGCACCCAGGTGTTCCTGAAGCTTGGTGTTTGCAGCTGGGGCTGTCTGATTGTCTCTTCCCAGCATGTAATAGCATCACTAATTAGCTTCCTATTTGTGCTGTCCAAACGTACCTGAATTTCTAGGAATTAAAGCCTGTGTGGAACCTGATGCAGTGCTGAGTGCAAGTGGAGAGAGGAGTGGATGTGTTTGAGAATGTTGTTGATATGTTATAAAAATGAACTGTGCTTGAGGGTTGCCTCAGGTGGATCCCGTTGTGGGTTCTGCTGTGCTTTGTTGCTCTCCTGGTAAGAGATTTGGAATTTCCCAGCTGTTCTTGGTGATAAACCTCTTCAAGGCTGCTCCAGCCACAGGTCTGAGAGGAGCAGCCCTGGGGGAAGTTGAACCAAAGAATCACTGAATCGTTGAGGCTGCTAAAGACCTCTGAGATCAAGCCCAGCCTATAGCCTAACACTGCCACATCAGCTCAACCATGCCACCATGTGCCACATCCAAACATTTCACAGAATCATAGAATCACCCAGGTTGGAAGAGGCCTCCAAGCTCAACCAACCCAACCTATCACCTCACCCAGCCCCAGCCAATCAACTAGACCATCCAGGCCACTAAGTGCCCCATCCAGGCTTGTCTTGAACACCTCCAGCACTGCTACTCCACCACCTCCCTGGGCAGCCCACTCCAATGCCAATCACTCTGTCAAGAACTTCCTCCTAACATCCAGCCTGAACCTACCCTGGCACAGCTTGAGACTGTGACAGCTTACATTAGATGGATGAAGTTGAACTCACTGTGAGTGTGAGACTCCCAGATCCTTAGGTTGTGCAGGCACAGGGTCAGCAGTGTGGGTATGGCTGGGCCTGGCAGAGCGGTGAGCATGCCGTGCTGGTTGGGTCAGGGCTGTGTGGGGAATGCCTTTCTGCTGGAAAGAACTTACACTGCCATACACTGAGCGGGGCATGGGAGCTGGCAGGCTGGCAGAAGAGGGCTGCCTTCTCAGGGAAGCAAAATGCTGCTTGAGTGTGTAGCTCTGGGTGACCCAAGAGGTACTGTGACAAAAGGAGTCCGGACTAAGAAACTGGATCGTTCTCCTCATGGGGGTGAGTGGCTGTGGGCAAGGTCAGGCAGTAGATGGACCAGCTAGGGCTGGATGGTGCCAGGCTGGCTCTGGGTCTGGCTCCAGGGGAGCACACAAGGAGGGCATGTGAGTTTGCCCTAGGATCTATGATGTAGATCTATGCTATTAGCACAGGGGCTGGGGCAAGATGCTGCCAGGCTCAGCCTTCACCCTGCTGCCCACCCGGTGAGTAAACATGCAGGGCTGAGTGCAGGGGGGCTGCTGTGCCAGCTCCTGAAACACAGAGACCTTTGATATGAAACCAGGCAGCCTATTGCCATATTTTCTGTGGAAAGGAAGGAGGAGAGGACAGTAAATTAAATTTGTGTTTGTGGTGTCAGAGGTGCAGGACTTCCTCCATCTGCCACCTGCTCCTGCATGCCACACATGTCCTGATGCCTTCTTGAGAGTAGTCAACAGGAACATAAGAGGAGACACTGCCTCGGGGAAGGCTTCTAATGCCATTACCTGATGTTGTCTCTAGCTCTTGGCTGCTTAGGTGAGGAGCTGGCTGTGGGAGCTCAGTGGGAGCTGCTCTGTGCTGCTGGGCTGCTTCTGGCAGAGGGATTGGGCTTTTCCCAGAGTACTTCCTTGGATTTGGTTTGAGCCCTCTGGTTCATCTGCACTTGGTGGAAATTCTTCCATTTTCAGCTGTGGGCTGGTTTGGCTTCCCCACAGCCCTAGCTTCAGGTTCCAGGACCCTTGGTGGCTTTGCTGGGATGAGTACCTCATGTCCTGACTCATCTGCTGCTGCAGCAGGTTCTTTGGATCACTTCAGACTGTGGCTGTCTCCCAGAACTGTTTTTTTCTTTGTTGCCTACCCAGACCTTTTCTCTCTGATTTCTATAATCTAATATTTGGGGCACCAGAGCAAATATTCAAGACTTCTGTTATGATTGCACTACCACTACAGCTACTTTTCCTTTTGGGAGTGGGCCATAACCATCTGATCTAGGCTTGGTTTTCACACCGTTGGCCTATTTGATCCAAAGAACAAGTTCTGCACTCCTGCATGGCCCTGAGATGAGGCGGTTGGGTTGATTGCCCTGCCCAGGCTGCCTGGTGTTTTCGGTCTCTGGAGCGGTTTCTTTGTGTAGCTTCTGCATCTGAGAAGCAGAGCGGCTCCGAGCCAGGTCATGCTGGAGAGGTGGTTTGAGGCTGTCACGTCTGAGCAGCCGTGATGTCAGTTCTCCAGCTCCTTTTTAATTACTGGTTTTAAGCATCATTAAGTAAGAGGAAAATAAATAATGGCTGAGCAGCCATAGTGCTGTGGAGCTACAGCTGTGGTACAGCCTGATGAACAGCCAGGGCACGGTTCAGCTGTGCTATGCTCCCATGCAGGAAGGGCTGGATGCCGCGGGGCTGTCTCCTTCGATCTGCCTTCCTGTGACCCGGAGATGCAGTAACCATCCCACCCCTGAACTTCCCAAGTGCCTGCTGTGGCACTTTGGGGCTGGGAAGGAAAGATGATGTCTTCTCCAATGGGTCTGTACTTTGTATAACACTAAGGATGTGAGGTTGGTAAGATCAGAACCACCTGGAACTGTTCAGAGTGGAGCAGGTAGGAACTACTGACCTTGTATTCATTCTTCCTTATAGGTCCTCTTTGCATGACTGCTCAAAAGATGAAGGATCAGTGACTAAAGAATGATCTTTTCCTGGGAATAATATTCTTTCTTGTTTCTGCTCAGCACAAGGTACCACCAGATGGTTCTTAGTTGTAGTTTAGAGCATGATTAAAATTTATTTCTCAGGCACTTAGACAGAAAGGATTTATTTAATTTCTCTTCCTGCTCTTCCCTTCTCCCCTGAGCTCTCTTCTGAAGTTCCACATTCCCTTTTCTCTGCAGAATGAAGTGGAGCTGGGAGAGCTGCTCCTGTCACTGAACTACCTACCCAGTGCAGGAAGGCTGAATGTGGACATCATCAGAGCAAAACAGCTTCTCCAGACAGACATGAGCCAAGGTTCAGGTAAAGGGCAGTGCCTTTCTCACATTACTCCTGCAGAATCCCTCTGCTGTTCAAGCAGATGGGTGGGGAGGCTGCAACGTGTGGGGCGCTGGGGGTGATTCGGATGCTCAGTTCCTTTTAATGCAAGGCTCTGGATATTCATCTTGTGCATATGTAGCCAGCAGTAACTGAGTGGTTGGAAATGCTTGCCCTGAGATAAAACAGGGAGCACAGACACTGGTTTGTGGTAAAAAAGATCTAAACACCAAGGTGAGGAGCCAGGAACTGTGAGCTGTGTTCTGCAGGGCAGTCTGGTTGTGCTTGTGTCACACAGATGCTGCCTTCACGTTCAGGCTGCAGTGGTTTCATTTATGATGTCTGGCTGCCCTGTGGGTGCTCTGATGTTCTCCCAGTGCCCAGCCATCACTCCCTGCTGTTCCTGGGCCTGCTGGCCGCTAGCAGCTCTGTGTGTCCTCAGGTGTTTCTCCCACGCTCTGAGGCCCAGCTGCTGGTGCTGCCAGAAGGTTGGTATTTTGCGACAAGAACAGCGTGCTTGGCCTCCACGGAGGCTGTCATCAGTTGTGCTCTTGGCAGGGAGCATTTTCAATCCAGCTGCCTGACTGCTGTCTCTGCTGCAGATCTCTGGGAGCAGTGTGGGGTTGTACCATGAGCCCCACTCGCTGCCACAGGCCTTTTCCCAGCGTGGTCCATCCCTGTGGTGCTCTCCCTTGGGAAGCAGGGTGCTGCCCGATGGTGGCTGTCACACAGAGCCTGTGTTTTGTGTTCTTTGTCAGATCCTTTTGTGAAGATCCAGCTCGTTCATGGATTAAAATTAACCAAAACCAAGAAGACCTCCTGCATGCGCAGGACGATAGATCCCTTCTATAATGAGTCCTTCAGCTTCAAGGTTCCCCAGGAAGAGCTGGAGAATGCCAGCCTCGTGTTCACAGGTGAGTGCAGTGGTGTGCTTGCTGACCTGCCATGCTCTTGGTCATCTCTGAGATGAACAGAGAGGCAGTTGTGGGTTTGCAGAGGAGCTTGTGCAGGATGGCATCTGTTCCAGTAGCCACCTTGCAAGAGGTGACTGTCACTGGGGTCTCCAGGGAAGCTTAATGCTAACAATACTGCTGAAGCTGTCCCAGCATTGCTACCTGAGGACTGGAGCTGGCCGAAGTGCACCTTGTTGCTTCTATGGTTCGTTGGTGCTATTGGGAATGCTGTTGTGGAGAGGAGGAAGAGGCATTAATTGCACATCTCAGCAGCAACCAACTTGGGCATAAAGTCAAAGAGAAGAATGAGAGGGAAGTACTGAATGATCCTGGAGCCCAAACGCTGTCAAAGATAACTTCTGGTACCTGTTGGAAATTGCCGGGGGATGATGTAGCTCAGGTATTTCACACTGCCATCACCTGATCTGTAAGCAGTCTGTGCCTTTATTGTTAAAGAGCTGGACTTTGTTCCAAACCTTGTGTGGCACAGCTGAGATAGACCAAGACCTCAAGAGCTTTGTAAGTGCTGGGATGGGAATTCTTATTTTAAAACAATTTCTGAACATCTGGTTTTGTTCTTCAGGCACAAAACCGGTCATTAGGAACTGACAACTGAGTGAGCTGCTTAGAGCAGGGGTAGCAGAGCATAGGGATGCACTCCCTGGCTCTCACCTGCAGACTGGGCAGCAGTGAGGGGGCTGAACTGAGGCCATGGACCCTCTGTGGCTGGTGGCCCTTTCTGCAATTGCACAGTGTGGAGTTCTCAGGCAGGGCCACAGGGACCTCTAGGAAGTGGTGGTTTTCTCTCCCGTGACATGATTTCAGTCAGCCTGGGTGTACTGTGGAGCTTGGGCACCACCAGGATCATACCACCTTGCCCTCTGGAGGAACAGAGGGGCTGGGCAGTAGGACCCACACTCTTCTCCACACTGAGCTCCCATGCTTCACAAATACATTTTTGAGCACCTTCCCACCCACTACTTTTCATTGGAAGATGCTGAGAAAGGAATCTGCATCTGGAAGATCATCTTTTGAAGATCATCTTTCTAGATTTCATGTCTTACATGGCAGATACAGGCGTCAAAGCTGGTGCAAGGAGTCCAATTCCAACCCATTAGTTTGTTTCCAAACATGTCAGAACAAAAGTGTTGCTGATCAGCATTTTAAGTCTTGCCCTTCATGCTCAGAAATCTCCTCAGCAAGAAGTCTATAATTAGTCACTGCTTTGCATACACGTCACCCTGACACTACCTTGTGTGTGCAGTGATGAATTTGTTCTTGGAAGCTTCCATCAGGTGATGATGACAAGGGAGAAAAACTCTTCTCTTTGTCTCCCCTTTTGCTAGCAGGAGGAGAAAAGGCAAACAGAGCAGCAGCCCAGTGCCACTGGATGCGCTGTTCCTCAGCACGAGTGATGAGCTTAGCTTACTGAGCAGAGGTCTGGTCAGTTCTGCCCGTGCAGATGGCTGTCAGCTGAGTGAGTGGGCAGTGAGCTGGTTTGTGCCAGGTGCTGCAGCTGGGTTTCCCTGATGTGCCTTCCGACTTGGCTTCGCTTGCCAAGTGCTGCGTTGCTTGCTTTGAGCACTGTGGTATGTAATCCCAGGCCAGAAATGTCACCAGCAGCTCCAAAGCTGGCAAGGAGCATGCAGAGGCTTTTGGAGGGGCGGTGGGGCCAGGTTCTTGTTGCCACTCTGGGACTGGAATGTGATGGATGGCCCAGGCGTGGCCCTGCTGTGGGTGGTGTTGGGCTCACTGCTCCTGCTGCCATCTGGACTCTTGCTTGAGAAGCTGAAGGTGTTGGTCATGTTGTGTGTGCAGCCTTCAGCTGGTTTGGTGTCTGTGCTGCCTTCTGTTGTTAGAGGAGTCAAGACCCCATCTTGTGAGTGCCTTCAAATTGGGGCTCCTGCACAGGCATCTGCAGGAGCATCACAGGAGCGAGGTGGTTCAGGAGATGTAGTGGTGGTAAAGATGCTGAGCCACATTCAGTGTCCACACAAATGGTGAAGGTGCTCTGGATGTTGGTGGCAGTGTGTTCCCAACAGGGAGAGTGGCACCAGTTTGGTCTTGTGTACACCTTGAGGTTATAATCAAATGAATCCCAGCTTGGCTGAAGGGCTGGCATGGGGCCAGTGGTGTTCCCCATATTGCTGCCTTCTTGACATCTCAGCATATTGTGCAGCTTCAAAGCTTGTGAAGAGCTTTGGGACCTACTGCCAAAAGACAATAAAGAGCAAATGCTTACCAGTGTGGAGGAGCAGAACTTTGCAACATGAGGAAGGATCCTTCTGGTGTGTTGTTTTGTGAGCCACATCTCTTTCTCTAGGCTTTGGTTTTGAGGCTGTGTTTGGCTGCAGCCGTGGCTCACTCTGCTGTATGCTTCTGGGAGCTGGTTTTCATTTCTTACTTTTTTTCAGACCACAGATCTAGTCCATTAGGTCAGTTAATTACGTTTGCTGTTGAGTCAAAGTCCAGTTGAAAAGGAAAATAATCCTACTTGAAGGGTGGGTGATGATGCTTTGAATGAAGAGATAACTGCAAAAGCAATCATAGGAGCCAGAGTATGTCTTCAATAATTTAAAGGAACTTTTTCTGTAGCTTCATAGTTTGGATCCAATCTGCAGCTGTCTTTACACTGGCTTGGCTTCACTGGAGAGCAGTGGAGCCCTGCCAGCCCCTCTCAGCTGAAGCTCCTGGCTCCCTCTGCATGTCTGGTACCACACTGCAGAGTAAGATTATCCAGACAAAGTAAGATTAATTTTTTTCCCCCCCTGCCCTGTGTGTTCATTGTTTCTTGTTGTTTTTTTTCCCCTATGACTCAAGCTGCCTGTGTTCAGTGCACTGTGGTAAAGATTTGTGCAGTGTTTTGCTGTCAGTTTAGCGAGGGCTCTGTGTGCAAACACTGCGGGTGGGCACTTGCCTGCACAGCACCGCTCCGCTCCCTGCTCCCCTGGAGCTGCTCTGGAGAGCTGGACTTCGGACTGAATACAGGGCTGAAGTGCTGCTGGGCTGGGAGACAGGCAGTGGGTGCCTCCAGGGTGGAGGTGAGCTCTGTTAGCCAAGATCTGGGGGGCTGGCCTGGTTCTTCAGTCTTATCCTTAGGTGTACGAAGGCTCAACGCTGTTTTCTTAGCATTTACAGACCAAAATGCTGCTGCTTGCACACTGCTGCAGGACACCTGGCACAACCTGGTCGTCTGCCTTCCCATCTGCTTCTGCCTCAGATGCTTACTGGAGCTGTCACTACCTCGCATTTCATGGTTTAGTGCCTAAAATGAGATGGGATGAGCTCAGGTGGAGATGTTCCCTCCAGGAGGAGGCATCCAGGGTCAGGATTGCCACTGCAAGTATGAAGAAACTGTCCACAGCTTCTCACCTGAAGAGGCTAAACCAAGAAAGTGACTGATACCTGTTACAAGCCTAATGTTCCAACAGAAAAAAAGGATGGTGAGGCAGCAGCTGGTGAAGGTGTTTGACTTTCACTTACTCCATCAAACACATCGTCTGGGTAATGGCCACCCCTACCTGTACTGTAACAGACATGTGCTTTTTGGGATCATTCCTTTCTTTTCATCAGCTTGATGCATATCTCCTGTGTGCCGTCTTCTGCTCAGGTGTAGCCAGTCCTGACTTTACCTCCTGCAGAGAAATAAGGCAAGCTTTAAAGCACACTGCTGTCCTAACCACAGATACTTGCGAACAAGGGTGTTAGTTACTCTTCGTCTCATGATGTGGGGAAGGTGGAGTTTGGTCCTGGCAGCAAGGCTGGCAGCTGCTGCCCAAGGTCATTTCCGAGCAGAACAAAGACTATTTGAGGTGCAGCTGCTACCTCTGTGTCCGGGAGGGATGGCTGTTGAGGTCTCAGAAATACCATACTCCTTGCTAAGGGGTTTTGGGCAGACTGTGCTTCAGAAAGCCTGGGCAGTGCCCTGGGAGGTGAGACGACTCCTGAAGTCCAGGCACCGTGGGACTTTGTTAATGATTATAGTGTTGTTAATGACAGCAGTCGGTAATGCTGTTTGTGTTGCAGTAAAGCCCAGATGGCCCAATAAAAACCAGTGCCCCAGGGCAAACTGCGTCTGGGCGACTCCTGAACATCCTTTGATCACTTCACTTAACACAGCCTTCGGGGCTCACACTCGGGGAATGAGCATCTCCCTGGGGCCTCGCGGTGACTCTCGGTGTCTTTCTCCACCTAAATAAGATCTTCTGCATGTTTACATGACAGGATCCAAAGAGGGGAAAATCCAATCTTTGTGCTCTGGGTACCATTTGTGTAGATGCTTTGCTGCCTGACCTGGCTGAGGCTGTAACCGGCGCTGGGGCAAGCGCCAGGGCTGATGGTGCCTGCCGGGGAGTAGTAGTGGGGCTCACCCCCGGCACTCCTCCCGGGTGAAAGGTGGCCCTGGCTCTAGCAGGACAGCATGCTCTGCCCAGGAGAGGGAAGCAGGCTGGGACAGGTTTCGTTTGTTCATCTAGAGATTGGCCTTTGCAACATTTTCTTGTTTTCTCAATTACCAAACTGGTTTCCAAATGTCCCGATCAGCTGAGCGGGTTGAAGGCTGATGATGGTCTTGTCGTCAGGCATCTCCAGACATACATCTGAATTCTGTGTTGCCTGGCATTGTGGAAAGCACAACCTTCAGATGCCAGCATCATCTATAGGTGCCCACTTACAGGGATGGAAGTTGCTGTGTTCGGGGTCATTACACATCTGTGTTTTGTCTCACTGCTTCAAGTGCTCAGCTGTCCTTTCTCCTGGTGCTGCTTTTTTCCACACACCAAAAAAAAAAAAATAGTTGTGCACTTTGTCTTTTCCACATTTGCACATGCAAACAGGGGGGAAAAGCCCTAATATGTAATGCAACCAAAGTTTTAGTTTGGAGTCCCCCCTCCCCACGCTGAAGTGCAGGAGAAAGAAGTGGTTTCTGCTTTGGAACACCATGGTGTTGGGCACCATAAAGTCTCTTGGATGGATAGGTGATTAGCGAGCTTGCTGCTAGGAAATTGTCTCTGGTTGTCTAATAGCTGTGTGTTTCTGAAGTGTTGGACTGTCTGTGTTCTGTATCTAGAGCTCAGAAGCAGAATCTGATCGGTGCTTAAAGTTGTGTAAGCCTATCCCAGCCAGACAGGGGAGAAGGACAAACCCATTGATGTCAGTACTGTGTTTCCTGGGGACCAGTACCTGTTGTATGGCTATCAGAACTTGGCCTTTGTGTCTGGCACCATAGAATACTTCATCTGTTCATGCACTGGACACCATATGGGCTGAGTCTGGGGAGAGCAGAAGGCTTCCTGTGAGCACCTCCCATGGTCCTGGCTGCTTTGCTCCAGGTCCTGTGGCCACGCGAGGTGACCCACCGCGTCCTGTGAGGACATCTGCTTTGGAGGCAATAGGACAGCAGCACAAGTAGGGTGCACTTGGCCTCCTGGAGAACCCCTGCCTGGCAGAGCCTCTCTGCAGCAGGTATGAGGAATGCTTTGGGGTTGCTTGGGGAAGATGCTGCAGGGCAGGAGTTGCCTTTTTGCAGCAGACTCACCGCGTTGACAAGGAATGAAGCACTGTTAAATCCTGGTGAGAGCAACAAGATGCTGATGCCTCCTGAACCAACCTGCTGCTGGCTTATAAGGCAAAATCAGATTCTTTGAGTGAGCTGACTTAGTTCATAACTGTTCTTCACTGCAGGCATGGCACAAACAGCTTCTGCTGGAGTTTCCTGGAGCTTGGGGGGAATCTTTTTCTCCCGAATGAAGGAGCAGATCCTCCTCTCCAGGCTGATCCCCTGTGCTTGCTTATTTTGCCAAGCCCCTTAATTTAAGCAGTGTCATGCCTCTCTCAGCCTCTTCCTTTCATCTTGTTTGACTCCTGCGGAGGAGAAAGAAATTGTTGCAGTATCTCACAAAGCTCTAAGCTTCCTGTATCTCAAATGAGGAGAAACCTCAGTGGCAGTAGCTGCTCTGGGTGGTAGAGCAGTGTCTGGAGGTGCAACGCCTCTGCCTGGCCCGGTGACCATCCGAGGGGCTGTGTGAATGTTCCTGACAGGTGTGGCCACCTCTGCCTTAGCTTGCTGCTGCTGTGCAGCATTGGTGTGGGAGCTGTTCTGTAAGCTCTGTCAGTGTGCACGACACCGTGTTTGGTGGGTCTGGCAATCAAAGTGCAGAGCATTAAGATGCAATTTTAAATGAAAAACAAAAATTACAAGTGGAATTGAAGGCAGAAATCCAGCTGCAGATAGTCCTGGCCAGTAGCCTCCAGCCTGCTGCAGTAGGTGCATCCAAACTTCTCCTGAGTTCTCCTCAGTTGCTGTGTCTTTGGGATCTCTGCAGGGCACCTTTGTGCATTTCATTTCCCCTGCTCCCTGAGTCCCTCCTATCTCTTGGACTTTCTGCTCCCTGTCTCAGGTCAGACCCTAGCTAACCAAACGCCTCGCTCAGGGTGCACCGTTGGAGGCATCTGC
Organism: Eubucco bourcierii; assembly: GCA_013396675.1. Classification (NCBI taxonomy): domain Eukaryota; kingdom Metazoa; phylum Chordata; class Aves; order Piciformes; family Ramphastidae; genus Eubucco; species Eubucco bourcierii. Next base: position 134,573 of record VWZE01025451.1, on the reverse strand, counting down.
AGGGTCCCCTTCCCAGGCTGCCCCAGCCAGAGCACAGGGGCTGCCTTTGCAGGAGAGCAAGAAGGGAAATGTTTTTTCCAGTGAGTTTCCTTGGCATAGTGGTGGTCTCCTATGGGGTAGAAGCAGCTGGGTGCTGGAGCTGTGCTGGGTCTGTGCATGGCCAGGAGATTCAACTACACGCTTGAGTGGTTCCAGCACTTTGGAGCTGAGCAGGTTCAGAGGTGCTGAGAGGTCAGTTTTATGTGCCCTTCAAGGCTTGATTACATTGAGAAATGTGAATCCACTGCATCTCCTCCTGTGCTTATCTCTTCTCTACCAGCTATTGTGGGCCACACCTAAGGAGCCAAGGGCAGAGCATGGTCCATACCCATGAGCTTTGCAGTGTGCGTACGAATCCTGCTGCTGCCTGCTCCTAGCAGCACCCACGTTGTGCTGAACAGCTTTTTAACACTGGTGTCAAGCAGTTCACAAGTAGGTTTCAGACCTGCTTACCCTGACAGCTCAGACCTGATAGCTGATGGCAGAGCTCAGCAGCTGGCACAGCAGAGGATGTCAGCCAGTTCCTGCCCACAGAGGCTGGGGGACGAAGCATTGCCCACAAGAGCATCTGGCTTAAGGCACTTCTTGAGCCACTGCCAAGGTCTCTACAGCGGGGAAGTGTTGATGGGTCAGTGCTAACAGGATTGTGATTCATGCCAGAGACATGTCTCTGCTGATTTTCCCTTCTGCCATCTGAGCATGTCTGGGCACAGCATGCAGTGTGGCCACCTGAGCAGCATGCTGATGGCTACGTGTTTCTGAGGGTGGGTGCTGCAGCTGCAGCACAATGCTGGAGGTTAGATGTGGCTGTGCTGCAGAGCCCTGGCAGTAAGAATTTTTACCATAGAGGTGTCTGTTGTGTTCCTGCCCTGGTGGGCTGAGGGTATCAGATGAAGCTTCAAGAGGCTGTGGCAGCAGCAATGGCAGGTGTGGAAGTGTGGGTAAGGGTTTTAAAAATTATGCTCTGGCCTCTGACTCAGACTCCCAACAGTCTTCTCTAGACTAGCTATAAACATTAAGGTGGATTTTTGCTTTCCAGGGTTTTGACTGAATATCCTGCAGTGAAAAGGAAGAGGGCAGGGCCCTCTAATTCTCTGGGGAGTTCTTGCCCTGGGGAGCTGTTCCTGTGGCTGGCTCTGTAATGGTGCTGCCTGGCACATTGTGTGTTGGGGTGCATATGAGCTGCACCCAGGGGTGCTGTGTTATTTAAGGGCTTTTTAAATATGCACAATGCAGCCAAATTAGTTTTAAACTAACTAGAAACAACTTTGGGAGCGATTTGTGGGAGTGTAGAGGGTGGTGTGCAGTAAATACACTGATGAGAAGCTGGTATAAATGGGGTGAGGGTGTTGTGTGGTGCTCTAGCCTGGGTAGGATGGCAGATGAAAGAGAAGCACCTTCCTTCTTGCTGCTTTTCTTCTCCTTGAGTTAAATGGTTGCGGTTGCATTGTAGGTAGCTCTGGTAGGTAGCTGAAGGAGAGTTAAGTTTATTTGTGCTGGAGCTTCCACCCACTCCGGCGTGCTGAGGTTTCTCTGCCTGTCGTTCCGGGCAGCAGTGGAGGCAGCTGCAGGTGGCAGCAGAAGCCCTGCGTGGCTGTACTCGGCAGCACAGCGGAGGTGTAACTGCTGAGTAACCGCAGGGTATGGCTGGCAGAGGCTGTTCAGGAGATGCAGATGCTGTGTGGCCCCAGCTGCAGAGGGTGCTTTAGCAGAGAGCTTGTCCCCGTCACAGAAATGGCACTGTCAGCCTTGAAGGTAGCTTGAAGACGTGTTCTGAATGGGTGTTCCTCCCTGGTCACTGCAAGGCTGCCAGCATGTTCAGTCAAAAGAGTTAGTGTAGAATCACAGAATGATTTGGGTTGGAAGGGATCTCCGAAGGTCCAGTCCAAGCCCATGCAGTGAGCAGGGACATCCTCCACTAGATCAAGTTGCTCACAGCCTTGCCTAGGCTGACTTTGAATGTCTCTAGGGATGGGACCTCAATTACCTTCCTGGGCAACATGTTCCAGTGTTCTATCACCCTCATGGCGCAGAATGTGTTTCTCACATCCAATTTAAATCCTCTCTTCCCTCATTTCAAACCATTGTCCCTCGTTCTATCACTGCAGGCTTCTGGAATCAGTCCCTCTGCAGTCTTTTGGTAGTCCCCTTCAGGTACTGGCAGGCTGCTATTAGACCTCCCTGGAGGTCTCTTCTCTCCAAAGCCAAGCCCAGCAGTGATGGTGGCAACACCTCCAGGATAACATATTTAAGCGGGAAAAACTGCTGCACAACAGTACCTGGAAGAGAGGAGAGAGACTATGAGAGAGAAACAACTCTGCAGACAACAAGGTCAGGGAAGAAGGGGGAGGAGTAAAGTTCAACCTGGGAAGAAAGGCAGGATGGGGGGGAAGGTGGTTTTAATATTTGGGTTTATTTCTGATCCTGCTCTGATTTGATTGGTAACAGATCAATTTCCCAAAGTCAAGCCTGCTTTGCCCATGATGGCAGTTGGTGAGTGATCTTCTCCCTGCCCTCACCTCAGTCAATGAGCATTTCAGTGCAAGTTCCTCTCTCAGTCCCAGCTGAGGAGGTGAATGTCTGAGCGGTGTTGGTGGGAACCTGGTGTCCAGCCAGGGTCAAACCACCACAACTGCAATACTTGTCCTCAAAGATTCAGCTCTGTTATTGGACATAAGTGAACCAAATTTCTATTTAAGCATTTCTATTAGAGATGTTTTTAATTGTTTTCATTAAAGAAGCCTTCCTGCTCCTAAATGCATTCCTCAATAAAGAGCAGCTGCAGAAGGAATTGGTTTGACCTCTGCATCCTTAATTGCTTTTTGCTCTGTACTGGCCTGAAAATGGATGTTGCTATTGTGTGAATTGCTGCACTGGTGGAAAAATAGCTCCTGAGATCACATGTGTAGTTTCTGGCAGGAGAATAGGTTTCTTAACTGGAAGGCAATGTCCACCTGTCCATAACCAGAGACTGGGTCAGTCTGAAACCCCCACATGATAATTAGCTCATTTTCTGCTTCTGAGCAGCTCCCCACAGCTACTGGGTTTTGTGGCTAGGAACAGATTTAACCTGAAACGTACTCTAGGCTCCTTTCAAACTCTGGAGGGGGATGCTCAGGTATCAGAGAACACAACTCAGTCCCTTTCTACTGTAACCTGGCCTCAGAGTGTGGCACAGCACCCAGCTACTGTCCTGTGGGCTGGACCACGGAACCTTCTCCACCTCCACTTGTTGAGGAGGAAGCTGAAAGGAAGGAGCAGATGGGGAAAAAAAATAAGGGAAGAAAAAAAAAAACTATATAAAAAAATCAGAGAAGGATTTGCTTTGGGGGTCCTTTTGTGTGACTTCTATCACCTTACTGGATTCCTCTATGATAATAAATCATAGCAGGACCTTTAGCATAGTCATATGGCCACACTTGTGATCCATTGCCTTGTAGGAGAGCTTGTTAACAACTCTGACAAGCTGTGGATTAGTCGGAGATGGATGGCTTCAAATTCTTCAGCAGGGCTTCAGAAGGTGGCCTTTCTAAATAACACCAGCCTGGCCTCTGGGCAGGGGCACTTCCTTGGCAGCTGTCAGAGCCGACGGCATCCTCCTTAGATAACTGATACTGGCAAACAGAAGGCTGCAGTGTTTCTCACGGGGAAGGGGTGAGTGTGTGTGTGTGTGTGTGTGTAGGTACCCTCCACTAGTATTTTTACCTGTAGTTTGAGAGGCAAGATTCTGGAAAATGCTGACAACATTTAACAAACAAACATCACGCAAAACACCACCTCCCTCCCCACCAAAACCAAACCAAATAAACCTCCAGAAAACACCCAGACCCTCACCACAACAAGGCCCCAGACTTTTCTTTTAGTAGAATTCTTTGGGCGTTTGAAGGCTTCCTGCTACCACAAATAGCTCCAGAGAATTCGATGAGCAGAAGCATCTCTGCCTGCGACCTGAGCGTTTCAGAGCTGTTGGGAGGTATAAAGCAAGACGCAACCCTGCACAGCTTGGCCTTGGGGCTGCACTGGCACTCGAGTTACCCAGAGCAGGAGACTGTCGTGGTGCAGTAGCTAGTGCCAGGCTCTGCAGAGATGGTAGAGATCCTGAGCAGTGCATTAAAGTAGTGCTAATTAATGGTGAGGTATTATAAGAGGAAACACTCAGGTACTGACCAGGATGCTTGGCTAGAAGTGAGGTTGAGTGCTTTGTGCTCAGTGCCCTGCCTGCCTGGCAGAGTGTGTGGTGTATTAGGGGTTGCTGCCATCAGAGTTCTCAAGTGTGGCTTTGCTGCCAGTGCTGGCTTGCAGCAGCCCAGGGGAGCTGGCACTGCTGGCAGGGACAGTGGCAGCAGCAGCACTTGGCTCCACGTCAGGCTCATGGCTCCTCACGAGCCTCTGCTCCCTTTCTGAACTTGCTCTTGCTGCGAAAGCCTGGCGGATTTGGAGCCCCTCCAGACATTTGTTCTTAAAAAGCTTTCTCTTTCCCGAGGAGACTTTGAAATCCTTCATATTCTGGCCAGTGTCCATGGAACAAGAGGATGGTTAAGGCCTGTTCCAACCCTAACCCTTCCAAGTCTGCTTCACCTATTCTTGGTAAACACCACAGTCACCGTGGGTTTGTGTCCTGTGGCTTTGAGCTGTGTCCCAGCCCGTGACACAACTATGCTGGTTTGAGGCTAATTAGAATATTTTAATAGAGAAAATTACACTATAGGCTGTGAAAAGAAAACATGGTGATGTCTACTTCATTCATAGGCTTGCTAAGAAATTGTTTGGGAACAATAACCAAAATATACAGGTAAGTCTCAGTCTCTGTCTGGCTCTTGCAGGAACAGCAGCTGCTGGGGCACTCCAGCAGCTTCTGGCTCTGGCTCCTCTGCCCATTAATCCTCACTAACTACTTTTCTTCTAACCCCCCTGGCTGATCCTCCTGATTTACCTTGCGTGTATGGCAAACCTCAGGGTAAGGTACAGGGGTGGGGAGAAGGTGGAAGGGTGGTTGGGAGCCCCTCCTGGGGACTCTGATTTCTGGGAGTGGAGTTGTGTTTCTGTATTACCTTTAANCTGGGTCATTTTACAAAGTGTGGGGGGGCGGGGAACTCCCAAACCTTCATAACAGCTTACCTCATTCCTTCCAGCCTCCTGATCCAGCCTCTCTAACGTTTCTGAGGTGCTGAGTTGGCCCAGAACCGTTGTGTGAGAGGGCATCTGAAGGCCCTTGTGCTTTCTGGAGGCAGGACTCTGGATGGTCAGATGATGCTTTTGCCTTGACCAGGCTCTGTTTCTGCTCTCCCCAGTGTATGGGCACAACGTGAAGAGCAGCAACGACTTCATTGGGAGGATCGTGATCGGGCAGTACTCGACAGGTGCCCCTGAGTCCAACCACTGGCGGCGGATGCTGAACGCGCACCGGACGGCTGTGGAGCAGTGGCACAGCCTGCGCTCACGGGAGGAGTGTGACCGTGTCTCCCCCGCTTCCCTGGAGGTAACATGAGGCACAGCACCAACAGCAGCCCACACAAGCAGGCAAAGGAGGAGAAAAAACCCCACTGACCAGAACACCCCAACTCACACCATCCACGCACCCCACAGCAGCTCTGCTGGATGGAAGCAGCTGCCGTAACCCTCCTGGCCACGCTGACCTCTGTGAACTGCATCCCACTGGGTTCTGACCAGTGGCCTGGCTGGCTGGACCCTGCTGCTCACACCCAACACCACTCGGCTGTTTGAATCCCGCCAGGCAGGGCATGCGGCCGAGCGGCGTGGGCTGCGTGTGGAGGTACCATGGGAAACCCTGAGTGGGTGGAGGAGTTTGGAGTTGCCTCCGCTGTCCCTGCAGTCCAAATCCATGGCTCGTCGTCTCAGAGATATAAGTACCTGTGTGCTCTCCTTGGTGAACGTGGTATCTAGGCTAGAATGTCTTCTCAAACAGTAGAACTTGTGGTGCAGTCGATCCTGGCTCCAGTTTTGTCCTTGTCCTAGTTTGAGCAGAGCTAAGCTGCTGTTAGTCCCTGCGCGTGTGTGTGTGTGCCAGGGCACGCGGCCCCGGGCCTGACCGGTGAGACCTGCTGCTCCCTAGCAGTCTGTGTGTGTCCAGTAGCTGCAGTGATGATATAGCAGAGTAAACCTTTCAGTACCATTTGTGCCAGGTAAGCCAGCTTGTGTCTTTTCCAACCTGTGTTGCGCAAAAGGAACCAACCTTGGGGACTTTTGCAACTAAGACGACCCAAAGCACAGGATTTTAATTCTCTCTCGGTCTGCAGTGGCTCTTTCTGTGTTGTGTGTTAAGCCAGGTAGTCCTCCAGGCCACCAAATGAACTTAGCTTTGGTTGAACTGCCCTGTTGGTTGCTTCTGTACGTTTGATTTTTTCACAGCCTGTTGTCTGGTATGATGCAGATTGTATATTTATTGAAAATAAAACTCTATCTACCTGTGGCACCTAGGCTGAGGTGATGCTTGTTAGCAGGACTCCTCTGTGTCCTGTGCTTTGCTGTTCATGCCTGTGTCATGAGGAAAGCCATGACTTTGGCACTTACCCCACCCTGTGCTGTGGGAACACTGGAAATGTGTTGGTGGAACCTGGTCAGGAGAGCAAGCCAGATGCACTGGTCCCCAACCAGAGCACACCCAGCAGACTGAGGGGCAGATGTGTCAAAGTCTCTGCACTGGGTGCTGGGTCTCAGGATTTGACCCCAAATTATTGTTGTTTCTTGTTCTGTTTATGAGTATTGAGATTGCTTAGTAATTTGTGTCTTGCTGTAAGCCCATTCGGGAAATCGGAGGGAAAAGACATGCTGAAGAGCACGGGCCTGGCCCGTGGCTTTGGAGTCTTTTCCATGTCTGCATGCTGGAGAAGGAAGCATCTGTTCTTCAGCAGTGCTTATGTGTGGGCTGAAAGCCTTGGGCTGGTACACATGGCTCAGCTCTGCTGCCACATCAGTGCTGCTGTGATCAGAGGAGGTGGAGGCGGCTCCGGGTGCTGGCTCAATCCTGCTCCCTACATCACTTGTGGGGTTGCTGGGTGGTAGCCCATGGGCCAGCCCTGTGGCCCACTCTCTCTCCTTGCACCCTGCACTGCAGAGCCACCCCATGGCCATGCTGGTCCGCAGGGGGCCCCTCAGTTGCCTTGGAGAGATGCCAACCAGCCTGCTCTCCAGCAGCCCTGCCCCAGTCTCTCTTTGCTAGAAGCAGAGTTGCTTTGAGCAAAATGGAGGTGGTGTTTGGAGCAGGGATATGGGACTGGTTGCTGCAGGAAGCTTTACCTTTGCTTGTGGCCTTTTGATCTTTAAAACTGGGGGGCAGAGCAGCAACTGTTCAGAGCTAGCACACTGTGGGGCAGGCAGCAGTCATGTTGCTTTCTTGGTCTGCTGAAACCCAGAAACAAATCCCATTAGCTCCTGTGCTTTTAACAGTCTGGTTTTTGCAAGCAAAACAATACAGAGGGATGCCTGTTCCGCTTCTGCTGTTTGTTGCCCCAATGAGGGACAGGTGAGCTTTAAAAAAGTAAAAGAAGATGAGTGCTTGCTTGAGCAGGTGTAGGTGTGCCAGTCAGTAGTCCCTGCTGCTGCACAGAGGGTTTGTGCTCCAGCCTGAAGGTCTGTGTGTACCTCTGATGCCAGCATCCCTGCAGCACACCTTCAGTCTGGTGTCTGCTCTGACTTACACTGAGTCTTGGGTGCTTCAGTCCTTTCTAAGCCCAGAGCATCCCTTCAAGTTCTCTGTATGATAGCCAAGTCTGATATGGTAAGCCTGTCTCTGGAGGAGGGAATGCAACAAAATACAAGCAGGCTACAAGATTCTGCATCCAGAATCCATCTCTCTGTGGCTGGAAGAGAGTGGCAATGTAGCAGCCCTGCTCCCAAACAGGAGCACAGCATGGCCTTGGACAGAGGATGGCGAAAAAGGACCTTGGGACCTCGTTGCTGAAACATCACTCAGTTGAGTCCGGGGGTCAACACAGGTAGGAACTTCCCTTGCTGCTGTGGTTGTGCATGCTGTCCCCTGGTGAGCACCTTCAATTCTTCCTGACACCTGCACATGGCTCCCTGCTGCCTTCCAACACAGCTGATCTGTCTTAGGAGTACGAAGTGATGGGGCAGTGATTGCTGCAGGGCCATCCATGGGCATCCACGTTCCTAGCATGTTGTGGGAAGTGCATTTCAGTTGTAATCAACCTCTCTGCAAGGTGAATTTTCTCCTCCGTCATGCAGCAAGGGATAGCAGATCTCTGTTCTTTGGCTTCCTCCTGGTTTGTTTCATCAGTAAATCACAGTGGCAAGGGAGCCCATGGGGTGCCCTGGGCAAACACATGCTGCAGGAGGCCATTCTCCTCCTATAAGTCCAAAAGGACCAGACAAGGGGCTGTGATTTCACCAGTCACTGCCGCTGCCATTAACAGTCTTCCATGTAAGGTCTGTGGGCAGTGCTTAAGTTCTGGGCATCATCAAAGGCTGGCCTGAGACCTGCCATGTGCTGGGGATGAAATGTTAGCAGAAGGGCCTCTTGCCTGTTAGTCTGTCGTTGGAGCCATCAGGTAGCTGTTTTCCAGGGGAGGGGCTGTCATGTGCATATGATGCCAATAACTGCAGAGGGAACCCTGAGGAAAGGTCAGAAAAAGCAGGGTGAGAGCACACTGAGAAGCTCCTGACTTGGAGGGCAATCAGAAAATGGTGTGGAGTGGGAGAGGAACTGAGCAGAGCAGAAGGACTGAATGCCTGCACCCAACAGGTAAAACACATCCTACGTGTTGTGGAATCAGAAAATAACACAAAGTGCAGCTGCAGCTGGCTCCATGTGCATGGTGTGCATGTACTTTCCCAGGGAGCAAAGCTGGTGCCCAGCTGCTGTGCTGGGCAGGGAGCCATCAGCTGGAGGGCAGCGCAGAGGACTTGGGGGTCCTGCCTCCACTGGAGAATGCAGCTACACTGGATCTTGAGAAACAAGATTGGAGTAGTTTGGGGTCTCTGCTCCCTCTTGAAGCACGGATGTTTGTGCTTTAGAAGCAGATTATTCTCAAAGAGTTTTGTGACAGGATTTCTTTCCTTGCTTGCAGCCTCCAGTGAGTGACAAAGGCTCTCTGAGAGACGTGCAGCTAGAGCAAGGCTGCAAGCTCAGGTCTGGGCTCAGGGATGCCCCGAGCCTGCCCGGGCTCAGCCGGCGGTGGGTGGGAGGCGGCTGTCACTGTAAGCGTCGCTGCTCTTGGGGGAGGGAGCAGCACCGCGCCTATATTCACCTCCTCCTCCACAGCCTCCCTGGCACAGCTGAGAAGTCCCGCACCGAACAGTGACCCCTACAAGCGGAGCTGGGCGAGCGGCTCGTCCTGCGGCCCCGGCGATGGGCAGCGGGCGGGAGGTGTGTGCGCTGCTCTCGGCCGCGCTGCTCGCAGCCCAGGCTTTCCCCCAGACAAACATAAAGATCAGCCAAGGTGAGTGCGAAGCGCCCGGTGAGGCCTGGGCAAGCGATAACCTCCAATTGCGATGGCTCCTGCGGGGTCAGCGGCAGCGGCGCGGCTACCTGCTGTGGGGTCAGCAGCCGGAGCTGCCTGCTCGCCAGCGCTCGCCCACTTGGCTTGAAACCGACTTTATCCTGCACGCCTTGCTCCTTGGCACGGTGTGCCAGCGGCAGCTTTGCTCTCTGCCCCGGGCTTTTGCGGGTGTCTCTGGGCTGGCTTTGTCTCTGTGTTTCGCCTTCCTCAGCCTGTCCCTGCGTGTCACGGTGCCGCGGAGCTTCTGCCGTCTCTACTGTGGGTCCGGCGTGGGCGGCAGTGGGCACAAATAATGGCATGGGGACACACGCGTAAGCCCCGCACAGGCTGGGGCAACCACCGCGCCTGCCTGTTTGTTTATTCATACTTACTGCCACAAATAGGGGATCGCCTCTTATTTCCCTCCCACCCCAGCTGCTGGCGATGGTGGCTGCTGTATGTCACTTAAGTTTCTTGCAAACTTTCTTGTGGGGCTGGTGCGAGTGAGAGTTGCTGCGCCGAGTTTGTTCACACTCTGTGAGGGGCTCCTTCAGTGCTGTTCAGTGAGATCGTGAGAGGAAAAAAACCATCAATAGGAGGCCGGTTTCCTGCCAGACGCCTGATTCCTGAGAGCTTCACCGAAACTAATTAAGCAGGAAGAAAACCTCTGCAAAATAACTCTTATCTGTTAGTGCCGGCTGCAGGAGGACTGCCGCTGGTGTCTGCCATAGCCTGGCAGCGCCACACACACCTGGCAGAAGATTGGAAGCTGTAAAACCAGCCTGGTTTTGTTACAGGGTTTTGAAACCAGAGCCGTCTGTGGGAAAGGCTGGTGTGTCTAATGGGCTTCAACTGGTGTCGAGTATTTTACTTGTAAATTTGCTATGAGTGTCTTGAAAAACACTCTAGAGTGTGTAAAATACTGCCCAGGTACTAAATGAGCTTCACATGCATCGGTGGTCACCATCCTCTCCAGCTCCATCCATCTCTCAGATGAAGACCAAGCCCCTTTCCCTGATCTGCTGGTTTCGAGTGCTAGCATGAGCTAAGCATGAGGCTTTTTCCTCTCCATGGAAGACAAATGCTGCAAATAACAGGAATGGAGAATTGTTTGTCTGAGATTTCTCCTAAAGCCATGAGTGACCTGAGCCATCCCAGCATCACACAGCAGCACTGGCCTTAGCCCCTGCCATGTGCTCCTGCTATCAGACCCTGGTTTAATGATGCTTCTTTGCATTTATTCAATACAGAGCATGTGGGCTGGTGGTTATATTGAGGCTGTGGTGGGATGGAGATTTGGCTCAGTTGGCACGTCAAACCCTCACCACAAGCTGCTTCGGGGCTCTCCTGTCCCAGCCCTGTTGTCTCACCTGTAACTGCTCCAGCAGTGCCAACACAGGCTAAAACCATACTGCCAGCTCTCCTCATAGTCCTGACCTGGTAAGAGGTGACTTGGTGCTGGTGAGCAGCAAGGAGCTTGTTCTGAGGCCCAACTCCCACTGTCAGCAGGGCAATGTTCTCCATCCCTCACTCAGCTCTGCAGCCCTCAGGTGGTACCAGCAGAGGGGTTCTGCAGGTAGCTCTGCCCTAGGAAGGACTCAGAATTTCACGTGGCAGGGATCTCCTCAGCTCCTCTCTGTTGGCACTAACTTCAGAGAAACTTCCTAGGTGTTGATGGACACTTTCCAAACCCGGACACTTACCAAGAGCTGAAGAGGTGCACTTGCCTTTTCAGGTCAAATGGCAGCATTAGCTTATCTGTTTGCCAAGGAGGACATTTGAAGTCCTTGCCTTCTTTGAGGTGTCTCCTAACATCTCAGCATTTTTGGAAAGCATCAGCTGTTGATGAAATGGAGCTTTTCAGTGGTTTGTGGCAAGAAGGTTGTCTGCTGTTCAAAACCCTCTCATGGAGCTGCAGCCCCCCACCCCGGAATCTTCCTTGCATGGAGATTTCCTACCAACCTTGTCCTGGCCCCAGACTTCTTAACTTAAATCTGTGGATGGTTGGAGCACTGGGATGAAGCTGTTCAGAAAAACCTGCTCTTTGCTGGGTGAGTCAGTGGGAGCCACACAGCTGATGTTTTATCTTTCAGAAGCATCCTGGCATAAAAAAGCCCTGTGAAACTGACTGGGATTTTCTCAGTTAATTAGTTCTGATTGGAATGTAGCCGCTTGAGGAAGTGAAACTTTTTGGCAGAGCAGTGTCAGTTTCTGCAAGATTTTGACAAGTGATTTTCCTGATGGTTATGGGGATCAGCTAGTAAATAACCCTAGTTTTGTTGGCACTGACACAGATTTGAAGAGCACAAAACTCTTTCTGTCACCTGAAAATTCTTCTTTACAGGTTTTTCTGAGTTAGCAGCTCAAGCAAGTCTGGACATCTCTCTTTGTGGTGCTGCACTGAAACATGTCTCTGACCTTAAAACTACTGCACTGTGAATAAGCAAAAGGAGGATTATTCCCATTGTTCTTCACCAGGAATAGGGGGACAAATGGGTGAAGGGACTTGGTGCCAACAGGAGCCCCTGTCCCATGGGTAGTGGCTATGCTGCTCCTGCCTTGTGCAGAGGAGCTGGTGCTGCTGGGGGTGGTATTTTGCTGGGGTGGTTCAAAGGGGGGTTTCAAATAGCTCCAAAATGCTTCCCCTGCCCCCTTTCAGATCCAAATACTACTGGTTTGGGTTATGAGGTTTTCCTGCAGAGCCATGAGCTAGCTAGCTCTATTCACAGCCTCTCATCCCATTTCTTGTGGCCTCCCTGATTAAAAAGAGTACCTGAAGACTCCAGATAGAACAGCATCCCAAATGATTCCTGCCTGTAAAAGTGAGAGCAATAGTTCTCCTCCAAAGAGAGAGCCCAAGCCTCTGATCCTGACCTGACAGAAAAGATGCTAATTAAAGTCTGACCTCCTGTATTTTCCTTTTCGGTATATTTAACCTTAAATTCCTCCAGGCACCTCTGGTTCACTGAAGCTCGTCAGATTAATGCTACCTAATGGGAAGCAGCACGGAATAACAAAGGAGGACTGTCTCCATCTCTGCCTCGGTTTTGGCTACTCTGATTTTCAGAGGCCGTCAGATGCCGCGGAGCTGGCTGGGAGCCAAGGCACCAGGACGCCACCGCTATTAGCACTCGGGAGCCAAGGGCCCCATTTGCTGGGGACGCTGCCGGCTTAAGCTCTGTGAATTTTGCCACTCTGTTGCTAGAGGTGAAGAGTTCGTTGCAGGGATTTCACAACCTCTGCTATAAAATCCCAGCTGCTGAGGAGCTAATGGTGCCTCTCAGCTGCAGACCCCTGGGGTGCCCTCGGCAGGAAGGAACAACGACCTGGAGTCACCACAAGCTGGCACTGGGGAACATCCCTCACCCGTGATCTGGCAGTGAAGTTACAGCTTTGCCCTGCGTGTTTGACCCCCACACTTTTGGTGGGGAGAGGGGTGCCTGGGCAGCATCACAGCAGAAGGGCTTGGTTGGCTTGCAGGAAGTGACACCTGGGAGGTATGACAGGAGACACCCAGGGATGGCTGTTGGCTGTTTGTAAAACGCTCGGAGAGCCCCATGCAGAAAGAGATGATGAGTTATGAAACTATCACCCAGAGCTGCCAGCACTGGCATGGGGAAGGATTCTGCTCCTTGAACACTCCTGCATCTGCTTCAAATTCAACTCACCTCTCTGTATGCCCATGCTGCTGTTGCTGTTACCAGTCCCATGTCCCAGATGGCTGCTGGCAGGGTTTTGCTCCCCCCACCCTGGGGAAAGCCATGTCCTTCATCCCCTCAACACCAGAGGCCCTGCATCACCACCCTGACCTCTCTGGGCTTGAACCTGTTACCTGCTTGGGTAGTTTCATGGCATCTGGTGTTACCTGTAACCTCTTCCTACCCCTATTCTGGCAGCAGCCCTGACACCAGACTAGGACCTCAAGGGGCTGTGGAAAGTGGCTCTGGAGGACCTGGAGACTCCCCAAGGCTTGACAGCTATCAGCTGAGAAAGTTAAGTTTATGTGCCACGGGACTCGGGGGTCAGAGGGACATCAGCACTGGACGGTGTGTTGGGGTCTGCTGCATCCTCTCTGTAGGTGCCGAGGTCAGGCTGTGACATGGAGGAGCCATGGGGACCTGTCAGCCTGATGCAGTGTTCACACAGCAGCAACTACAAAGGCTACAGAAAAGTGCCCTGCCCCCACAATGGCCTCTTTTGGGGTGACTTCCCCACTGCTGAAAAGCAGCGAGGGAGCAGGCACATCGCTGTGGGCCCCAGCGCTTATCTGACAGATAAGCAGCACCGCTGCTGGCTGCGGGGGGAGCTCAGCCTGGCTATTTATGGGCTGAGATCCCGGGTGTGAGTGCTCCCCCCGGGGGACGCAGGAACGGCGAGGGGCTTTGGTCGGAGGGAGGAGGCGCATGCTAGCCTTGCCCAAGATGAGAGCAGAAGGGTAAAGCGCAGCCCTGCCTCCGCAGCCCCCAGCTGTCACCTCCTGTCCCAGCACGGCAGCTCCGGCGGTGCTGACACTGGCCAGAGGAGTCCTTACCGCAATTTCCCCAGAAGCAGAAGTCAGAGCCTTTATCTGATGCTCTCTCTGCCTAGAAGGACGTTAGACTGGCTGGAAAAGGCTCTCCCGGTGCAGGCAGATGCTGAAGGCAGGAAACCCACAGCTTTTGTGAAGTTTGGTTTGGCTTCTGCAGCTTTAGCAAAGCTCCTGCAGCACTTGGTTTGTCCGGGCATGGCTCTGGTGCTCATTGCCCCGGGTGTTGTGTGGGGAGCAGGGCTGGGCACTGCTGCCTCCACTGTCTGCTTGGCTGCCCGACCATGCTCCCTCACCCCCAGCTGCTGGATGTCCTCTGCTGTGCCCACAGCCATGCCAGAGCCTGTCCATGCCTACTCCTGCCCGCTGTTCTGGACAGAGTACGAAGGCCACTGCTACCGGTACTTCCCCATCAACAAAACCTGGGCTGAAGCTGACCTCTACTGTGCTGAGTTCTCCATTGGCATCAGATCAGCCAAGCTGGCCTCCATTCACAGGTGAGAGGCACCAAACCTTGTTATCCCACCCTGGTACAGCCTGGGTAAGAGGGTACTGCCAGTGAAGTGCTGTTATCACAGCAGAGCCTCTGTAGCAGCTGCAGGCTTGTGTCCCAGCCTGCTCATGCCTCTGCAGCAGTGACTGGGTCAAACCTGATGCACAGGGCGCACAAAGGCAACATAAAAATTACTTTTTCCTGTGTTGGGGAGAAAACCCTAATCCCCCCAAACCTGCATTTCTTTACTCTTGGAAAAGGAGTGGAAATACAAGATGACCAGAGGAGTTTTCCCTTCCATTCCCCCTTGCCCACCGCATGCAACTCCTGCACAGCAAATAATCAACAGCAGTGAGAAGCAGGGATCCATCCAGCCCTGTGGTCAGGCAAGCACTCAGGGCACATCTGACCACTGGCCTCATCCCACTGGCTCTCTGCTGCTCTCTTTTCCAGCTGGGAAGAAAACGTCTTTGTGTACGACCTGGTGAACAGCCGCGTACCAGGCATCCCCACAGACATCTGGACAGGGCTCAACGACCTGCGGCAGGTGAGAGCTCCTTCTGGTCCTGTGAGAGGCCTTGGGAAACTTCACTTCCCTGGGGCTGTCCCCTGCAAAGACACGTAGGTTTCTTCTTTGCTCCTTATGGTTAACTGGGTCATGCTGGAGACTTCCTGTGCAGCACTTGGGGGAAAGCTGTTTTTTCACACCCCCACCCCTGCTTATAAAAGGAAGGTCTTTCTAGAACAGATTAACAATTGCAAATTATTCACATGGTGTTTGAGTAACGGATTAACAGAAAGGGTATTGCACTGCTCGTCCAGGAACAGCAAACAAGCTGAAAACTTCTCCAGTGTCAAAAATATTTTTCTTCCAATAGGCTGCAGCATGTGCAGGCTGATATGCTGGCAACATGTAGCCTAACGTGGAACAGTAGCATCAAGGATGCTCTCACGTCAGCACATCTCTGCAGATGCTGGCAAAGGGTAGGGGAAGTGACACAGAATTGGGTAGGTGTGTTAGGAAATACGTGCATTTAATTCCTGGGCTTTCCCTGGTGCAAAAGGTGTGGACGCTGGAGCCTCCCAGGGTAAGGTATCACAATGTGCTCTTCGGCCTTTGCCGAGCTGGTGACAGGCTCTGGGGGTGGGGACAGGGACCGGGGGGTCTGCAGGGAAGGAGGGTGCCCGCTGAAAAGGCGGCTCTGCCACCACGGTCCTTCTCCACTCGCCCCGTGCCAGGAGGGGCACTTCGAGTGGACGGATGGCTCATCCTACGACTACCACTACTGGGACGGCAGCCAGCCCGACGACGGGATCCACTCGATACCCGAGGAGGAGGACTGCGTGCAGATCTGGTACAGGCACAGCAGCGGTGAGTGTGGCCAGGGCGAGGGCAGCTTAGCGCTACTCTGCGCATCAGCAACTGCAGCCCGCGGCGGGGCAGGGCTTTCTGCAGGGCTCTCTGGCAGGCCGAGGGTTTCTTTGGTTTTTTTGTTGTTGTTATGCTGTTCTTTTTCTCTGCAGAGAAAGGACGCTTTTTCTCCTTCCCACACACACTCACGTTCGCTCTGCTCACGGCCTGTCTCCTTCTCCCACAGCACAGGCAGGATGGGAGCATCACTGGGCTGCAACATTTAGCCACAGTTTCCCATCTCCCCTCCCACGCACAGCCTCTGGAATCGCCCCTCAGTCTGGCAGCTCTCCCTTCCCTTGCTCAGGCCGAGGGCACCTTGCTGAAATGGGCCAAGACTCAAAAACCCCTCCTCACACCTTAGTTTCCGGTGAGATCAGTGGGGTGAATCCAGACTGTGGAGATACTTAAATGTCCCATCCACCTGTGACCCGCTGATAGTTTGTGTTTGATGGGACTGTGTTTGCAGCTGCCTCTCTGCTCCCACACTCAGGCTCAGGCCAGGTCTCCTTGCCAGCATCACTGGGATGGAAACACTGGGAAGGGGCATGGCTGGGAGCACCAGGAAGGGGAGGACACTTAGGGAAAGCCTCCTGCAATGGCAGGAGGTCCCAGTCCCATGGGCAGTGCATGTTTTCTTTCTGGCATCTCCTTCCGGCTAACGCCCTGGGGTTTCTTTGGGGGTAGCGCTGCGCTCCTGGAACGACAACGCCTGTGGCAGAGCCTTCCCCTTTGTTTGCAAGATCCCCTCACTGGCCCTGGACTGAGGCTGCTGCCACTGCCTCCACCCCTTCCATCCTGAGTCACCTCTCCAGCCATGCCGGGGAAGAGCAGCCAGGACGTGGCATGGGTGGTGAGGTCCATGGAGCTGCTCAGCACCCCTGGGCAGCCTCCAGCTGCAAATCCCTTCCTGGCAGTGCCACGGGGATGAATGTGGCACTCACCCCCGTGTGGGCAAACAGTGCTGGCAGCTGTGTTAAACAGTGGAGGAGCTCCTGAGCCTGGCTTTGGGTCAGATTTGCTGTCAGTGTGCTGGAGGTAACCCATGGTTTTACCAACACACTCACGTGTTGGCACCAAAGCATAGCCACGTGTAGGAAACGCTTTTGCCTGTTGATGTGTGAAAAGTGGAGGAAAAGTGTGATTTTTCTGTTAAGTTATACAAAATGCCTCTTGTGTGTTGTTTTTCTCCCTGTTGAAATAAAAAGCAAACAGCAGGTGGAGGCTTCTCTGTCTTACTGGCAGCCAATCCTGGTCACAAGGGGTCTTGTGCGAAAGGACAAGCCCTGGACAAGGACAAGCCTTGCTTCTAGCCCTGGAGCTGGGAGAGCTGGTAGCTCTTGCTGCAGCCCTGTTTCCTAGTGAGGGCATGCTCTTTTCTGAGGCCATTGCTGCTGTCTTCCTGGCACCACAGAGGTAGTTTTATCCTCCAGGTAAATAATACTCGTGGAAGTGTGTCTGGCTGTGGCAGCCCCAGGGTGCCTCCTGTGATTCGTGTAGCAGGGAGGTGGGACCCTCCTCGTTGCACGTGGGTGAATTTGCTGGGCTTGGGTGCAAGTGGGGCTGTGGCAGCATTGGGGTCCCACAGTGAGCCAGGGCAGAAACATGCTTCTCCTGCAGGGCACACGACTGCAAGTGTGCCAGATGCAGTAAATCCAGTGGTGCCTGGGGAGCAGCCTCTGTGCTGTATCCTCTAGTCCTCCACAAGCTCATGGCATCCAGGTGGCTTTGCAAGAAGCCCACACAGAGGAGTCTGCCTCCCGCTTTGGCCCTTTCCCTCTCTTGGGAGTGGGGTCTGCCTTTTGCCCCTGCTTTGGCATAAGCAGCAGGTTCCTATAGCACCAAAGCAGCTGAGAGGGTCCTGGGCTGTCCCATCCCAGTCACTGTCTGCAAAGGGGAGTGAGAGCACCCTCGAGGAACTGCCTGATTTGCCTCAATGGCCGCGGCTTGGAAAGTCCACTTTGCAAAAGGAAGACTTCCCGGATCGATGGCCCCTGGCTGTGATGAGGTGAGTGAGACTCTGCTTCCTGCTGTCAGCACCGCTCTGGGCTCTTTCCATCTGGGGAGGAAATGTAAAGGGTGGTGCTGGCAGTGGAAAGCGTGTGGAGCAGGTTCCTAAAATAAGGGAATCTTGTCAGCCCTGCCCACGTGTTTTATATGCCTATACAGACAATGTCTTCATACAAACCCTACGTGAACGGAAAGTGCAGCCCCGGTCTTGCTGCACTACTTAGACCCATGCATTGTCCAGATTCTCCTGTGGGAAGCAAACAGTGTGTGCTGGTTTCAGTCCTGGGCAGGAGACTGTGCTGAGTGTGGCTTCTTGAGGCTCTTCCTGCATCTGAAAGCATGGAGTTACCTGGAGAGCTGAGAGTATGGGAAGAAACTAGTTGTACAAAAACAAATGTTCTTGGATCTAGCAAACTAAGAGGCTGTAGATGTGTAGGGACTGATCTGTGGCACGAAAAGGACTTGGGGAGTGGTTTTGGTGGCTGCCCTAGAAGTTACCTGTGAACAGGCCCTGTGCCTGCTGCAGGACAGCAGGGCTCTGTGCCCTGCCTGGCATGGGATGTGTCTGCCAGACTCCTGGTTCCACGCACTGGTGCTGCAGCCTGGTCCCATCTCTGGGGTGCGCATCAGTCACCCCACAGGGAACAGCACACCCTGCAGAACCCACCTCAGGCTTGGCCATGCCCAGAACCCTTTGCCCAGAGGGGAGGCCCAGGGTGATGGAGAGGCAGCTGCCCTGCTGGGTGGTGTGGCTGGATGGTGCCAAGCTCTACTCCAGTCTGCCTCTCCCCAGTTTCCTCTCCCTTTGCCTCCCATGCCCCCTTTCAGGGGAGCTGGGAGTTGATCTGGGCCAGAGCTGGGTCTGCTTGGAGCAAAAAAAGCTCTTCTTTTTTTTTTTCCCTGGAGGTGACATGCGACATTTCAAAAGAAAGGTTAAAACCTTCCCTTGAGAAAGTGTTTGAAGCCTTGGGCCCTACTGTGACTAAAAATATTGCTAATGGGGAGACCTATGAAAGCTGTCAGCTACAATCAACATCTTCATTTCCAGGTAAGGTGCATGACCTGAAAGTCAGGACCAAAGTTATTAGGGGCTTTGTTTTGCACCTTTCCCAGCTTGCCACCAGGCTCCAGGGCCCTTACTTACAAAGCAAGGCTCTCTCCTCCCTGATGTCTTCGGTTTCAGTCATCACCTCTCAGGAAGCAACAGACCTTTTCACCTTCTTAATGAGCTGCCAGGGGATCTGCTGGGATCGGTGCTCGGTGGAAGATGGGAAGTGCCCTTGCTCTCGGCGTGGGCAGTCCCCAGCTTTGGGTGGCCAGAAAAAGCTCCAGATTTTCAGGCTGAACTCTTATTCTATTTTTTTGCACTCTTATGCCCACAACCCCTAACTCTCTTGTTAGCTTGAATTTCTCTGTCCTGACCTGCCATCTGAAGCAGGCATTGGGGACCCCAGCAGCAGAGTTCTGCCACACCTCTCCTCAAGCAACCTGATACTTGAGAGTCCTTTTATTAACTGACTTTTTCAGGACGTGAACATCTTCCTTTGTAACTCATGGAAGTTGGAGTAAGCTGTAAGCAGTGTGATGTAGCCTAGGGGAGAACAAAGATCATATTCTATTGATGGCAAATGCCTTTACCCTCCTGTGCCCCATTTCTTGGTCTGCAGAGGCACCACTGGCCCCAGGCAGAGAGTGGCCCTGGCATGGCAGGCTGGAGAGATTACCCTGCTGGCACCATTTGCCTTCTGATTCCTTTCCCCCTGCCCCTACTATTATTATTCTTTATTTCCTGCTGGATGCCCAGGGGTGGGAGCTGCAAAGCCAAGTGCAGCTTACTGCGGTGCACTGGGGCAGCTGGCTGGCAGCAGCCTGCTCTGGTACAGGCAGCCTGGTGAGGACTTCCCAGTCTCTCATTTCCATCGTTCAGCCAGCTGGGCTGGGCTGGGCTGTTCTCTATTCATTCTTCAGATTTTTTCTCTTGAAAATTACTGGGATGGCAAGAGCTGCACAGCTGATCTCCAGCTTTTTCTTGTGCATCTCCTTCCCCTGCCCTGCTTCCCTTGGTTTTGTTTACCTGAGGGTTGGCACAGCTCCTGCCCCGGGGCAAGGATGCGGCAGAGCTCCTCCCTTGGAATAAAAATACCTCAGAGCCCAAAGGCTTCCAGGAGACCAAAGAGGCCCCCGAACCACAGAACCCTTCGATAAATCATGTTCCCTTTCTGTGTGATGGTGTTAGCATTGCACCCCCAGCTTTGGTGTGTCCCAAACGTGTGGCAGAGAGAGGTGGAGCAGCAGGGCACTAGGAAGGCAAGAAGGATTTGCCCCCATGCTGTGCAGCTCCCAGCAGATGTTCCTCACCTTCTGCAGGGGGTTGCACCAGCTGCTCCCTGCTGCTGCCAGGGAATGAGCAGGATGGTGGGAGCCAGCGGGGACAAACCTGATGGGAAATACATCTCCTCCCGGGCATGTCTGAGCCCAGTGGTCTCTCAGACAGGCAGGGGCTCTGCTGAGATGGTGCCAAGAGAAGTGCCACAGGCATGATCAGAGGTGGGTTTACGAAGTGTGCCCCAGCAGAAGTTCAGTGAGACAGCCAGCAGCACCACCTGCCCCTGGAGAAGCTTTCTGCTGCTGGCTGCTCTTCCAGCCTGGGGTGCCCTGGGGCAGGGCTGCCTCAGCACACGGGCTGCTCGCACCAGCACACATTTTGCCGTTGATTGCTCCTTACTGGTGCCCCAAACATTTCCCCCTCTTTTGTGGGCATGGATTTCCAGGCTTCCTGTGCAAACTGCCTTGATGGGAAGCGCTGGCCGTGGGTCAGCAGCCCTGTCCCGACGTGGCACAGGGCTCTGCAGGCAGCACAGCCACCCACGAACCATGATGAGCGATTTTTATGAGCTGCTTTGGCTTTGCAGGGGCTTGGGAGCTTGGCTGGAAACTTTCATTCCAGGGGGCTAATCGTCAGAGGCGCTGCTGGGCGTCAGTAAAGCACAGATACATGGGGAGCAGGGTGCCTGCTGTGGGCTCTGCTCGCAAACCAGTCAGTCCCCAAGGCCAGGGAGCACAAGTGCAGGTGAGTGAGAGGGAACCAGCAGTCACCCCGAGCTGAATGCCCTGCAGCCAGCGAGCCAGGGCGGAGCTGTCTCGGGCAGGTTGCCGAAGGAGCTGGGACACCTCAGCAACACCCGGCTGCTGCCCCCGGCTGAGGTCCCAGATACCCTGCTCCTGCTGCATGGGCAAAATGTAGTGTGTGTGCTAATCTGAAAAGAAAAGAGTCTACTTCATCTCTTGGGGTTACCATGGTGACTGGATATTTGCTCTTTTGTAGTTCTTGAAAATGATGCTGGGCTGCTGATTGCATGGTTTGCGCAGCTCTTTGTCAGGAGCCCAACGGATTGGGGCTGGTCAGAGCTGTGTGGCAGTGACTGGTGCTGTCATCAGGGAGATTTCCAAGTGGGAACTTCACTGGACTGTGGTGTGTGCTGTGTGTTACAGCTGCATCCCACCCACAGAACCCCAGTGTCACAGCTCCTGGCCTGGGCAGTGTTTGCCTCTGCTCATCCCCTCTGGCACCCACCTGTACTCCTGCAGTTGCTTGGGATAGCAAAAAACCTGAGTGACTCCCGGCAGACTTTGCTAAGGACAGGACACAGGTCAGGGTGAACAGTAGAAGCTTTCTTTTCTTACAGAATCACAGAATGATAAGGTTGGAAGGGACCCCAAAGATCATCAGTTCCAACCCCCTGCCTTAGGCAGGGACACCTCCCACTAGTACAGGTCACTCAAGGCCTCCTCCAGCCTGGCCTTGAACACCTCCCTGGGCAACCTGTGCCAGTGTCTCACCACCCTCACTGCAAACAACTTCCTCCTAACAGCCACTTTCAATCTCCCCTCTGCCACTTCAAACCCATTGCCCCTTGTCCTGGCATTGCAAGCCCTTGTCAATAGTCCCTCCCCAGCCTTCCTGGAGCCCCCTTCAGATCCTGCAAGGCCACTCCAAGCTCTCCTGGAAGCCTTTTCTTCTCCAGGCTGCAGAGTCCCAACTCTCTCAGCCTGTCCTCACAGCAGAGCTGCTGCAGCCCTCTGAGTATTGTCATGGCCTCCTCTGGACTGGCTCCAACACTTCCATGTCCTTCCTGTGCTGGGGGCTCCAGAACTGCACCCAGGACTGCAGCTGGGGTCTGAGGAGAGCAGAGCCAAGGGGCACAATCCCCTCCCTTGCCCTGCTGCCCACACTGCTCTTGCTGTAGCCCAGCACACAGTTGCTGTCTGGGCTGCACTCACACTGCAGCCTCAGGTTGAGCTTTTCATCACCCCAGACCCCCAGGGCCTGTTCCTCAGGGCTGCTCTCAGACACTCCCCACGCAACCTGGAGCTGTGCTTGGGATTGTGCCTACCCAGGTGCAGGACCTTGCACTTGGTCTTGTACCTCTTCTTCTCGCACCTCTGTGGCATGAAGAGAACTCAGATAAAATATCCTTCTTTGGCTGTGCTCGGAAATCTGCTGTGGGGTGGGAAGGTGAGGGAGGGTAACTCAAAGGTAGTCTGTGGAAATATCAGCTGGGAGGGGAGGTGAGAGCCAGAGGGCAGGAGCATCCCCTGGGGTAGCACCCACTAGCCACAAGGGGAGGGCTGTGGCCCTGCTTCTGTGGGAATAACAAGCACCCTCTGCCTCCAGAGTGCAAGGGCACTCGGGGGCCTGGGGTAAACTGCTTACTGGTTTTTGGTATCGCAAAGCCAGCACTTGCAGCAGAGCCCTGGGACAGGACGGAGCTGCAGGACAGGCTTGAGTTTTCAGAGGTGGCTATAAAAGAGGATAGGGAAGAGGTTTTGGGTTTCGGTTGGTTGGTTGGTTGGTCTGTTTGTTTGTTTGTTTGTTTTTTCATCCTGAAGAGAAAAAGAGTTTTATTTGGATGCTGCTCAGCTGCAATGGCCATGGGCTCCCAGCAGCCTATTGACCTACAGTTCAGTGGCTGTTTGAGAGCTCAGCATTCACCGTCAAGGATTTGTTTAATGGAAAAATCCACTTGCCACTAATTCCTCTTTTATTTCTTTGAGGTAATTGAATTAGAAGGCAGAACATCAGGGCAGGTCTGTAGAAGTTTTGTGCAGCTTTTCTGCAGCAGGATGTAACAAGTTTGTGAGCTCCTGGTCTGCTTGGCAGTGCTGAGCGGAGCAGGGGGGTGCCAGACCCCAACCTCCCTGTCACAGCCAACCTCTTCCATCCTCCCACCACCAACCATGGCCTGTACCCAGCAGAGAGTGAACACGAAGGCCGTAGGTAGAGAGAGGGGAAGGCAAAGGCCAAAGTGAGTGTTACAGCAATTAAATGTGGCATTTCGTCAGCGAGGAGTGCAAGTGCTCCCAGGAGGGGCCAGGGCCCTTGGCCATTTCCAAAGCATCACAGGGAGCCATGCTCCCAATGAATGCTGGTTGCAGATGGCAAAGGTGTGAACCTGGTATCGACAGCTGCCCTCAGCTGGATTGTGAAGGTGATTATAGTTTGGTAAGAGCCATGATGTTAACAGCTCTAATGAAAATTTAAATGCCAGCTTAGTAACCTGCCCTTCATTCTGCACTGGCTCCATAAAGTAATCAGCTGCAGCTGTCTGGCATGAGGAGGTATCACTGCACAGGGTCCCTCTGGTCCCTCATGCACCCTGGGCTTGGGTGGGTTGTCAGTGTCACTTATTAACCCCAACCCCACAACCAGACAGGTAGTAGAGTGCTGAAATCCTGTCTTGGTCACTTTTAGGTGTGCTCTGCCTCAGCAATAAATCCATCACCCCAGGGTGCTCTGTGCTGCAGGGGTGTCCCTTGCAGGCATGGCTGCCAGGGCAATAGCCATCGGGCTCCCAAAGCACCCTGGCACTGCTGGGTTAAGCCCCTTCACCCCTGGGTATCCCCAGAATGTGACTTCTGAGGAAGAAGGGATGTGATGTACTCCCTTTGGGGCAGGGCTGGAGCAGGGGTGGTGTGGGTGGTGCAGAATGAGGGGATGGTGAAGGCTGCTTGCAGTTTCCTCCACTCCTGGTTTTAGCATACACCCACACAAGGCACAAATGCCTGCCAGGGTGGGGCTCCTCACTTTAAGATGCCAGTTCAGACTCTCCCTGCTGGGATTATCTGGCAGCCACAGCCACCACATCCTTGCTTGTGCTACTTCTCCGTTTTCCTGGCTTAAACTGGGCAACCCCCAAAAAAGCTGCAGTTTAGTTCCAATGGCTCAGTGCAGTGAATGATCCATTTTTCTCCTCGGATGAGTCACGGATCCTCCTCTGAAAGATCTCATTATTAACATGCCATAGGGGGCATGTGTCTGAATTTTCCAGCAGCGGCAGCTGCCTTGTCTGTGCTCGCCAAGGGAACCTACACAACTCACGGATACGCCCAGTGGCTGCACCCTAACGCAGCAGACTTAGTAGCTGTGTGTTTTCAATGGGCAAGTTGCCTCTTTTATGGGCATTTTTAGCTACAAGATGCTTAACTCTTTTTCCTTATGAACAGTTTGTTTAGCACGTGCTGTCTCTCCCTCGCTCCGCTCCGGGTTTCTGAACAAGCGTTGCCATATGTTGTATGAGCCATTATGGGCTGCAGGGGATGAATCACAGCTCCCACACTGCAACGAGGCAGTCCCCAGCTGGGGTCTGGTCATTATCAACCAGACATGACTGTTTAGGGCGGTGATATGGTGATCAGAGCAGTGCCATGGGGTTAGGGTCAGGCTGGAAAGGTAACCTTGATGGAGTGAGCCCAGACTTGGAGCATCCCTGGTCCTGCACAAAGTCCAGTCCAAAGTCAGTCAAAATCCCATGGACTTCCTTGGGATTTTCTGGGCTCAAACCCAGACTGCAAGGATAGAAGTGTCCCTCAGCTGGGGACAGCTGCTGCCCCTACTTCATGGGTTTTCATAGCCTGGGAGAGGAAATCCCGCTTGGGTGGCAAACTTGTCTCTATACAAGCCTCAGCTTTCAAAGGTTCCCCAAGCCTTTTGAAGCCTGACTCTAGAGGGTTCTCATTCTTGTGGATTATGGCAGGTTTGATGAAACATGCTCAACTTCCTTGGTTTCCACAGGTCTGAGCAGCCAGGTATGGGGGAGTGGAAGTCTGTGCTCAGGCTGATCCTGAATCTCGGTGCAAGTTTGATGTGTTTCTTTATGTGTCTGGCTAAAGCAAAGGGTGAGTTGGTTAATTTTTTTTATTTTTTTTCCCCCCTATTATCACCTCCAAGCAGCCCTGAAGCACCAGGAGGGAGCTGGGTGGGAGGATGCAGTAGAAGCTCCATCAGAGCCAGTGGTGCTGGGCAGCCAGAGTGATTTCCCTCCACTTCTGCCTGCCCTGGGTGGAGCATCACGCCTGGCTCATCACATGCAAATTCTCCTTAATTTGGCACAAACCAGTTTACAGAGCCAGGGTAGCCTCCCTGCTGGGGGCTTTCTGCAGCTGCCAGATGGAACCCTGTGGGGCTGGAAATACTCAACCCTGCCTTTGACCTTAATGCACCAAAGATGTGATTAACCTAATGCAGCACAGTTCCTGTTGCACCATTACTCCCCACTGTCCATGGGTTTCTTGGTATAAAGAGGCTTCCTGTGGGTGCAGGCACCCACCACACCATGGTGAGGAGGGACTGTCCCCTCCAACCTTTCCTTTGCTTGCAATACTACAGTCTTCTGTGCCAACCTGGACTTGCCTGCAGTTCTCCACCTCCCTTCGTTCCGTCTGTTTTCATAGGAATTATAAAGCAAATCTTTGCAACTAACTTCAGGTTGTTCTGTTTGCAAAGCACCAGGAACACAGGAGGGGTGGCTGCGATCCCAGGCAGCAGCAGCAGCAGCCTGGGGGCACCCCACGGGGAACAAGCCTTGGCAAGGGCCAGCAGGTCAGTGCAAGCAGAGGATTTGGCACAGCTGAGCACCAAATAGGTGCAGGGTAGGGGAAAAATAGCAAGAGAATGGAATTGCATGGTGGATGTATCATCTTGGGAAAGGCAAAAACCAAGACAGTGTTTTCTGAGTTTCCCAAACTCAGCTTGTGCACCTGGAGAAGTGGATGCTGCACTGGGGCAGCCGGGGGCTGCACTGCATGGGGTGGCAGGGGAAGGAAGAGTCATTTCAGATCCAAACTTGGGCAAAGGATGCTATTTTCTCTTCTCCAAGGATGCTATTACTTTTTTCCCCCAAGCAACGTTCAGAGGATGAAGGACAAGAGCTCCCACTGACACCTCGCAGACACCCGGGTGGACTGCTCAGCATTTGCACTGCGCTGGTGGGGGCGACCAGGCCTGCTTAAAACGATTCCTGCCACTTCTTCTGCGCCTGGCAGTGCCTTAGAGGGAGGACACTACAGGCGAGCCTGGCGCCACTGCTCTAGGTGCTGGATGCGGGGAGCAGCATCATCCCTGCACTGTGTGCTCGCTGCCGCTGCAGCCCCACGGCCCTGAGCCCGGCGGTGCGGGGCAGCGGGCACGGCATACCCCTGCCATGTGCGTGGCCCCCGGGCTGCAGGGACACCTGGGCGCGTTTGCAGGGAGCCAGGCACGGTCCGCGGGGCACAACCGTGAGAGCTTGCTGCCATCTCTTGGCTATGCAAATCGGCAGAGGTGCAGAGGAGTTACGGAGGGGTCCTGTGGCGGCCTGCGCTGGCCAGGGAAGCGCTGCTCATGCACTGCCTGTCTCTGCTCCATGTGTCTTCACCGTTGTTCCCACTACCGCCCGATATTCCCGTTTCCGTGTCAAGTGACCCTGGGTTTGACCCAGAGCCCTGACCTGTGCCCACTGTTGACACAGTGCTGCTGGGTCCCCTCGGCCCGGGCCGAGCAATGCAGCAAGCATACCCTGTCGTGGGACAGCAGCATCTCCTCCTTCAAAACAGAATCCTTGGGCAAGGATCCGGGTTTAGCCTCCCAACCCGACACAGACAAGTTCTGAGAACTATTTGCCGAGCCATGGAAAGTCTCAGGCAGAACTGTTTCTTCAGCGGTGCACTGCGATGTCTGCAGCCATGCAATCAGCTCCTCCCTGGACTTTGAAGTGGAGGCTCCTGCCAGCAAAGGAGCACTCTCTATTCGATAGACAGTCCTGATTCTCTCTGCCTTCCTCGGGACTGAATGGCAGCAACCACCACTGAGCACAACAGACTTCAAAAATAATCTTGCTCCATCCATCACCACAAAACCCACCAGTGTGATTTCTCTCCAAGACTGTGGGCTGTGCTCTGGCAGCTCCGGGGCACCCTCAGCCATAGCGGTTGTACACTAGTGTGGCAGCCTTTCTTTTTCATTTCTTTGGGTCCAGATTACTCATCTGTGGCCCTCTGCCTTTGGAAAAGAAAACAGAAATTGCTGGGGAAATGTCAGTGAATACCTGTGGCTGCTGAAGCTGGATGTAGGAAACACAACCTGACGGCTTGCTTCCCACACCAGGCTGCAGCTGAGCTACCACCCACTCTACAGTGCCATGCTTTGGACCCCACCGGGCTTGCTTCATATTGTGTGATCCCTTTCCCAGCTGAGAAGTATCAGCTTGGTTTGACTCTATCAGGGCCACAGTCCTGCCCAGTGATTTGTCTGCAGCTGTGTGATGATGGCCTGAGACACCTGCCCAGGGGCTCACAAGGATTCAAACCTCTCCTCTAGCTCTTGAGGGAACAACAGTGTGAAAACCGATTTGAAAAGCTATCAGAGATGTTTGCTCTGTAGGTTGCTTCTCTCCTTCCCGTGGCGACGCAGCCAAGATTTGAGCAGCTGTGAAAAGGGACAGAGAAATTGCCTGGGCAGATGAGCAGGTCAAACCCTGCCTGGTGTTTTGTTGGTGCAGATGTGATCCATTCAAATGCGACGACTCTGGCACTGCCTAAACTGCTTCCCAGAGATGAGGCTGTCAATACATCACTTCTCCAACACAGAAAAACACATTTCAGTGATGCTGCACTGATGGAAGGGAGGGAGGGATGAAGTGGGACATGGATCTGCTCTGAGCTAGCAGCCCGTGGCTGAGAATGTGAATGTCGAGCCAGTGCCTTTCAGGTTCTTTTCCTCACCTCTGCCCAAGTCAGCAGTGGTGAGTCACCAGGGCAGGCACTCTCAGCTGCCATGCTGCTCCCCAGACTGCCAAAACCTGCTGCTCTCCTCTGCTGGTGCCAGGAGCAGGACTCTGATCCCGGCTGTCTTCGGCACCAAAGGGATGGACCCTCGGTGGAGATGTGCTTTCAGGAGCTACAGACTCCATGTTTTATTCTCAGTCCCAAAAGAATTGATACTCTGTTCCTGTCCTGGAATGGAAGACTGCAAAACATATGGGAACTCTGCAAGAGCTGGCAAAGCAAAGGCCTGGCAAAGCCTCCCCTGCCACCACTGGCACTTTGGCCACCCCTAGGTGGCTCCCACAACGTGCCTGTATATACAAAGGCAGAGCTTCCCCTACCCAACCCCAGCTCCACAAGGGTTAAAGCAGAGCAGTGCCAGGGCCACAGCACCCTTTTGGTCCATGCAGCTGAGTGTCTGCCTTATGCAGAGCAGGATAGTGAGTGGAGAAAGAGGAGTTTGACACCTCGGTGTGTCCTGGCCCAGTGAGAATTCCAGATACCTCCAGAGCTGTGACTGGGGCTTCTCATATGCACACACCTGCACAGAGCTGGTGTGAGGCTGGTGGGGTCCAACTGCTCCATGCACGCAGGCAGCAGCGTCCTGGCCTGTGTCAGGAGTATTGTGGCCAGCAGGAGCAGGAAGGTGATTATGGCCCTGTGCTCAGCACCAGTGAAGCCACAGATTGAAGATTGGGTTCAGCTCTGAGGCCCATGTAACCACAAGTACCTTGAGGAGCTGGAGTGTCTCCAGAGAAGGGCAACGAGGCTGGGGAAAGGTCCAGAAAACAAATCTGATGTGGAGCAGCTGAGGAGCCTGGTTTTGTTCAACCTGGAGAGAAGGAGCTTCTGGCTCTCTGCAGTTCCCTGAAAGGAGGCTGGAGCCAGGTCAGGGTGACAGCAAGGGGCAGAACAGAGGAAGTAGGCTCAGGCTGCACCAAGAAAGATTTCTGCTGGACCTTAGGAAAAATGCCTTCCTTGGAACAGTTGTCAAGTCCTGGAGCAGGCTGCCCATGGCAGTCAGTGGCGGAGTCACTGTCCCTGGAGGTATGTAAAAGAGGTTTAGATGTGTTGCTGGGGAACAGGCTTTAGTGATGGGCTTGATGGTGCTGGGGTCATGGTTGGACTTGATCTTAAAGGTCTGTTCCAACCTAAATTGTTCTGTGATCAGCCACCTGAGGCTTGCTGGTAGGAGGCATGGCTCAGCACCTGCCTTGCCAAATGCACAACTGCCCACCCCAAGGCCTCCTGGCTGGTGGCTCCAAGAGGGCTGGAGTGGTGTTTGGCATGGCAGAGCAGTCACCCTGGGGCAGTGCCAGGGCTTCACAGGCCATGCAAGCCCTCTCCTCCAGGCCTCCATGCGCACATGGGCAGTGCCAGGGCTGCACAGGCCATGCAAGCCCTCTCCTCCAGGCCTCCATGTGCACATGTATAGGAACCAGGGAACAGTTCCTGAGAGTTTGTCTAGGAGAGCTGCAAGGCACAGGTGACACTGAGCAGCCTGGTGTGACTTCAGGGGAAATCAGAAAAGCCTCAGTACTTGTAGTCATTTTCCACCTTTGACCAGCAAGGCTTAGCAAGAGGTCAGCCCATGGCTGGAGCCTACCAACAGCCCTTGGGGGTGCAGGAATCCCCACAGCCCTAGGCAAGGAAGCACTCTGACAGGACTTGGGAAGATTGAGTTTAGTTTACTGTAGAAGGAAGCATTTCAGTAGCTGCTTCAGGTCAACAGAGATGTTCTTTGGCTTTGGAAGGCCTTGTCACAACAGCTCCTCTCTGCCTCTTGCTGGGGAACTGAAACACAGTTGGAGTTAAAGGAACAGAACTGAAAGCTGCTGCCTGAGCTTTACCCTGTGAAAACCTTGACTGCCCAGCTCAGGTGTGGAGGAGAAGACAGGCTGCTGCTGCTCTGCTGCCTGCACTCAGAGCTGTGGCATGGGGAACGTGAGTCAGCTCAATCATCACTGCCAATGCCACCAGCCTGGCCAGTCTCAGGGGCTTGAACCTCACAGCTTAAGCAGCCTGGCAGACTGGCCAGATTTCTGCATCCAAAGCTGCTGTTGATGGGCACTGATTGGAATGCACTCAAGAGCACAGGCGGTTAAATTGGCAGGTGTTTCCTATTCGTTCCTTGCTCCCAGGAGATAAGGGTGCATAATAAGAGGAGGCAGAGGAGAGCTGCAGCAAGGCTGAATTAGCAAGCAGTTTGGAATGCTTTTGGTCTGATGGTTACTACAGCCTCAGGAATTTGCTAATTAGCTGTGTGGGACAACTAATTATCTTGTCAGGCAGTAAGTCAAATAGTAATTCAATTTGAGCACATCTCTGGGGGTTTTTTTGTTTGGGTTTTTTGGGGGGGGTCGGTTTTGGGGTTTGTGGGTTTTTTTTTTTTTGTTTGTTTGGTGGGGTTTTTTTGTTTTTTTTTTTTGTTTTTTTTTTTTTTTTCTGTTTGGAAGCACTTTGGCACCTCGGTGTGCTGTGGTGGTGCTGCACAGCCTGCAAGTCATTGGTGTCCCCAGTTCTGCAGGAAGGGGGGCTCTGGGGTGACACCACACGGCCTTGCTTGCTGCCACAGGAAAGCAAAGCAGGACAAACAATTGCCGTGTAGGGTGTTTGGGGTTTTTTTTAGCATCCCACAGGACCCTGGATTACACTCTAAGGGTGGAGCCAAAGCACATGGCAACAGGAGCTTTCAGCCTGTTGTATTGGAGCAGTGGCCCTCAAGGGCCAGAGCTAGCCAGAAAGCAACAGCCTGGATGGTCTTTAATAGGAAACAGTATGGAAACTCACCTTGCACGAGTGCCTTGGCCACTCCAGGCCCTAAGCTCTTTGGCACTGTGTGCTGCTCAGGTCAGTATCCAAAGCTGGGTGCACTGCCTGGGGCAGAAATTAACAGTTGGAAAAGGTTGTGTGTGTGTGAGGGGGTGGTGGTGGTGGGGTGTTGAGTTTTGTCTTTTGTTGTTTGCTCTTTTTTTTTGTTTTGGGTTTTTTTTTCCCCACCCCGTTTGTAAACAGTTTGTGGGCTCAACCCTACTCTGAGCAATG
Organism: Eubucco bourcierii; assembly: GCA_013396675.1. Classification (NCBI taxonomy): domain Eukaryota; kingdom Metazoa; phylum Chordata; class Aves; order Piciformes; family Ramphastidae; genus Eubucco; species Eubucco bourcierii. The sequence continues at coordinate 103,512 of VWZE01025451.1, read as the reverse complement.
CCAGAGTAAATCTAAAGCTCGTTTAATTTGTTAGTTACTCCAGGTGTAACAGACTGCAAAATTTGTCCTTGCATCTGATGAGGGATCCACATCCTGGGACTGGGTGAGTCGGGTCACAGTGATGGGATTGTGAGTGTGCTGGAATTTATTTGTACTGAAGTTTAAATGAGATTGAGGGAGCTATAAAGACATTATTAAAGAGACTTCAGGGTGAAGCCTAGGGGAAAAATAAAGAACAGCAACAGGCTTGTGGGCTTGTAGCATCCTCCCACCTCATGCCTGGGTCATGATGCTGACCACACTGTGGGATTGTGATGTAGTCCAAGGTGGATGCCTGGGACTTGTGAGAGTCACCAAAGCCCTGTAAGGAGAGTTCCCATGAGATCAGAGATGAGCTGTGAAGTTGTATGTAGTAGAAGTCTAAGGCCAGTCTGAACTTTCTGTCTTAGATCTGAGGTTTTGTCAGCACTGGCCTTGAGGAAGGAGGTTTGCAGACCTGGCAGGGGCTGAGGATACTGCAGTGGGGATAACTCAGTGGGGGTGTGGAGGTCTCAGATGATTTTTGCTGCAGATCCTGAAGAGCTGAGTTCTCAGACTGGCCCTTTCCATCCACAAATTCATATTCAGTTGGCTCCTAATTCCTTTTACAGCAAACACCCAGAGCACAAATCCCAGGAGTATTTCCTTCCCTTTCACCCACTGAGCACCTAATGGCCAAAGAGTAAAATTGTGTTCTGAAGGATGCAGGAAAAAAGCTGCATTGAGTCAACTCACTGTTCACTTCAGGGAAGTTTTAAATGCATGGCCTAAGTGGAGAGCTCAACATTCTTCCTGTCTTCTCTGAAAAAGCAATAGGAGAGCAGACTAGAAGAAGCTCTTTGGCTGCTTGAGGTGAGTTGGGCCACAGAAAGGAAAAGTGCTCTGCAGCAGAGACCAACTGGGGATTACTGGTGCTGTGACAGTTCAGAGATGGCCTGGGATGCTGTAGTACCTCTTGGAAATGAACATTCATGCTCATATGGGAGAAAGCAAATTCTCTTGCTGGCAAAAGCACCTGGAGAGTCTCTGCAGCAGCAGGAGACGCAGTCAGGAAGGGAAATGGCTCGAGGGTCTAGGCACCCCTTGCTGAATCTGAGGCTGTCCTTTCACATCCCTTTTTCTCCAAGGCAGCTGAAGCTGGTTCTCTGCTCTTCACCTCACTCCTCCTCAGCAGTGCTGGTGCCTCTGCCCATAGCACTGTGCCACAAGCCCCAGCATCAAACTCTGCCAGGCTGGAAACTGGAGTCTGCCTATCTGCCACAAATGCTTTTGGAAGCAGGGAAATTGCATGGACGGTATAGTAAACCCACACAGGGCTATTGGTTTGCTTTTCAGAAATTAAGAACCTCTTTCAAGAGTCTTGGGATTCACTGATCACCTAGATAGAGACCAGCAGAGTCAAGCACATTTATGGTGCAAGATACATCTAAAAGTCTTTCTTTGTACTTTGCAGCTGTGAGGTATCAAACCTTCAGTTTTCTAGTGATCATTCAGTCAGGAGGAGAAGCAAGTGTATGTGGAGCTGTGGCAGTCTGCCACCACAGGCTGGCCACCTGCGGCCTGCCAGCAGCTCTGTCTTCACAGTGCTGGACTCTGCATGCTCCAGTGCAGGGTTGGCCTGGGAGGGGAGGGAAAATCTCTATCCAAGTGGGCTGAGACCTCAGCTTCAGGGCAAGAGCAAGCAAGATGCATGATACAGCAGGATTCCAGCCCAGGTATTTCTGTCATTGTGGATAGAAAGTGCTGAAGCAGAATCTTTCTGAGGAATTCAGTCTCCCTTTGCAGCTGACTGTGTGACTCATCGATATGTTGAAACATTCCCATTTTAGTAAAATCTGGTATTTGCTTCACCAGTAGTGTGATGGACAAAAGGCATTGAAATTAAGTGCTGCATGTTAAGGATCAATTAGCTTTCAATTCCCCTGACAACCACCTGCTGTTTGGCAGACCTGTGCACCCACACCCCTGTTTACAGGGCTCTGCTGGCAGCTGCAGGGAGCCTGCAACTCCCCTTTCCCGTTCTGTTCTCTCACCCTTTGAGGTTTTCATGGGCAGGAAGGAAAGCACTGGCCAGAGAGAGTGGATTGGTACTGGCCAAGAAAGGCTGGAGGTCACCTGCTGGTCCTCAAACCTGGCTTCCTTATCTTGAGACCTCTTCAGGGTAACCAAAGGAGCCAATTCACACCGCGTGTAGTTGCAGGTAGGAACAGATCACCTGCCCTGAGAGCTACACCCTGGGGCTTCTAACAGCTGAAGGGGAGGAGGAGAAGCAGCACCAAAGTTGCCTCTAATGGAAGTGGTGAGCATAGCATGGTTTGAGCTGGGATTGTTTAGCCTGGAGAAGAAGAGGCTCAGGGGGGACCTTATTGCAGCCTACAGCTACTTGAAGGGTGATTGTAGCCAGGAGGAGGTTGCTTTCTTCTCTCAGGCAACCAGCACCAGAACAAGAGGACACAGTCTCAAGCTGTGCCAGGGGAGGTTTAGGCTGGAGGTGAGGAGAAAGTTCTTGCCTGAGAGTCATTGACTGCTGGAATGGGCTGCCCAGGGAGGTGGTGGAGTCACCGTCTCTAGAGGTGTTCAAGGCAGGTTTGGACGTGGCACTTGGTGCCATGGTCTGGTCTGGAGGTCTGTGGGAATGGGTTGGACTTGATGAGCTTTGAGGTCTCTTCCAACCCTGGTGATACTGTGTGAGTTGGAAGGGACCTCCAAAGGTCACCTAGTCCAGCCCCACTGCAGTGAGCACAAACATCCTCCAAGTAGCATTTTGAGGAGTAAAACCTGTTTCTTGGCTGTATTATTTTACAAAACAGTCACCCTTACATTTGGGGGGTGGCACCTGCCTGGAATTTCTTGTACCTGTGGTTGATGTCAGCAGATGGAGGAGGCTGTTGCTCAATGTCTGTGGCTCACACCCCTCCCCACCCACAGCTCTCATGGAAAATGGGCACCTTCCATCACAGCCCATCCCTGCTGGAACCTGGGACACAGGACTCTGTGAGTAAACCTTGGCCAAAAAACAGAGGGAACGACTGGGGAGGGGATTCTTTGCAGCCTGATAGCTTCCCTGATGTGGCTAAGGGGCAGGAGAGGGTCTGCTGCTCATGGAGGAAGGATGTGCCCAAGAAATTTCTTGCTGGCAGAAGAAATACCTGAGAGGCTGTTGCTGGTGGCACCCATGCTGGGCTCTGCTCTTGAGAGGAGGGCAATGTTTTGAGGGCCAAACAGGTAGAATACAAAGCTCCCTCCTGCCATTTCTCTCTCTCCTGGATTCAGAAAGTCAAGCGGTGCTGCATGGAGCGTATTGGCACCTTTCCCTTCCATCCTTGTGGCAACATGGTTGCAAACTGAGTTTGCTACAGACTAGCTACAAAAGTGACTCCAGCTGCTGAGAGCAGTGAACTGGAAGGAGAGAGGTGTGCTTGCCCCGCCTCTTGTTGGTAGGTACCTTGTAGATGTTGCTTTCATTTCCAATGTCCTGCATGACTTTGTCATTTAAAACAAATTGCTTCTTTTAACACTAGATTCACTCAAGGGCTCCTTTCCTTTCTTTCCAGTGTCAGGCAAGGCTCCAGCGTGGGCAGGGGAAGACCATCCCAGCACCCTGCAGCCTCCCCAAGGGGCGGGCGGCTGGGGATGCTGCTGTGGGGAGGGGCTGCAGCCAGCTGCAGGCTGAGGCTGGATGCGCAGAAGCATGCTGCTCCCTGCCGTGATGCTGGTCCCCGGGGAGGCGCAGAGGAGCTTGCCTGGTCGTCGAAGGTGTCTGCGAGCGCCGGCAGGGAGGGCAGCAGTCAGCAGCTTGACGTCATCAGCTGCGGCTGCTCGCTCGCTCTCGCCTGCTGGGCGCTATTTTTAGCTCTATCTCAGCAGTGGGTTCAGTTGCTTAGCAGCCACTGCGCGGCTGGCGCGACCGGGGCCTGGGATTGTTTAGCCGCCGCAGCCCTGCGGGCATCGCCGCAGCCCTGCGGAAATCACCTTGCGGCTGCCGGCCGGGCGCTGCCCGGGCAGGGCTGTGAGCGACCAGGGACAGAGATTTACTGCTCTGGGGACTGGTCTGTGTGCAGCAGTCGCAGCCCCACCGGCTTTGGGGGCTGCCTGCATCCCCCGGCCCCGGGCTCCCCCCTCTGGGGCAGCAGAGCCCTTCCCTGTGCCTCTGCTCCATCAGGAACAGGCACCAAAAGAGGGCCTCTGGCTCCAAACATGCTTCCGTGGAAGTCCCCAGCCCACAGCCAGAAAACAGAGTGGTAGGATGCTTTGTTTATTCTTCAGTGAGCCATTTTACTTCCAGATAATCTGTTTGCTCTGACATGTATAGGATGGCATGTTTCTAACCCTGCCTACCAGGATTGCTGGTGTCTGACAGCAAGTGGAATTATGGTTGTCATAAAGTCAGTGGTGCCCTCACTCACGAGAGGGCTCTCAGAAGACAAAGTGAGTTGTTTTCTCAAGTTGAAAACTTTGGTATTTAAATTGTATTTGCTTAAATTGATTAAATCAGATTGTTGAGCTACAGACAACTCCATAAATACGTTAAATTGAAGAAAAAAAATGTTTTAAGTCTTTATGCCCTTGATGGGCTCCTTTTAAAGCTGGAAAAATCATCAGATGAGTAACTGTAGATAGAGATACAATACACAAGGAAGACTTTTAGGGACTGGTTTCTAAAATGGCAGGAGCCAAATGATAGGCAATTGGAAGCATTTCCCAGCCACTGCCAAAGTGATGTCTGCACAGGGAATCCTCCTGCAGCCTTCCAGCAGCCAAAGTATTGCAGCTCCTCCTAGGAATTAACTGCAAGAGGTTATTTAGATAGCAAAGTTATCCTTCAGCCTCTGCTCAGGGATGGTCTTGCTCAGTGGTGGTGTTGGACAGGGTCTAGGGTCTCTTCTGACAGCCACTGCACTGAGGGACAGCCAGCATGGCTTAGCAGACATGGGCTTTTGTGGATGAGCAAAAAGGGATACCCACCACCCTGATGCCATCCTTCACTGTGCTCTCACCCCAAGGGTTTTTTTTTTTGTTGTTGTTTGTTTGTTTGTTTTTGTTTTTGTGGGTTTTTTTTAGGTGTAGAACAAGAACTTCCTCTTCCTGCTGATGAGAGGCCTTGGTTGAGGACAGCAGCCTCTCATCAGGATGTTTAATTCTGTTGAGATTCCAGGATAACGCAAAATAATTCCTCAAGAGTGGTCAAAAGCTTGGACCTGAATTCTGCTGGCAGGAGAGGGTTTCTGCTGCATGTCAGAAGCTGTCAGGAGTTCTGCAGCATCCAAAGCAGGGATCAGATTCCATCTTGATGGATATTATCTCTGTCCACCACCCACTGTTTAATCAAATTGGTTATATAGATGTGTGTATTATGCCTAGGGTCTTGTCTGAGGCATGTCCACATTCCTCCTGGATTGTGATCTGGGATGAGGGGTGGGAGCTCTGGGTCTCAGCATGAAAGCTCTGTGCCTACCTGTGGCCTTTTTGATTTTGCATGAAAGGAAGAATCAAGTATAAATTCAGCCTTCTGTGATAGCTTGGTCTACAGATCATGCATTTTTAGAAAGCCATCCTATATCCTTCATCTAACTCAGAGTTCTAGGGTACTACTCCTGATAAATGTCAGCTGAGAATTAAGTAGGGTAAGGGAATGGAATGGTGATGCGTTTCCTGCAGGTGCTGGTGACACCAAAGCCGTCCCAGGGTCCTGTGTTCCCACCCAGCTAGCTGGCAAGCAGAGCTCAAGCAAACTGAGGCTAAGTGTAATACAGCACCACCCGGTGAAGGGGGCGTTTCAGGCCTGCTACGGCTGGCACTCTGCAGTACTCTTTAATCACTTCGAGATTAAATGCCAATTCCAGAGCTACTGGAAACTCAGCATTTCAGGAATATCATTCTCTTGATGAGTGATGCTTGAGTGATGGAGCTGTTTCCTCTTAGCTGATACACAGTAGAGGCAGTTTTTCCTAGCAGCCCTGGGAAGGGTGGATCTGTCAGATAACTGTAGCGATGGTCTGGCAGTGATGACCAGAACAGAAAACGTAGGGGGGCGTTTCTGCCATGCTCCTGAAAAGCCATGGAGAGCCTAGCGCTGCCGTGCCTGTGCTCCTGTTTCTCCACAGCCATAGGTGGCTCATTGTCACTGTCTGGCAGGTGGCTGGGCTGCATCAACCCGGTGCTGCCCAACCGCCCGCATAGGTGTGCCCCGAGGTGACGCAGGAAAGGTTATTCCCTGGCTTTCGGCTTCCGCCGGTCGTGCCGGTGCTTGCATACATGCGGATGCTTTCCAGACGTTAGCTAACACTAAAGCACCAAGCTGAGCCCCTCAGCCTTGGCCAGGCAGTGAGAGCACAGCCCCAGGCTTTGCCTCCAGGCAGCCACACCTAGGACCCGGTGCCTTTGCAGACCCAGCCCCTCGCTGGTTTGAATGGAACACTTCGTGCATTCGGGTACCAAATGCCCCTCCCTCAGCACAACGATGCCTTTGCTCTGCCACCTGCTGCCGCATCCAGGGCTAGGCTTTCGGGGAGTGTTCTTCATTGTAAGCCAGACTTGAAATAAGAAATTATATCCACGTGTTTAAGGGCACAGTTTTGTCCTACTACTTGTTTACTGAATGCTTCTCACTTCGGCAAGCAGGCCAGGGGTGGGCAAGGAAAGGTTAAGGCTTGTCACAGGTTGGTGATGTTGTACCTAGGAAGGTAAAGGCCAGCTGTGCATGTGGCATTCCAGAAAGACACGCTCGGGGTGAGGAAAGCGTTTTCTACCCAATTACGAGGCCTTTAGGAGGCAAATGCTGTGAATGTGTGGTAACATTTGGCCATCTGCTGCTGGCAGTAAGAACTGCACGAGCACGGTGCAGCCGCAGCCACCTGTGCCGCGGGGAGAGCTTGCAGCGGCCCTGGGCACTGCCCTCAGCACCCCACAGCTGGACCCGGATCTGCCCCACGGGGTAGATGGGGGCGGCAGCCTCGTCGGGTCGTCCTGACATCAAAAGAAGCTTAAACTCGTGTTTGCGATCCCCACCTTGGACTGTAATACAATCCGTGGGTGGCGAGTGGCAGATGACCCTCTTGGCCCTTGGCAAGCTTCCGCGGATCGTTGGGTACTTGTCGATGGCCGGAGGTGTGTTTGCCAAGTGCCTGCAACCTATAGGTCTCAAGTTGTGCCAGGGGAGGTTCAGGCTGGATGTTAGGAGGAAGTTCTTGACAGAGAAAGTGACTGGCATTGGAATGGGCTGCCCAGGGAGGTGGTGGAGTTGCCGTCCATGGAGGTGTTCAAGCAAAGCCTGGATGGGGCACTTAGTACCATGGTCTGGTTGATTGGCAAGGGCCGGGTAATAGGTTGGGCTGGATGAGTTTGGAGTTCTCTTCCAACCTGGGTGATTCTATGATGGACTGCACACAGCAAGAGGGCACAGCATCTGAGTGAGAGAGGAAAAGGAGAGGTCTGAGAATAGAGAAGGGGTGCCCTGACTGTGCCACATAGGAGACACCTGGTGCCAAAGTCCTCACGGCTTTGCACTTCCTTTGTCACATGCAGGTACTGCAGGGTGTTGGTATTGTGCTACAGAGAAAGGTCCTGTAAGGGGAAGTGATTTTCCATCCTGCAGAAGGCAGTCAGGTGAACCCTGACTATTTCGTTATCTTATCCTCTTCCCATCAGAGGAAGCTTTCAGAAATTCTCCTACCTGCCACCCTACAGAAGGTATTGAGGAAGTGCTTTAGGAGATGAAAAAGGAGGACTTGGTTTTTAAATCCGCAGAAACACAATGAGTTGGGAAAGGTTTCTAGAAATGGCACATGCAGTAATAACACAGCTGCTTTACTCTGATCTTTCTGCTGATTTTTTTTTCTCAACAGGGAGTTTTGCTCTGTGAACCTACCCCCAACAGAGACAGGGCCAACTGGCATCCTCATAACACCAGTCCCACCTGTACCCACCAAATCCTGAGTCTCAGCTGTGGCCATGAGCCAGGAGCAGAGGATCATGTCCTACAGTGAGAGCTAGAAACAGGTAAGAGAAGGCAACAAGCACGTGGCAGGGAAGCTGGATGAGCGGAGTTCAGTAGGAGTGCGGTCCCCAGGCTGTTCCTGAGAGCCTCCAGCATGAGAAGTCCTCGGACTGCATGCCACAGTTGGTCTGGCTTGCCTGGGGGAGAGGACATTCTCATCACCTGTCAATAGGCATTACCTGAGAGTCCCTAGTTCCTGGTTCTGCCCTGATTCACTGCTGCAGTGAATTTGTGCCAGGTAGGGACTATGTTGATTGCATCTCTTTAAAAAGAAAGAGAGAAAGGGAGAAAGAGGGGAAAGCAAAATCAAGCAAGCATCTCTTTACTTTCAGCAGTTTGCAACCACTGTAGCTTCGACAGGTAGTGTGTTGGCTCATGTCTGCTCATTTGCTTTCCAGTTCAGTTTTCATTTCACATATCTCAGCACCACAACAGAAGCTGGCTTTAGCTAGGATAGAGTTAACTTTCTTCCTAGTAGCTGGCAGAGTGCTGTGCTTTGGACTTAGGATGAGAACAATGTTGATAACACACTGATGTTTCAGTTGGTGCTGAACACTAAGTCAAGAACTTCTCTGCTTCTCCCGTGCGTGGCTCACGCTCCAGATGCTACCATGCTGCTCTCTGACTGTCTTGTTTCTGTCATTTGGAAGCCTTATACCCACATGTTCTCAGAGCAGACTAAGAGTGGCTCCACACTTCCTTCCAACAGGAACATACAGGTACAACTCTGATATGTCTCTGTAACTATAAAGATATCTATATACTAATCTGTAGGCATGTATAAAGGTGAAATTTGGTGTAGTAGAAACAGAAAGTTTCCTTCAAAAGACCGCACAAAACAGAAGAACCAGCCAAGGGTTCATGCATTAGAAATTTTATTTTCAAGGTGGATTTCAAACTTAAAGCACAGGTGAGGACAAGTTTCCCCTGGTCCATGGCTGAGGGAGCCTCCAGCTGTCAGTGGGACCACGGCATGGTGCAGAACAGGACTCTGCATGCTTGCTTGTTCTTGGACCAGTGCTCCTGGACTGGTAAAGGTGTCCTTTTTTTGTGTGGGGAGTCACCCAGCTGCCCTTCAGCCACTGCTCCCTGCTCCAGAGGTGGCTCCACAGCAGCAGCAGCAGCTGTGAAAGAAGCCCTGGGTGAGAGAGGGGCAGGGCTAAAGCAGAGCAGACACAGAGTCCCTTCTTGCTGCAGGACAAATGGCATTACTCACACATGCCGAGCAAGATCTGTCCCAGGCCTTCTGAAGACTGTCAGCTTTGCACCGGTGAGCAAAAGGCATTGAGGAAACCTCCTTTTTTGCCTCTCCATATGCTGTCTTTTCTGGGCCTTGCCCATTTGCCAGGGCTGTGCTCTCATGCTGAATGCATTTTGAAGCTCCCTCCCAGTGCAGTGTATTTAATTGGCTTGCAGGCAGGCACCTCGTGTGCCACAGCCTGTAGTGCTGGCACACTGTGCAATGTTGACCATTGTTCTTTTTCACTTGGCACCTGTGTGTTGACTCAGTGTCCAGAAGAGCCAGGTCCAAGTCACTGATTACATCATGATCCCTGGGAGAAAAAAATTCCTCAGGGAGCAGGGCCAGTGCATGCAGCTATGCAGCTTTGGGCTGGCTACAAAACAAATC